>OY041599.1:26339573-26572000 GCA_955876795.1 Eupithecia tripunctaria
CAAGTTATCACAAAAAATGTTCCATTATAGATACAAGTATATATTTTCAGCTCGCTTTACTCCACTATACTGCTCGATAGTCTTCGCGACATCGCGCTTACTAATTCGAAATATTTGCATGTGAGTAATATTGCAAGTAAATTGCTTACTATTACAATTTGTAATTCACAAAACAAGTTTCTAATATTATAAGATTCAAATAAATATTTTCATAAGCCTTGATAAATCGCTATACTAAAATCATAATCAATGGGTACCTACAGTTTTTGGATTCCATTGAACAAACGATTGATATAATAAATTGTAATTTATGACATAATATTAGGTCCTTACATATGAAATTGGCGTTTTGAATGGGAGGAACAAAAAGTCGAATATTTTTTAATATAATATATTTAATTAATCAAAGTATGAACCATTATTTTCTATGCACTTTTGCCATCTTAAAGGTAGTTCATTGATCCCTTTACTAAAAAAACCAGTCGGACGGGAATCAATAAAATCTTTGAAGGCGATTTGGACTGCCCCATCGGAGTTGAATTTTTTCCCTTGCAAGAAGTTATCCAAATTTCGAAAAAAATGGTAATCTGTTGGAGCAAGGTCCGGGGAGTACGGAGGATGTCTTAGACTTTCCAATTGAAGCTCTTCTAATTTAGTAGCCGTCTGTTGCGCAGTGTGTGGTCTAGCGTTGTCGTGAAGCAGCAGTGGCGTGGAGCGATTGACCAGCCTAGGTTGTTTAGCCGCTAGCTTTTCCATCATGGTTTGCAATTGCTGACAATAGACATCAGCCGTAATAGTCTGGCCAGATTTGAGAAAACTGTAATGAACAATACCGGCACTAGTCCACCAAACGCTTACAAGTAACTTTTTTGGGGTTAATTTTCGCTTGGGGCAGGATTTGGCTGGCTGGCCAGGATCCAACCATTGCGCTGAGCGCTTCCGATTATCGTAAAGAACCCATTTTTCATCACAGGTAATGATTCGGTTTAAAATACCTTCATTATTGTGCCGGTTTAGTAATGTAACGCAGCAGTCGACGCGCGTTTGCCGGTTTGCTTCAGTCAATTCGTGAGGTACCCACCTTTCAAGCTTTTTAATCTTCCCAATTTGCTTCAAGTGAATTAAAACAGTTTTATCACTAACATCGCAGCCTGCAGCTAACTCGGACGTGGTTTGCGATGGATCCGCTTCCACAATAGCCTTCAACTCTTCATTATCAACTTGAGTCTCAGGCCGTCCACGGGGCTTGTTCTGCAGGTCGAAATTTCCAGAACGAAAACGTTGGAACCAAAAACGAACTGTGTTTTCTTTTGCAACACGACCGCCATACACATCATTCACCCTTCGAGTTGTTTCCGCAGCACTAGTGCCACGGCGGAACTCGTACTCGTAAATAATGCGATATTTTAAGTTTTCCATTTTGTAAAATGAGTGACGCAAACAGAAAAAAACAGAAGAAAAAAAACAAATGAATGACGATCATCGAAGCACAAATACATGAGTCTATAGCTGTACAAATTTGAATTTGGAATTCCTTACCAAAGAGGAGAAATTTGTGATTAAAGTGGCCAGTACGAAAAACGCCAATTTCATAGGTAAGGACCTAATATACACAACTTACACCGTTGCAATCCAACGGATCACTGTTTCTGTTGCGTCCAACAGAAGTCTATATATCACTGTCGCGTCCAACAGATCATTTAACTTAATGAAATTACTATCTCTCTGTTTGTTGCGTCCAACTGATCATTTAGATTATCATCTCTCTATTTGTTGCGTCCAACAGGTCATTCGAATCATTATCTTTCTATTTGTTGCGTCCAGCTGATCATTTAAATTAATGTCTCTCTATTTGTTGCGTCCAACAATTCGAAAAAAGATCTCTGTGGCGTCCAACAGGTCACGTCAATCACTTTTAATTATTACTTAAAACAATCACCCATTCACAAATTAGCTTTTGATATTTGCGTCTTTGGTTACAATATCATGTACAATGTACACTATTACAACAAATTCGTTTTTAATACTCTTTAGTAAAACTATTCTCTTTGAATATCAATTAGTAAAGAATAACTATGTTATCTGTTCAATCAATATTACATCTTTTAGTTTACCAGCACAAATATTTTTATGTAAAAGCATTATCTCATCATTCTCCTTCAACAATATTAATTGATACGTGATCTTAATCTACATAATATCTTATTATTTATATTCTCGTTATTTATTTCACCTTATATAATTAAGCATTTAGTTATAGTAAAAAATATATAATCTCTCCTTTATCCATGTACTCTTCGGTACTCACTGCATTATGATAATTAAATTATCTCTATTCAGTTTATTTACTTTTACTTTTGTCGCTTTTATTTGACACTGTTTTTATTTCACTTTATTTATTCTTTTTTAATTTCACTCTAATCACGCTTTAATTTTCACATTATTTACTGTATTTAATTTATTTTTTGTTTAGGTTAAACACATAATTATCACAATCATCGCGTTCGTTGTTCACCGTTTTTTTTAAAGATTCATCCACACCACTTAATCTCTATAAGTATTGGCTTTTCTATAAAACCCTTTTCTAACTTATCATTTATATATTATCTCTTGAATCATTTATGCTTATTTTCTTAACACGTTTCCATAATTTATTCGTTCCACATGAAAACAATTAAATTTCACTGTATATTTTTTGGCCATTAATATTTACATTAATGGAAATAAGAATTATTATTAAATCATGATGTTCTGTCATCTTTCACATTCAATATCCACATAGTAAAACAACTGTACCAAAACATTGGAAACTTAAATCAACATAATAATCATGTTATTCTTTCAATTCACAATTAAAATTTTCTCCCTTTTTCGTTAAAATAAATATCTAATTCTGTTTATTTTAAATGTCTTTTTCACTACATAAGGAATTCATCTAATAATGATTGTTATTTTTCTCTCTGCCATTGTACTTACATATTTGTGTACTAAATTTACTTGATATCAATTTAGGGTTAAATTGCTCTTTAATGTTACTTTTTTAACTCACTTTAAAACTGGTTATTAAATATAACGCATTTCTTCTTCAATTTTAAATTATATCATTATTATTGTACTACTCTCTTTTTTTTGTATTAAAGTATCAATTATCACACTAATATTATAAAGGCGAAAGTTTGTATGGATGGATGGATGGATGGATGGATGGATGTTTGTTACCTCTTCACGCCAAAACTACTGAACGGATCTGGCTGAAATTTTGCATACATGTAATTCTAATACTGGAATAAAACATAGGCTTCATTACTTACTCACTCGTTTTTTCATAGAAAATGTATAGGAATGTTTTTTTTTAATAATTGCCAAAACTTACGATTCGATTTGGTATGTTACTTTGGAAAAAGTGTTCCTGGTTGGAAATAGAGTCGATTAAGACCAACTTGTATTTTATGATGACAAATGTCATTTTTTGGGCAAACCGTACTTTTTTCAAAAAACTAAAAATGGCAATATTTTTTTCTTCAAAATTAAATAGAAGGTTTCTTTGAACAAAACCTTCTAACTATAAAAGAAACAGTAGCTACCCTTAAGTGGCCAAAAATTTGCCCCACCCTGTATATTTCAATCGTGCCTTTGTATATTGTGGATAGATTACTTAAAATTTATATATACCACTTTATCTGCTGATAAAAAAAAACCGATTTGCATGCCCTTTTTCATTTCCGGATCCTTGTTCTCTCAAGATATACTTTAGTATAATTGAGTAAAAAGTTTCAATAATTATCATTTCTCATCTGGAATGGATTATTTAGCTTGGCAAAACTCTTGTGTGTAAGTAAAAAATTAATTCCTGAGATGCCTTCAAAATTAGCCTACCAACTTAAAACAGTAGTAACATACGAGTTTATATTAAGAACCATTGAATGAGTGACATGACATTGTTGATTTTACTTGCTCGTTTTTCATAGAAAATGTATGGGAATTGTTATTTTTAATTATTGCCAAAACTTACGATTTGATTTGGTATGTTACTTTGGGAAAAGTACTTAAAGAAATACCTAAAAAATTACGACCTCTGTGGCGCGGTGGGCGAAGGTCCGCCCGCGACGCAGGAGGTTGCGGGTTCGATTCCCGCCTCGGGACAAATATTTGTACGATCTTTTGTTCAGGGCGTTCTGGATGTTTTCTATGTATAATAAAAAAAAACTATCTATATCGTGTATTGTATTATGTGTATCAGTTGTCTAGTACCCATAACACAAGCTCTGCTTAGCTTGGGGCTAGATGATGCTGTGTGAATTGTCCCACATTATTGATAGTGAACTGTGTATATGACAATAACTGGGATTATTATCAATTATATACGAGTGAGGCCCGGGGGAGCCTTTCCGTTCTCCGGAAACGTATAAGGTAACGATGTTACAATCCTCTAAATTATCATCACATGATCATTTCATCAACTTATAATGATTTGGGGAGTGGTTATTTGGTTCTCTGCAATCTGGTAAAGATTATCCTGATAAACGTGTGAAATGCCGGAGCATTTCGCGTAACTAGTCCTGTCCTAATACCTTACCGATTGTGTGAAAGTGTGGATAATAACAGTGGGACAGGACAGTACGAGGCGTCGGCGTCGGTGGCTACAGATAATAGCAGAAGCGGAGAAGTAGTCCGCTGGCGACGACTCGCACACGCAGCTTCCGGCCGAGCGACCGCTGAGCCGGAAGCTCGCGGGTCGCGGCCGTCTCCCGCCTCCTCCGTCCTGATCTAATCAACTGAGCAATTGCGACGACCGGCCACTGCTGGTACCTACAGTAAACGCATCCCAGCCGGACCAGCATCCCCTCCCCTCCGGATGGACCGGGCGCAGATCCGGCGAGAGAAAGCCGGTGCCCCTCCAAGGTCGGCGCCGCGACCTCGATACTGCTCCTCGCGAGCGCTGCGCTCTCGGCGACGCCGCGCGCAGGTGCGCACAATGCCCGCATTGTTCGCGCGCACAATGGCACACGCGCTGCGATAGCGCACACTCTTCGTATACCATCTTTATTACTTTTTCTTATTATGAACGCTCCGAATCCTCCGGTTGAGATGATTTTATGAAATTTCCGGAGCTCATGAAATGATACGGTTAGGACGTGCGGTGTGCGCCTCTCGTACGCGGGCTGCAGCCGCCATGCCGAGGAGAGTGAAACTCGCGGTGGATGTAGATATGCGTGAATGTTAATGCGCGAACACTTCTCACCGGTTTCGGCGCTAGTGAAAGTGCTCGCTCTTTTGAGAAAGGAAAAGTGGCTTATTTTTTGTGCGAGGCCCCCTGCCCCTCTCCCCCCTGTGAAAGTGAAATTAGTTGATCGGATCGTGCGCCTAGCGCCGGGCCGGGGGCGGGGGCGGGGGCGGGCTCAACACGGAACCTGAGGGTTCGAGACAAGCGCTGATATGAGACGTCTCAATGGCCTAGGAAAAGTAGTTTAATGAGAGTTTGTTATGAAATTCCTAAAAACGTCATGTGTTATGAGAGGTGCCGCACCTGGCGGCTGTAAACACCATTGTGTCCTCCCCGCCCCCGCAGCATCCAACTATACCATAAGGCAATTAAGTATTTTGTTTACATACGAATTAAACCCAGAAGAGCTTATTTTATACGAATTTCAAAACCCTGCCGATTGTACATCATATCATCACATTAGAAGTCGGTACTTCCTCTAGTTTTAGAACATACTCGTAGCTTAGCTCACTTTGATTTAAAATAAATCAAGTTGTAATTACTCGTTGTTCGGTTCTCGATCGGACTTCCAAACAAGCCAGCTGTGCAGTGGCTTCACAACCTACTGATTTATATCATAACAAATCATCATTTCAAAGCCAAGTAAACTAAACAACTAGATGACCTCTAAACTTCGTATCACCTATAATTTTTTCCCAACAAAACAAAGAAATATTTAAAACCGTCAATAAGCGAAACCTACTACTGATGTTTCTGGAGTTGAATCAAGTTCAGGCGCGGGCAGCAGCTACGACTACCCTGGACTGAGGTTCAGGTTGCGTAAAGAGATATCGCCGGTCCCGTTCGTTTTCACACGTTTGCTTTCTCTTCTACTATCTTGTAGTGCGGCCGGGGCTTCTTGTTTATTTAAACAATATTTCAATCTGCTCCGACGTTATCGACCGCGCAGTGATCCTTACTTTCGACTCAATCGACCCTGTACGGTTCACATACGACACAAACATATAAAACTATTTCGATGGATTGCATTCAGCCGCGACCTACATTCTCAGTTAAGCTTTTACCTGACTGCAGCTCTGGGCTCACGCAGATATCTCACTTGAGTCCACGCTTTCGCTGTCCCACGTTTTATAATATCCAAAATGTCACAAAAAATATTTTTCGAAACACATGTCTTAAGGGATGCGTTCGTAGAGGCTCTACGGCGTAGCACCTCTTAGCAGGAGTCCCAGTGGCGCTACGCCGTAGCGGGCGGCGTGCTTGGACCCAAGGGGAAACCCTGGCTGCATACATGACAAGCAAGCATACCTGGTATGCATTTTCATTTAGTTTTGCACCGCGCCG
Organism: Eupithecia tripunctaria; assembly: GCA_955876795.1. Classification (NCBI taxonomy): domain Eukaryota; kingdom Metazoa; phylum Arthropoda; class Insecta; order Lepidoptera; family Geometridae; genus Eupithecia; species Eupithecia tripunctaria. The sequence goes on from OY041599.1 coordinate 26,346,142, forward strand.
CCGTTACGGAAGCTCGCTATTCTGAGATCTGTGTGTTTTCGAACATGACCTTGTCATGTGTGAGCGACAAGGTACTTGGATTAGGTGAGATGTTACGCGGTGAGTGCATTTCAGTAGTTAATGGTTAGTAGAGTAGGCAGCTTGGCGTGAGAGGCGCGGGTGCGGGTGTGTGCGGGGGTGTGCGCGGTGGTGCGCGTGCGGCGGCCGCGCCGACGGACGGCAGTCGCGCGCCGCTCGCCGCCGCCGCCGCCGGCCCCGTCCCGCGATGAGTGCACTCTGACCGCAGCATGGAGTACCAGCACCAACCGCTCGCGCCGCTCGGCCCGCCGCCGCCGCCGCCGCCGCTGCCCACGCTGCCGCAGCTGCAGCACGGCCACGCGCAGGTGCACGCGCCCGACGACGACCGCTGGAGCCAGTACCACATCTGGAGGCAGCACGTCTTCGTCAACGGTCAGTCGCCGCTTCCCCAGGGACCTGCCCCCGCCGCCCCCGCGAGCCCTACGCGATACTCGAAAAGAGAAAGTGTGCCGTGTTACATTTTTGGCCGCTGGAAAGCTCGTTGTTTCGGTGGTTCTAGCCTTTCACCTGTTTATTCGGAGTTGGAGCAGGCGTGCGGGGAGTCCTCCTCCTGCTCACCCGGCGTCCGCACGAAGGGCCCTGGCGACTCTAAATATTACTAAACCTGAAGGAATACACAGACACGGGCTGACTGACCGCTGCGGTCTCGCTGGTGTGGCTGCACTCGGCGCTGCGTCTCTGCAACACACCTCCAGAACAGAAACTAACCTAACCCAATCGAACAATCTAAACTACATTTTCGTAAAAAAAAATTGGACTCGCGTTTGCACTAGTCTACTTTGAATTTGAATGCAATATTGTGGATTTTGAAGGTTTTTGAAACATTTATCACGTTCGGTTGTTTGAAGATTTCTTGATTTTTATAACTAACTAGCTGTGCCTCACGGCTTCGCACGCGTTGTTCCTATGGAAACGTTTATTCCCGGCAGTTATTAGAATTTTTCTCGCCGTGAAAACCATCCTTGAACTTCAACGAACATTTAAAAAAAAAGAAAGATTAAATTGGTCCAGGCGTTATTGAGTTATGCGCTTACCAATACATTTAGCGATTCATTTTTACATTATAGATTAAGCATAAATATAGCAACCGTTACACCATAAATTAGTTTTTGCGCACACCGAGTGCCGTGCTGTCCACAGTCGGCCAACAGACTACAACAGCACTTAGTAATTAGGTCACCAGATCAACAGTTCTTCATGGGGTAAGTACTTTTATTAATTCGCGCTTCTGTAGGCTTGACCAGCTTCCTCCTGGCTGTGCCTGCTCGACCCCGTGTCGCGTCCTGCTCAGAGGGGGGAGGGTGACCCCCCCGGTCGCATTCGGAAGTGAAGACGTCGGCCGACGTTTCATGAGATCGCCTCAAGCGTGGCCATACCATACTTTCACTCCGAATATTTGGGAAAAAGTTGCGACCTTTTCGCGACTTTCTCCTCTCGAAGTGTCCCTGCCCCCCGCCGCCCCCGTCGCCCCCCTGCCCGCGACCACGTGCCCACTTCCGCGTGCGCGAGCACTTTTACTTTTGCGCGAGACAAAGTGCGGCGCGCGATGACGCCGGAGCTGCTCACTTCAGCTCCGGTCTACTGCGACCTACATGTCCAGTACACACGCATCAATAGGTTCTAGTCCTTATTTGTTGTAATGTGGCTCCACACATATCGACATATGACCTACATATATGTATAACTATCGACCTTAACCACTTCAGAAGCCACAAAACTATTATTGCGAAGATTAAATTAAATAAATAATGCCGGACAATCCTCACAGCATCATCTAGCCCCAAGCTAAGTAGAGCTTGTGTTATGGCTACTATGTAGATGATTGATAATATTGTTCACTTATATTTTTTACTATAGAATAGAGGTACATTCCAAGAGGACATACAACGACGCAATAGCATGAGTACTTATATTATTTGTATGAAACTCAGTGGCAGAATAACTAAGGTATATCCCGGATCGAAACATTTAGTACGTTCGACCGAGGACAGTGCATCAGAAGGTCAAATAATTTCAAGATCGAGTTACGCTTTCATGTCGAATTCCGATCGTGTAAAACATAACGTCAATTAGGTTGGCTTATTGATATGGCTATATTGGCTATATCCGAAAACATGGGAAATAGCGAAAAGTCAATTTATGATAAATCAAAACTGTTTGTAAATATTTATAAAACTGTTTTTAACATTTACTGGGATTTTTTCTATAGGTTTTAACGTGTACATGCATTATGCATAAATTGATCGTGGATAAAACCCATTAACGTAGAGGCTAAGTACCGCCGCAAACAGACTAGTTGTTTTAAGTAAGCCCCTTAGATTATTTTTTAAAATTTTAGTTTGAATACGTATTAGTAAGTACCGAATCCGTTGGTGGTAATAGATTCATAAATCGGGGTCATGACTCCTTTCACGACATGTTTTCTGATTCGGCCATTCGCTCGCATCTCATAATGCCACTCCGTCCACTTATTCGATCCCTGCTTGTACAGTGAACTAGTTCATTGTACAAGCAGGGATCGGCTTCTTGGAAATCATACATATCATATAACCTGACTGCACTTCTTCAAGGGATAGATTAGCAAAATAAAAGAAAATGTACCTAATTATCATTCTTTATTTACTATATTTATACCGAATTTTGAGAAAACTTAACCAAGGAATTTTTCATATCATTTCACCCCTCAGAGATTATTTTTTTTAAATTAGATTAAACGTTCGTTATTCAAGAAATATAATTGGCAAAAGGAACCTTAAAAAGGTGATTTTTATCCCACGGGAACTGATTTATGGAATAAAAAGTAAGCGTTGTGTGAATCCAAGATTAGAATTACCTGTATGCAAAATTTCAGCCCAATCCGTTTAGTAGTTTTGGCGTGAAGAGATAACAAACATCCCTTCATCCATACATCCATACAAACTTTCGTATTTATAATATTAGTGTGATATGCCGTAATTTGTTAATGTTTTCGAAAAATTCTTCGGAATGTGCAATTAAATGGCAAGTAAGTACGTATGTTTAAAGGAAAAGCACCTCGTGGACCAGTTTAACCAGATTTTGAGACCCAAACAGCGGAAAAGAATCTTTAACATCATTAATAAAACTTATTTAAAACTATTGGTTCTTATACAGTTTTACAAAAGTATCAGGTGAAACTCTTTACTTCATAACAGATTTTTATACGGTTTTATGGAACTCAAACTTTATAATAACTTATTAAAACGATAAATCACACTTATGGAATTAAAACACGGTATTCAAACACCGTATTCAAACACTACAATAATACTTTTTGTTTCTTATGACACTATAATCTAGTAACTATCCTTAATGCTGTATTATAGATTTACACGAAGTGCGGTGATCCCTTTGAACGGCTTTTATCTTTACTGTTGCTCATTTTAATTATTTTTGCGTTATTAAGTTGTAAAAGATCACCTCACTAAAACTTATTCTTATAGAGTACATAAACACCTTTATAATGACTTAGGTTTTAAAACATAATCCTGAAAGTGTGTTCTAATACTTAAAAAATATTTAAAGAAATTAATACAGCAATAGTCAGTATGATCGTGTATCTACGTCAAACACAGTGGGTTACGTAGCAGAAATTTCAAAAACTGTTGTGTTTCAAAAATTATCTCTATACGAGTATTCATCTTGTACCTCCTTTTGATTCAGCTAGTGAAATTTCTTCATGCAGCAGTAACAGCAGCGCAAAAGAGCACTAGAACAGGGCAATAGATAGAATGATTTAGCAAATATTTCCGCTTTTTTTAATATTCTTTAATTTTTGTTGTGTGTTCTCTCCATGTCCGTATCGCTATTTGGTTCCATAAACTCAAGCTCATTTTTGGCTTGTGAATATGAGGGTAGTGACCTTCTTTCACAACACATTGCAGTGTGTACCAATCAGGAAAAGGCTTGGAATGCATTTCTCATATATCTGTTAATGTCGAATTGGCTTTATTGGCCATCTTAACTGCCCTTTTTTTCCAGCTACTCGGAACTATGCTGACCTTCTTATGTCTTTTTTCTAAATTATACGATTTTGAATGTCATTTTCTGTAACATACAATACACAAAGTAAATTAAATGATATTTGTAGGTAAGCTAAGTACCTACGCTATTTATATAAGTACTATTTATATACAGAGTAATGATGGGCTTTACAAGTGGTGTGAACGGTTATGTTCATACTCCTGTGGTATAAATAGACCCCGTTATAAATATAAAATAACACCAAACACTTTACAAAATAATTTGTAAACACCCTTGTGCAGTAGTTTGTATTATAACACCTGTCTAATATTGTTTAGGCTGTTAATGACAGGTCGCCATTGGTATTATTTAAAAGATAATTTACAACTGTGTTTTCGATAAATAACGATACATTATGAATGATTTGTGAATGTTATTATCTCGTAATATATTTTTTTAACAATTTATGTCTTATTACGCTTAGTATTTATTTATTTTTTATAATTCTAACCTCAAAACAATTACAACTTACCGCATTTGGAGTTGTTTACTTCGCTGTTTTCTTCTTATTTCTGTGGCGCGTTGATATTTTCATGTAAAAAGGTATACGCTTTTGCAATAAAATTTGCTTTGCACTTGCTCCACACAGTACAAAAGAAAAGATTTTTACCTCTTCAAATTTGTTCACGTAACAGTTATAGTACATTCACAAGTAATACTAAATAGTACTAATACTCGATTCGTTATAATGCACTTTTAAGATAATAATCTTAGGGTTAAAGTTTCCGTGTACACCATAATAACGTTCTAAAAACACCTTGTAAAACTTATTCATTACTAATAAATCCCTTTAAAAATCTTGAAAACGTATAAATATTTATAAAGTGGGCCCTTTTTGGGATTATAGGGGGTTTATAAGCGTATATGACATCATTTTTAATATTAAAATAATTGAAATAATAATAATTGACTCGTAAAAAAAATCAGAGAAATCATGATTTTTTTTATTTTTGAACCCTGTCAGTGTGGCAGCCTTAGTTAGGCTCAACAACGACGCCATCTTGATTTTCCGCCGCTTTGTAAATGCCGCCCTGGCGAAAGATTAAGTGTAATGACGAACTAAATTACAGCTCTTATAAAGATTAAATTGCTGCTTGGGATTGAACCGAGTACTCGGCCGAGTACCCGGCCAAGTACTCGGCCTAGTACTCGGTGCGGAAAACATCAAGCCGAGTCAATTCGGTACTTGGTTAACCTTGTACTCGCATCTGTAGTGGTAAGAAACGTTTACACAAACTTTCGCATTTATAAGATTAGTAGGATAGTCAATTTCATCTGACGGAGAGAGACGACGTAGCCGACGAGTCGACCATCGCAAAGGTCCGTTCTTTAAATCGAAAATAGATGGTTTAGTATACCCAATATACCGGATCCATCCGGACTGCTGAGGAATCTGACCAGGATCAATCTAGAGCACAAGGGTGAAGCGTCGTCGGTAACACGTGCGTCTGTTCCGTGCGGACGAAGGCGGCAGGCTGATTACAATATTAATCACAAATATTTTCGTCTTTTTGGTTCTTTTGCTTTTTAATGATCAAATAAAAAGTGCGATCCGTCAAGTCCGAGTTTAACTCGAGCGAGGGTTTCGATCGTTTGCCGAGATTAGGGTAACGGTCAAATTTTCGAAATTTTCACAGACTTCAAAAAAGAGAGAAGGATCTCAATTCGACTGTATTTTTTATTTTTTTTACCTCCAGAGATTTTGACTGGGTGGTCAGGTCAGATTTTGGTTATTCTTTTTTTTATTTGAAAGCTGGTGCTTTCCATTTTAATTCGGTCCAGTTCTGACATTGGAATCTATGAAAAAACTATATAATTAATCGATTATTCGCTAATCAATTCAAAAAGGTTACATACTTTTTGAGATACGATACAAGTTAGTACAGAAAATTCAAAAAATTGTCGAAGCAATACCTTTCTTTTGATACGCAAATCGGTTAGATGGCCCACCCTTTTGATAAATATTCCTCCCTTTTTGACATAATTCTATGAAACGATGCATTCGATGCATTTTGATACATTTCCTAGGTGTGTGTAGCGTGAGAGACTAGGAAGGGGATCGCTGCACCCGCGCTGCATGCTCGCGCCTCACACTCACCAGACTCATCTCAAGTCCGTAACTGCGCCCCACGACCACGACACGGCCACATGTCTGTTAACAACGAAACTATTAACTACTAAACCTTAATCTATCAAAAATAATGAAAATAGCATATATGTATGCAAACTCATTGGAAAGACAATGCCCAAATGACCAGCTCGCTGATGGTACCAAGACATTGCATTGCCGCCGAACTTAGTTTAGGGAGCCGAACAAATGCAAATCAAATACATTTATAATCTTCATAATCTTTACTAATACATATTATGAAGAGGAAAGATTGTTTTATCCTTTTATTTGTCCGCGGTAGTTTTGATATCGTTTCCTTGTGATATCTTCGGAGGCGCTCGAGCAGCAGTATGTACCACTTTCTCATAGACAATACACAGCACCGATCACACATATGAATGGTCCGGCGCCGAGAGGGATGTGACCTTGCGGCTTTTGATAGAGCACGCTGTGCACGCTCTTATATGTCTTAGCTGCTTCACCCCAGGAACATAACACAAGCAGTATCCTATAACGCATTCGGCAGTGCTTTATTCCTTTGAGTGAGCAGCTTGTGATCCGCCGCAGTACGAAGCTGTTTGAAAACATAAATCATTCATAGTCAGTCATCATACTAGATGACTATGAATGTTTTCAAACGATTTATGGTATACCACAAGCTCTGCTTAGCTTGGGGCTAGTGGATTGTCCCGCATTATTTATTTATTTATTCTTCGAATACGTTTTGCAACCATTTCAATGTGGGGGAGAGGAAAGTTTACCCCCGAGATATTTGATAGAATCCTCATCAACTAGATATAACCCTTACACATGATGTAGAGTTATGTTATGTTATGACTAACGAGTCAGTGATCTGTTGGTACTTGGGGGCTTACTGAAATTTGTCTTTCGCCTACTTAAATATAATTAAAATGAGTAAAAAATAATTGTAGAGCAGGAGGGTGCGGGCGCGGAAGCGGGCGCGGGCGCGGGCGCGGACGCCGCGAGAGAAGGTAAAAGTAAGTTCCTGCGGCGCTTCCGCGTGCCCCCGCGCCCCGCACGCACCCCGCGCCTCTCGCGCGCTGCCTTCCGACTTTTACTTTCTCAGTGGAGCGCTGCGCCCGCACCGCCCCGCACCGCCCCGCACCGCACGCCTTGTATAGAGTACCGGTGACCGACCGACACAATGCTACCCGGAAGGTAATACTTACCTATTTTGACAATTGAACATTTGATGAAGGATCAAAGAACAGTTCTTGAGCAGTGAGCACTAGCCCCGGCCGGGGTCGCCGCGGGCTCTCAGCTCCGCGCGGTGAGAACTTTCTCGTTCACTTTCGCATAATTCACACGTTTACGAAAATGTTCGCGTCGCGTCGGGAAACGACGGCTTTCTCCGTTGCGTAAGAGCATGCACTTCCCGCTCCGCCCCGCCCCGCCCCGCAGCCCTCCTCACCTATATGCCGAGTAGGAAGTCCGCCGGTACGCAACAATCCACCACCAGCGCACCACCACCGGCATGCATCGGCGTCACGTGGATTGATTCACTCACAACAGCAACAAACTCTGAACAAAAAATCAATCAAAAACTTGCTTCAGTTCAAAACAAACGTAGGTTTGGATGGATGGATGGGAGCGGATAGGATGGCTCCGTCTCAAACCTTGAGAGTTGGAGAAAAGTCGCGAAATAACACTTAGCCTCAATTTGTTTAAAAAAAAAGTACTTACATACGTAGGTAAAATATCTATTAGGTACGGAATTTTCCATCATAGTTTACATATTATAACGAATACATGTTATATTTTATCGATGATTAGTCAGGCTTAATATCCTGGCTAGCTAGAACACAGCAAAGGGGTTCCAAAACATTACGTAGGTTCTCGTAACTAGAAAATAATTTCACATTGATGCTTAGTGGGGAAAGATATCAAACTAAAAATAACCATTTCCTTCCCATTTCATTGCAAAGATGGATTCTTATCAGCAACCGAATCCCTGGGCGCGGAAATACAAGTGCCAATGAGGTTTACTTATCATTGGATGCCGTTATATTTTCATCTATTAGGGTAGATCAAAATATATCAGATAAAATATATATCTGATATATTTTGATCTACTCTTTTAATATATCAATCTGATGGAGTTCCTGCAAACTATGCTTTTTTATATATATTTGTTACCTCAGAACTTTTGACTGGATGATCCGATATAGATGATTATTTTTTTTATTTGAAAGCTGGTCCTTCCCGTGTGATCTCATTTTAATTTGATCCAGTTCTGACAATAGCATCCATGAGTAAAACCATAAAATTGAAGACGGGTTATATTAAAAACAAACCTAATAATTACCCGACTAGTTGTAGTTTTGAACTTTATTTTATTTAAATCTGGGTCACTCACGACTTTTTTCACTTTACCTACTGTACTTCCAGTAATTTGATTTGTAAGTTGTAAATTATTGTATTACCGCGGGCCGGCCTGGGACTGCAAGTGCAACGTGTGTGAGACAAATCTTTCATACGTAATCGAAGTCGAAACTCCGTACAAGTACAGATAAATCAGTACCTATATAGGTATGGCAATATCATGCATTGCGATTACGTCGCAACATTGAAAACAATTCGATAACTGCAGCTCCTCACACAGCTACCTATTACCTTTTTAATAGCTGCTAGTATATACCTACCTACCTACCTACATGCATAAACTATGTACATTAGTAATAATCACGTCATGTTTTGAGTAGATGTTACTTAGCTTAGATGCATGCATGCGTGCCGGTGCGGTGCGGTGCGGTGCAGTGCGGAGGAAAGGGAGAGTGGCTCGCTACCCGGAACTACGCAATCCATTACGTTGAGAGTGCAGCTCGAGGTAGGAGATGGGTGACGTCACATGACGTCGAGCACTTTCTCCCTGCGGGGTGGGGCGAGGTGGGGCGGCGCGGAGAGCGAGAGTGCAGCGGGCGCGCCTCCTCCGGCGCGGCGGCGGCGGCCGGAACAAGTTCTTCCGCGTGCGGCGGCGCGCGCACGGAACGCGTGCGGTGCACGTAACGCCGACAACTAGGTTACTTCCCGCTTCCTGCCGCCGCCACCACCAGCCCACTCGTAGCTCTGACTACACGTACACCCACGCGACGTCGTCGTCGTACCTCTCGACCGGGCTCGGCGAGGGCTCTTCTTCTTGCCGACGACACAGATCAGTCACAGCTGGAGATTTGCTCTCGTTGCCAGCTTAATATTTCGTTATTTATTTATCTTCGGTAAAAAAAGGTTTAGAACTAGAAAATAAAACACTTACGTACCATTAGAAAAATCAAGCTAAGCATTTCACACATAGGAAGATGTTCAGAATCCAAAGTCGCTCAGCGAGCTTTGGAAAGAGCTATACTCGAAAGCTCTCTAAAGGATAGGATTCATAACGAATACATGAATGAGAAATACCAAAGTTATCGAACATACCTAGCTCAAAGAATTAGCAAGCTGGAGTGGCAGTGGGCTGGCCATATCTCGTGAAGAACCGACCACCACTGATTTTTTCAAAATAATTAGTTTTTCAAGTAACACTGTTTCTAATAAAAAAAAGAATGAAATCGGACGACGCGTTATAGAATTGATTACCTTTATAATTTGAGTTCCATCCGAGGAACCGCGTTGAATAAACGCGGGGCTAAAAAGTATTACCTACTTGAATTATTTGTTCTTCACTAACATAGAACACAAATAATGGCAAGTTTAATTTGCATACATTCAGTACTTACTCTGCCGACAGTTCAGACAGACGGACGGAAAGACAACATTTATAGTAGAGGTCTCAGACCAACAAAAAAGTCTGAGGTAGAGGTACAGTTTTGTCTTCAGTAGAGTCTATTCAACAAGAACAGCGTCGTGGGAATCGAGGGCGTGTGCCAATAATTGACAACTTTTGTTGGGTTGAGAACTTACACTACTCGGTCCTTGTACGACCAAAGTGTTAGTTCACCGTACCGCCACGACGCTTTTCATTTTGAACAGACTCTATCAAAATTAAAGAAACCTAAAAAAAATCAATAAATGTTCAATGTCCCTTACATTAAAGATTTATTGATTAAAAATTAAATTAAACATATATATTTATTTTGCGATAGTTTTTATTACAGAACTTAACCTATACCGTGTCCATTTTGAATGAAGCATAAACGTAAACAAACAGCCCATACTTAACCTAAAATTCACTTTGTTGGCGCGTCTTTTTATACGTAATTTACATTACTTGTCGATTTTAGATCCTTCCTTCAATAAAAATTGCTTACAATTATATCTAAAACTCGACGCCAAGCAAGTGAGATTTTGTTATTTGTGTCGTATTTTGTTTACTAACATGCTTCATTCAAAATGGATAAACCATAGGTATTAATTTATAGTAGTAGTATTAGTAGTGTAATTTCATTAGCTAAGAAAATTACAATCAAAGGATAGTAAATCTGTATTGAAAAAGAAAATAGCAACAAATCATGGTAATATTTTAAAATTATGTAGTATTTACTACTGATACATTTATTGAGCTAACTAAAACAAATTAGATAGTAAACTATTTTTTGTTTAGTTCCGTGGAGCGAGAGCTGTAATACAGGTTCCATAATCCGTTTTAGGCACCAGATCCACTCTAATGTTGACCTGTTTTTTAAGAACAAAACAGGTCAACATTAGAGTGGATCACTCTCCTGCAAACATAACCTTTTATATATTATTATTATTATACAAGGTGGGATAAGATAAACACAAGTTACTGAAAATTGAGTTGACTGCAGACTATTGCAAATAATGTGCAGGTCACTTATAAGTGGTAGGAACTAGGAACGTGCAGCTTTAGGTATTCTTCACACTCTTTGATTATAGTTGTATACAAAAACCTAGGACGGAGTTCGTTTAAGACTTTGCTAGTAGGTAGGAACCTAGCAACATATGTCTGCCTCGGCGACAGCGTCTCGGAGGCCGGGGCCCCGTCTCGGCGGCCGTCCAACCGTTGTGCACGAGCGAGCCTTTCCCACTTCATAAGCATGCATTCATTCATTCCATTTATGCACCCTTCAATGAATTCAGGCACACCTTCCAGTTGTGTTTGTCATTGTGATGTGAGTACTCGTCCGCGGAGAGGCAGCCATCACGTGCTGCGCTGCGCTGCTTGCTGTGCGTGCTGGTGCGGGTGTGCGCGCGTGCTGTGCGCAGGCGCAGCCGAGTGACGCTGGTGTGCTTTGTTGCAGGCAAGTCGGTGAACAGTAAGGATGCGCTGGAGGAGAAGAAGGACGACAGCGACCTGTGGGAGACGCAGGCGGCCTTCCTCGGGCCCAACCTGTGGGACAAGACGCTGCCCTACGACCCCGATCTCAAGGTACAAGAAGTCAGTACTCGCTACTTTATTACCTACTGCGTGTTGTGTGAGTCCGCTTGTAGTCCGCCCCCCGTTTGATCCCCGCGCCCCGCACTAGGTAATAGAGTCGCGTCTCCTCTTGTCTCCTCTCAGGCACCTCTTCCGCTTCCGCAAACGATCTACGTTCTTCTTTGCTTATACTCGTATTAGTTAAGTTGTCGATGTTCGTCGGTAGGTGGCGATGCTGCACGGCTCTCTGTTGTACGTTATACCTGCTGATGAAACACCAATGCGAATGTCTCGCCTCGCGCGAACTGTAGTGTAGTGCACGCGGCCGGCGGAAGGTCGCCGGCCATTCGCTGCCGGCCGCCGGGCGCGTGCTGAAAGCCTTGTGTGTTGCAGTATGTGGACCTGGACGAGTTCCTGTCGGAGAACGGCATGCAGGGCGAAGGTCTGGGTGGCGCACACCTGGGCGGGGGCGCTCCCTTCCCCCCGCTGGGCCTGCAGACGCCGCTCACCAAGCGCGAGCGCTCGCCCTCGCCCTCCGACTGCTGCAGCCCCGACCCCCTCAACCCGCCGCTCTCGCCCGCTGACTCCAGTAAGTACACATTTCGGCGCCCTGCCTGCCCCTCACCACCCGCCCCCCGCCCCCCGTCCCCTTGGTAACCGACACCTCCGCTTGTGTTGCAGCGTTCTCGATGGCGTCCTCGGGGCGCGACTTCGACCCGCGCACGCGCGCCTTCTCCGACGAGGAGCTGAAGCCCCAGCCCATGATTAAGAAGTCCCGGAAACAGGTAAATGAAGTTAGTGAGCTGATCATTCCTACGGCATGCCGCGCTCACACGCACCGCGCCCCGCGTCGCCACCGCGCTTTACTAACACACACTACACACACACACACACACACTGCGACTCTCAGCTACTACTGGCTGCATCTGTGCCCGCCCTACTCAGGTCAGGACACGACTTCAGTCAAACATCACACTTTTCTCAGCTTAAACATGGTTTAAGCTGAGAAAAGTGGGAGTTTCTTATGGGACAATTTCATTCATGCAGTTTGTTTATAATAGTACCTACTAATACAAATACAAATACAAATTCTTTAGTTACAGGTCAAAAAGATAATCAATAAGGTTAATAATTGTTATAATATTGACCTTAAAATAAGGTAGTATCTAATAAAAATAATAAAATAAAATAATTCATCAAGTTCACAATTTTGATATTTTCATAATTGCATTCTAAAAAATTAATAACATAATGGGCATTTCGTAGAACTCGTCTACAGAGTAATAGGGAAACCTTCGAAGCATCAAGACTAGGGAGACCATATAAGGTCACTCCCCCTCACACACACAAACACACGGACGCTATGGGTTGCTTTACTAACGCTTACAATACTAACCAACAAAGGGTGGGGTCGCGCAGTCAGCGAGCAGCCAGCCAGCACTGCGAGGTGTGGAGAGCGGCCGTGTCCTCGTACTCTGTTATACATGCAAAGTACAGGTTCGATGCCCGCGAAGCCTCACTGACTGCACCCACAGTGCCACAAACTTATCTGTCGAGTCGAGCGTCAGCGACGGCACCCGCTGCCCTCTCATTACTTACTCAGTAACATGTAACACTGCAGAGGTTCTTCAAATCAAAAGAATACCTTCAAGTGGTGTGTGTATGAAACCGCTATTTAACGATCCTGACTTATTTCAACACAAAAATACATGTTTATTTGTATTTCACTGATACTTTATATGGCCTTGAATGTATTATATGATACATTTTGATTCAAAAATGTTTTAATTCAACCCATTTGCTGTTTAACCGTCTCTCCGCTGGCCTATCGACATGTTAGTCATGGGCACCGAAATAATTAACATCTAAGTACAAAAGGCTGTTGTTAATTTTTTCCAATAATAGTCCTGTCACTGATGGCATTGATGAATAAATCAATGACTGATGGTAATTATTTATTTAATGTTTCTGAATATTGACTTTTGAGAGGCGAGGTTGGAGCGCCGTCGCCGCGCCGCGCCGCGCCGCTCGGGGATCATTACTACACTTATGATAAGTACTCCCGGTGGCGACTGCTCGTCTGGACAGATAAGTTGGTTACCTTCTAGTTTAGGCTGGTTGGGTTGCGGATTCTGAGTGATCGATCGTTTCCAGAGTCTAGCAGTAGTTTAGCATCTGAGACAATCGAGGGCTTCCCTTGTATTCTATGTATGATAGAGTAGTGTTGATGCGAGGGTAGCGCATGCATCGGGCAGACTGGCCGACTCGATGCGCTGCAGGCGCAGTGTCGCGAAGAGAGGAGGTAGTGAGCTTTGTGCAAGTGTACAGTACCTACTTACTAGATGTGTCGCCCACCACGCCCCGCCCCGCCCCGCCCCGCCATGTTACCGTCAGGAGTAACCTGTCGTATTTTTCGTTGAAATGAAATTACTTGAAATCATTTATAAAAGTTGCTTCTATTTGCTTCCGTCAAAGATTTCAAACCTGCCCAGCGCCTGTCAAAAAACTTAGAGCAAAAGTGTAGTATAATAAGATTTGTAGGTAAGGAAGTAAATAGCTATCCTACATAATTAGTATATGCAATTCTAACACTTTGCTTTAAGTTTTTTAACAGGGGCTGCGCTTGAAAGCACGGAACATCGATCAACGGAGCTGAGACATGGACAACCACGCTAAGGCTCGTCCTCAAGTTCAAAGTCGCTCAGCGTGCTTTGGAAAGAGCCATGCTTGGAGACTCTCTGAAGGAGCGGATGTATTCATAACGAATACATCCGATCGAAACTGCGACTCGGAAACGTAGGACGCCCTTCGGCCAGGTGGGATGACGATCTGTGAAAGACTGCAGGCAGATGCTGGATACGACAAGCTGAAGACAGGACGCTATGGCGCTTATTAGGGGAGGCCTATGACCAGCAGTGGACTAATATAGGCTGAAGATGAAGATAGGCTCACCCATTGATCTTAAATAGATATAATCTTGATTTTCTTGATAGGTACAGGATTTTCATAGGATTTAAATCTTTGAGGGGAACAAATAGGAATTATTGGTATATTGAAATATCTCTTGTTCTTTTAATCTCTTGTAGGCAGCATAGAGAAGCAAAAGGAAAATAATTTAAGGACGGCGTTTCAACGTAAAATATTATCCTGACGGTAGTCCCACCGCGAGCTGACAGACCACCCACGTTAGCATTCAATTAAAGAAATATTACTTTGAAATGTTAGTAATTTTAACGAAAATAAGCAAGAAATAATGAAGATGTAGGAGTGAATGCGGGTAAGACAGTTAACCTTCGCATACAAGTTGTGACCACGTCTGCGAAGTTCTACGCAGCGTGCCGTCTAGCTGGTTATTTATGGAATCAGAATTCACTTACACACAGAATAAATTAATCATAATCATTTATTTGCCAGAATGTATGTACAAAAGTTCTTAAAATTATATTATGTCCATTTACAATCTACCCTTAAAGGTATGCAAAATTTAACCTTAGGGTTCTACAATATTAATAAATTATTCTAAATGTCAAATTAGGGTTTCTACAATATAATAAAATCAAAATTCTAACAAGTCAAGTTCATAATAAAAGCTAAATTAAATTAAAATCACAATGAGTCCAAATCATAATAAGGTACAAAACAAAAAAAAAATGAGCAGAAGTCAGTTCATTCTTTAAACTCAAGAAGTCTTTTACAGTATCAAAACAGTTTTCTAGTGTTTCAATTTAGTTCGAAACAGGTTTAGAGGCAAATCTTTAAAACTCTTTGGTAATTTATTAAAGATAGTAGTATAGGCATGATAGTAGGACGTACGCTTAACAAGCTCTAGCCGACAAGGAGGGAAGAACAGTCTATTCTTATGCCTTGTGTGTCAGTTATAGTCAAGACTTCCGCGTGTGTTTTGAAATACCGAGGGTACTGCTTGACAAAGACACATACATCCCTGATGTACATGCAGGGTAACGGAAGGATCCTTAACCTCTTAAATAATGGCTTGCAACTATCCGTACTCCATAGTCCACAGATAGCACGCACGGATTTTTTCTATGCCTTAAAAGCTTTATCAAAGTCAACCGAGTTCCCCCACATAATAAGGCCATAGGCCAAGGTTGACGATACGTAGCCATGGTACGCCGTGAGGGCCGCCTCGATTGATACGCGAAGTCTTAGGCACTTTATTGCGTAAAAAAAATTGCCTATTTTGATACAGACTGATTCAATATTATGTGCCTTCCAGTTTAGATGCTGGTCTAATATAATACCCAGGAATTTTACAGTCTCGACTTCCGCTATAAGTGTCTTGTCATCTTAATATTAATAATTTCTTTTATATGTTGATATGTCCCAAATTGTAATACGCTAGTTTTATTAAGATCAATATTAAGGTTATTCTGATTCAGCCAGTCAATTGTTTTGCAAAGTGCGTCATTAATATATCTTTCGAACGTCAGTTTATTTTGTCCTCTAATACTCGTAATAATGGTAGTATCATCAGCTAATAATACGGTTTAATGTTTGGTGATGTTAGGAAGACCATTTATATATAAAAGAAATAGGAAATAATACTTTGTTAGATGTTTTTATTAAATCCCTAAGTAGATAGGTAACTTCTCATTTCTGACCGTGCAGACTGATGGACAGATACCGCTAGGTTGACGTACCACCAGTGTACGCGCAGTTTCACAGCAATCAATTAATTATTACAATGTGAAATATTCACAAATAAAATTACGGAAAGCAGTTGTAGGATTTTTCAAAACAACCCATGAAACGAGATTAAACGGGGTTTTAACAGGTGTGTCGTACAGAGTGGTCAAGCGAAGGGGACATTTACCGTTCAGAAGAATAAGACAAATCAGTAAAAGTCTCACGGTTTTTTGATGTCGATGCTAAAGTTACAAATTACAATTATTTTTTAAATTACTTTCTTGGTTAAAACAGCTTATTTTAATGCGATTTCTTACAATAGGTGCTCAAAATGGCTACCCTAGCTCTTATGCACGCACTGCATCTCCTAATAGAATATCGTTTTATCAAGCGCGCTTGCCCGGATCCGTTAAAGGTTCGGGCCGCCCTTTGTACACTATCGCAGTAGCTTAATTGGGGGAAGGACTCCTCGGACAGCATCTCCTTGAAGCACCCCCATTAAAAGAAGTCGAGAAGGGTCGAGGTCCAGGGACCGTGGTGGCCACAGAATGGTCTCCAAGCACCCGACCCCCTCGGATGACAAGTTTCAATAAGGAACTCATCGAAATCAAATAAAAGCACCGCCTTAACCATTTCGATGATGATTTACTTTGATGATTGCAGTTTTTGGCGGCTAATAACCTAACTAGACATGGACCCTTCTTTTACATCCTTTCATGAATTATTTATTTATTTATTTATTTATTCAAACTTGACTTACAGAACTACATACATTCCAAAACGTCAAACATTATACAGTCAAAGGGTAGAATATAAAATTATAAAAATATGAATACCACGGAAAACATTAAAGTCAATTTAAATTAATTAAAAATTATAATTTAATAAATGAGTATATACAAAGCAAATACTCAGTCAAAGAGAGATTATAATAATACTTATAGTCAATTCAAAATATGGACATGTCACAATAAAAAAAGTTGTAAATACTGTCAAATAGTCAAAAATAAAATAAATTATAAGTCATTAAGTACTATAAAAAAATGAGAGCATCAAATGGCGTAATTTGGCGAGGCTGTCAAAGAATACGTCGGCGTCTGTTGAGGAGATGAACTCATTTAGGAGGATAAGAACTCTAGGGGTGGGAGCGCTCAGACCGGCATGCGTTCGGTATCCGGGTGGTAGCGCAAATAGCACAGGCCGGCGCCGCGGGCCGACAGCTCCCACTGACTAATTGACTTTAAGGAGCGTATCATACAGTCAATGCGGATCAAGTAGTGAGAGCGTAAAATATAATCGAACTTTACCATCCTAATGATCTCTTCAATTTGAGGGCATTAGTAACTGTAATGCTTTGTTGTTTCAGGCATCGTTGACCGGCTGAAACGTAGTAATGTCTACACGCGTGGGAAAACTACCAAGTGTTCTTATCATTTTCTTTCGATTCATTTTTTATCGACGTACTGACTGTACACATCATGATTTTAGAATCCTCTATTTTTGGCTCTGAATTCTACCTTTATTTTATTTTTATTTATTTGGGAAACAAAAAGCTTACATTACATATGTAACAATACATAGAATTAGAACAAATTAAGCTACAACAGTTTCCGCTCGTAGTACAAAAAAATACATAATAAGTGAACTAATTATGTGAAAAATAATAATATCGTGACTTGTTTATAGAATAACAATAACAAAAGTTACAAGAAAACTGAAACATGAAAAATATGCGTCGTCAGTATCAAGTAGAAGTAGTAGAAGGAATAAAGAAAGGAGGATACGATACTCTACATACTGGATACATAACAATAATTAAAATAAACAAATTAATAAATAAAAAATGAAACCCTCATTCAAAGAAATGTATATTAATTAGTTTTTTAAAAGTTTTTTTATTTCGATTTCTGTTCATGTAGCTGCCAGAGTTACGTACCGAAACATTTAAACCATCTGTCTGTTGCTCAGTCAGCGGTGACGAAATAGCCAGTAGGTACTTTGATGATGAAATTACTAGATTTAATTGACTGCTCGACGTGGCGGTGGCGGCGCCTACTGCAGACATGGGCAATGGGCATAGTGGTATGGTAGTGTTATAGTGGCTGCGTAGGTAGTGGTAGTGGGTGTGGTGTGTGCGAGTGTGTGCGCGGTGGTAGTAACGCAGTGTGTTGTGTGTTGCACAGTTCGTACCGGACGACCTGAAGGATGACAAGTACTGGGCGCGCCGCCGGAAGAACAACATGGCGGCCAAGCGGTCGCGCGACGCGCGCCGCATGAAGGAGAATCAGATCGCTCTGCGCGCCGGATACCTTGAGAAGGAGGTGAGCGTGCGAGAGCCTCGCTCTCTCTCTGTCGTGTGAGACGGCGGCGTGCGAGGCGGTGGGAGTGACGCTCTCTGCTTTGGTTTCAGAACATGGGGCTGCGGCAGGAGGTGGAGCTGCTGAAGAAAGAGAACCACATTCTGCGCGAGAAGCTGTCCAAGTTCGCGGACGTGTAGCCGCGTGCCGCCGCCGCCGGGCGCACGGTTGCCCTGAATGATTATGATCGATGTTGCAGTTACCGTTAAGTTTAACTACGTTAGTTTGTAATAGGTGAATCTTTACCAAAGCCCCGCGCCGCCGCCGGGCCGCGCAGTTGCTCAAGCCGCCCCCCCCCACCCGTGCGCCCCCCTGCTCTGTTGTACATAGGTAGGGCCTGCCCTGTTTCCTTAGCGCCTAGGTAGTCTAGTGAGCGAACTCTAGTTTCGCGTCGACGACATAGTGATAGATTAAGTAGTGAGTAGGATCCGTAGCGTAGTTGTTATTAGTCTATTTTTGTTATGGCTGTAGTTATTAACAGTTTTGAAAGATAATATAATTTTGTTTTACTTAAATAGAGAGTCGCGTTACTGTATCTTGTGTCCGGGTAGGGCGGATAGCGCGGCGTGCTAGCGGCGTGCTAGCGGCGTGCTGGCGACGCGCCGAAGCGCGGCCGGCGCGCCGCGCCGCCGTCGCGCTATCGCACGCCTCGACTCGTGCCCAACTTTATATTATATATATATATATATATATATATATATATATTTTTGTAGCGTTTTGTCGTTGATATTGAGTCAATTGAACGTTTATTAAATTGAAGGAAGAAAATGAAGTTTATAAAGTAAGATTAAGAAGTTGTTGCATTTGAAGTATTACGAATACAAAGCGAGAACAATAATACGTTTTTTCTAGAAAGATTTACATTTAGGGGGCTCGTGGAACCCCGGCCGCCGCCGTCCGGCCTCGGCGGCGCGGTCGGCGCGTTCGCGACGCGTCCGCGACGCGTCAGCGGCGCGCCGCCCCGCCCCGCCCCGCCCTCCCCTCCCTAGGCATGGCGCGCTTATCATTGATAACGTTTTGATTGTTAAAGATGTTATATCATTATAAATATACAACCTGTTCGATATTATATGACTGTACTACCTACTACAATGAAATGACTAATTGTGTTATATACATTCAGATTATATATTAAATTGTTCCCAAAAAATTTAAATGGGTAAATTGATGTAAAGAATAATATTTTTAATAAGGTATCGCGTTAAGAAAGAGTCCTCTGTGAGATGGTTGCATGACAAGGTGTCTACTCAAACCGCCCCCGTCCCGCTCCCAGCCCGTTCCCGCCCCGCTCCCGCTTCGTATTTATTGAAGGCGCTCCCCCCCCCCTCGCCCGCACCGCACCTCGTTAGAAGTAGCTGCCCTGTAGTACTACCAACACCTCCACACATTGCAACATCATAAAACCATATTAATTTATGTATACATAGTAATCGGTTTCACTTTAATTTATATGGTTCTATGGATTGAAATAAATGTTAATTGTTGTACGTTGACTGGCTTGTTTTATTTCCATCTTCCCGTCTGCACTGGCTGTGCGGTCTGCGGACCTGAAGCTCGGAACGTCGCTCCGTCATCTCCGGCATTTCATTCATTTCCTCTTTGCCTATCAGTCAGTCTACAAAACATTTAGTCGAGTCTTGTAGTTGTAACGGCGAGCGGAGCGACTTCAATTATGATTTAAAATTATACATAACCTTCAGGAGAGATCACGTCATATGCATGGAAGGGTTAGTCACAGTTTACAATGATCGAGAGGCATTTCACACCTTACTCAGTGATACATATTTTATTAACAGCGTTTTTGGCAGCCTTGAGAAGGTTTTCAGCAGGAAGAGGTACCCCACGCCACATTTATTGCGACAACGGTACAAACTTCGTTGGAGCAAATAAAAGTCTTAATATCGAATTTGTGGCATTAAAATCAATATTTACAGACGAGTTCCAAAATTAAGTAAATGAGATGAAAATCGATTTCCATTTTATGGCACCTTCGTGGCCATCAGCAGGTAGTCTGTGGGAGAGGAGTGAAGAGCGTAAAACACCACTTACGCTGAGTAGTCGGAGAACAAAAACTTACGTTCGAGGAATTTACGACTCTTCTTACGCAGTTAGAAGCATATTTAAACTCCCGACCTTTGTGCGCTCTGAGTAAAGATACTGACGACATCAACTATCTTACTCCATCTCATTTCCTCGCGAGCGGTCCAGTTTTAACAATCTACGAAACAGAGCAAGATCAGAGAACAAGGTGCACCTAACACAAAAAATCTTTCAAGATGTATGGAAGAGATGGCGTGCAGAATACCTCACGCAGCTACTGGCCAGAAGCAAGTGGAGAGAAGCACGGCCTAACATAAAACTCGATGATATAGTCATCATTCATGACGCAAATCTGCCCGCAGGCAGATGGGTTTTGGGCCGCGTGATCGAGCTCCATCCTGGAAGAATAATCATGTCCGTGTAGTCAGCATCAAAACTAAATAACATAGAAACGATTAACTATTAGAACATTCCCTATGCCTACCTAAAAATTCTATAAAATCGTTGAATCTGTAAACGAGATTTCGTAATGATCGGTTGTTAAATACGACCTGTAGAGGAGTACAGACATACTGACAAAAAAACGAGAATGTTGACCCTGAGTACCTTCGTGAACTAAAGTTCACTCGGTTCAATAAATGGCAATAAGGTGCTTATTACAGGGAGGCTTGCGTCCAGCAGTGAAACAATATAAGCTGTTGAGGTTGAGGTTGGTGTAGTAGGTGTAGGTGGTGGTAGGTCGTTGAAGCGAAGCAACGCGAGACGTAGTGTTGGTGTAAGACCATGGGGTAGGTATCAATAGATGAAAACGGCTCAGGACAGCCACTTGCGGCATTGTATGGTGGAGAAAAACCTATGTCCAGCAGTGGACGTGTATGAGCTATTGGAGGTCTGTGTCCAGGCAAATGACAAAATTTGTTGGCTGATAATAATTATGATGACCTAATTGTGTCACAAGCATCGATCAAAAATTTTCGCCTTCAGGGGAGGCCGCGAACTTTTTTGATCGATATTCAGAAGTGTTTTTTTTATTTTGTACAAGCAGCGCCATCTAGCACACGTTAGGATTACTATGTTACATTTTCTTGAGTCACGTGGGAGGTGTTTCTTGACCTTGGGCAACATATTCTTGGTGTGCAGATGAATTACAAGCAGCGCCATCTATCACACGTTAGGATTACTATGTTACATTTTCTTGAGTCATCCGGGAGGTGTTTTTTGACCTTGGGCAACATATTCTTGGTGTGCAGATGAATTACAAGCAGCGCCATCTAGCACACGTTAGGATTACTACGTTACATTTTCTTGAGTCATGCGGGAGGTGTTTCTTGACCTTGGACAACATATTCTTGGTGAGCAGATGAATTACCACATCGAGTTTGTGGAAAAACTTTTAAAAGGCAGGTTAAAACATGAATTACCCAAGAGGTACAGGCAGCTATACGAGATCACAGCTTGCCTACAGAAATTGAGACGGTGAGGCAGTCAACTTTTCACAGTAAAACGATGAGAGAGCCGGGGGCGGTGATATCTTGGGACGATTATAGGAACTACGACTGCAAGGTTATCGGAACTACGGATTCGACAGCGTGGCGACTTGAGGAGACGGAAGACCACGTGTGGTGTATTCTATCTTGATGCTTGGAAGAAGTCGCAAGATGCCTTAGGCGTTTTTTGCAACTTCTCAAAAGCATTTGATTGCGTACATCATGAAACATTAATCAGGAAACTACATCACTATGGAATAAGGAACACCTTGGATCTTCCGACATCATATTTGAGTGATAGGATACAAAGAGTTGACAAATGGGAAACGGTCTTCGGGGGCTGTAGTTACAATGGGTGTACCGCAGGGATCTATCCTCGGTACTTTCCTATTTTTAGTTTATATTAACGACATGCCTCATCTTGTCAATAATAATCACGAGATTGTATTGTTTGCTGATGATACTTCATTAATTTTTAAAATGAAATGACAAAACACTAATTTCGACGATATATACAATGCAATCTCAAAAGTAGCTCCTTGGTTTAGTGTCAACAATCTTTTGCTTCGAAACCAAAACGAAATGTATTAGATTTACTCTACCTAATGATAAACAAGTTAAGGCTGACGTAAACGTAAAAGGAGAAACTTTAGAAATTATCGAAAGTACCGTATTCTTAGGAATCACCTTAGATTATAAACGTCAATGGGGCCCACACATAGATAAGCTATCGAAGAGACTTAATTCTGCAGCATATGCTGTCAAAAAAATCCGTGATCTTACAGACGCGGACACATCTAGACTGGTTTATTTCAGCTACTTCCATAGTATTATGTCTTATGGTATACTGCTTTGGGGGAACGCTCCAGATATTAACACCGTATTTGTGCTGCAGAAGAGGGCTGTTCGTGCCATCTATAAAATGGGTCCCAGAGAATCCCTACGTGATAAATTCAAATAAATAATGACAGTACCAAGTCAATATATTTATGAAAACTTGTTGTATATGTATGCTCATAAAAATATCAATAGTTTCCCAAAAAATAGCGATATACATCATGTAAATAAACATTATTTGCTGTACCCACAACTAGGCTTCATAAAACTAATGTGTTTTTTAAAGGGCAATGTATACGCTTCTACAACAAAACCCCTACTGAGCTGCAAAAATTATCAGTAAATAAATTCAAACGAACTGTCAAAACTTCAATAAGCAAAATGGCTTACCATAAAATATCAGATTATATAGAGGATAAATAACTTTGGGTCGGATTTTGCTCCAACTCGAAAAATAACAACTGACAGGCTAAAGATTTCTTCGTCGTTTCTTTACTTTAGTCTACATACCGAAGCGATCGAAATCAAAGATACCACTTTATTTCTGTGTCAGTGTATTTTTTTAATATGATTTGACCTATTCTAAGTGTACATTTATTGTATTTATGGAAATAAGGCATTTTTGAGTTGTAGTTTATCCATGTTGTTCCAGGGTCGGTTCCCCTTTTGTCTTCCGAGAAATGAAGTGTGTTTGTATTAGATTATTTTTATCATCCGGTAGAAATTTAGGTTAGGCTAAAGATACTGGTCTAGTGTCCATGGTTAGGGTCTCTTTTGTTTAGTTGCTGGTGCTTATCAGCTGTTGATGTATAACCTCGGCGAGTGTTTTGGCATCAGTTTTCGGTTTATGAATCATCTTTTAAAATCTAACCACATCTAGAAGATACGTACGGCTCATGATGACGACCAAGTAAGGTTTATTTGGCCTTTCGAGTCCAGGACAGTCAAAGCCAGTGAAATTTTTTTTGCGATAACGCCATCTGTTAGCCTGCGGCGACACTTCTCTATTACTATGTAAGGTCATCTGAACTGACGCTATGGGTTATGTGTTGCTCCCGCAACTCGCGACATCTTCTTCCAACTTAGGGAAGTATTCTGTGTAAATACTTCCCTAAGTTGGAAGAAGATGTCGCGAGTTGCGTCAGTTCAGATGACCTTACATAGTAATAGAGAAGTGTCGCCGCAGGCTAACAGATGGCGTTATCGCAAAAAGATTTTCACTTCTGCCGGCACTCCCGGATTTTTAAGCATAGCTTCTATCGCGGGCCTTGAGCGCGGGGACCGAATCCAGAAATTCCGTAACGAAAAAACCTTGACGTTTGTCTCTTTAGTTCAGCAATTCGCCTCTAGATGGCATTGCAATAGTTTTACCGCGGTAGTCCCCGAGTGCCACACGTCTCTTTTTATTTATTAAAATTAAAAAATTTTAAGCTATTGCATAGCTTCTATCGCGGGCCTTGAGCGCGGGGATCGAATCCAGAAATTCCGTAACGAAAAAACCTTGACGTTTGTCTCTTTAGTTCAGCAACTCGCCTCAAGATGGCATTGCAATAGCTTTACCGCGGCAGTCCCCGAGTGCCACACGTCTTTTTTTTTATTATATCTAGCATTTGGCCGTAAGAATCTGTAGGTTACCTGACGGAGAGAAACATTGTAAATCGAACTCACCTGCGGTGAATGTTCCCGATTTAGGTTCAGGATCCATCCTTTATTTAATTGTATTTTATGTAGGTTACCCCTAAATTATAGCCCAGTTTAGCGTAATTAGCATATGTTATTTTAAAAAACTGTACTGTCGCTTTGTTTTACTTTATTTATATATAAATATACTGACCTCTTTATACTTTCTAAGCAATATTTTAGGGTTTACTTAGTTCAGGCTCACGTAATTTATAAAGTTGTTATTATTCTCATTTGACTTAAGAAGTTTTTGAATAAATTATTATTATTTTTGTTATTATTTATTTGTGCGACTATACTACTAATTCCAGCCACCTTGTCAAAGCCGGAAATTGTCATTGGCCTAGAAAGAATTATTTCCAACGAAGAATGTAAAAGTCGATTTACTGTATGTGATGGAAGGAACCCTTTTTTTATTTTTTTAGGAAAACAATTTAAGGCATATCCTTAGTAGGTACCTAATTATATTTCAGTGCCAATTCTTTAGATTAATTGGATGTCGTAGGAGGTAACAATACAAATATTACATACACTACACTTACATACACTACAATACACTATATACAAACAGAGACAGGACAGGAATATACAAATACAAGTAACGTTGCACAATGGGCGGCCTTATCGCTATGAGCGATCTCTTCCAGGCAACCTTTGGATGGACAGGAAGTGGTAGAACAAGTGAAGACGATGGCGTGTTATACAGAATAGAATTTGGGTAAAACATCGTAAACAAATACTGTAGCTATAAATATATAATACAAATATGACAGATATATAAATACATAACATAAATATGGCAGATAAGTAAATATATAGCATAAATATGGTTTATATACATAGGTAAATATATTAATTTGACATTAACAGTTTGATATAGAGGTAAGGAAGTGTTCGTAGACCATATGTTTGAATGTAGCAAGAGACTTAGCTTGTCGAATTGAAGCCCAATAGTTTAGGGTAACAAATCCAGGGTCAACTTTTTTTATTCAATTCAAGGTACAGATTATCGAGAGGATAAAAAAGCTTGGGACGGATTTTGCTCGAACTAGAAAAATAATAACTTACAGGCTAAAGGTTTCTTCGTCATTTCTTTACTACCGTAGTCTACATACCGAAGCAGCCGAAATCCAAAATACCACTTATTATTGTTTTTGTGGAAATAAAGCATTTTTGAATTTGAATTGGAATTTATCTGTACTTATCCGTGTTTTCTTTATTAGTATCACCTAGTTCCCCGTTAAGTAGGTAGAGAAAACTAATCACGGTCTGCTCGAATATAAGCTAGCCTGCCTGAGTGAGTAGGAACCCGTGACAATTGGAAACTAAACACTATTTAGTTTCAATTTCTTTACAATACGCAGGCGGACATTTGCACGTAAAGTTTACTTTTCGGGAATTTTTATTCCAATTTGTACAACTTTTCCGTGCCCCAGTTTCAAAAATACATAAATACATTTTATTGATAAAACCACTTTACATGTAGGCGCATATCCGAGCCAATATGACAGCGATACCTATTTTATCATATTTTTACGTATATCATAGGATTTTTTAAAAATCCATCGTGCTGTTTGTGGTATCTACATATTATAAGCAATTTTTTAATACCTCTGTAATAATTTTATCTCATACAGTTAAGGAGGAGATGCGAAGATAGAGTTTGGTGGCCAAAAAGCGCAACTTCGTATCTCTACCTAAGTTTTACAAAGTGAAACTATAACAGAGGCATTAATAAATAACATTATAGATACCACAAACTGAACGATGTATTTATAAAACTTGCTGCGTCTAACGTAATAATAAGATAAAATAGTTGGGGGCGCCAATTTTACTGGTGTAGGGGCCTTAATACTTAATACGAAATCGTATATATTAAAAAAAATACAAATAATAAAAATAAAATTAATAACAATTACAATATGAGTTCCAGTAATTACAGAATAGAAATTGTGTTCGACAAGCCATCGTTTTCATTTGTATTTAAAACATGATAGACAGATGTGACAGAGTCTGGTAGTTTGTTGTACACGAGTGGGTGCTATCGTTTTTCATGAACTCGTGCATGTTCGAGCAAACGTACACCGCTACTTGCAAAATCACAATGCAGGGCAACTTGAGTATCCCGAGCTCTTTAAAATGTAGTCTGCTACATCTCGCCGGATGTTAACAAGGGTGCATAAGGCTCTTGTCTGCATACGGAAGGCGCGCTCCCAGTTGGCAGCTCGCCCCCATAGCTCTGCACCATACTGCAACACCGAGTGGACTGTTGCGAAGTAACAGCTACGAGCCGCCTCCACCACCGGCATCACGCGAGCTACCCGACGGAGCGCGTAACACGCGCTGCCTATCTTTCCGCACAGTTTATTGTTGTGGCCCTTCTAGGTTAGGGCTTTGTCCATTTCGAAGCCAAGGAAAGGAGCCGATTCGGATTGGCTGATGGCCGTTCCATTTACGCTGACTATCAGCTTCCTCACAGCCTTCCCTGATAGCCGGAAGTGATGGAAATGGGTCTTGCTTAAATTGAGCCCTAACCCATTTATCCTGAACCATCTCGAGAGAAGTTTAGCTGTCTCATTCAGTTTCTCCTCGAGCGCGTCTACCGACTTTGCGGTAACTATCGCGGCCACGTCATCCGCGTACATGAGTGTCTCCGCGGAGGTCACCGCCCCGGGCAGATCGTTTAGGAGGAGGGAAAACATTATGTTTGAGACAGATGACCCCTGCGCGACTCCCATGGTGAGAGATAACGGCTCCGACTGTTCGCTACCTCCAACAACTATTTGTGACCGATCACGCATCATATCCGTAAGAACGGCGTATGATGGTCCCTCTATCCCGTAGCGACTCATTTTACCGGCAAGTACGACGTGTCTGGCCACGTCGTCGTACTTGCCGGTAAAATGAGCCATAGCTTTGGCCATAGCTTTGGACAGGTCGCAGCACAACACGGCCACCTGCAGCTTCTGCTCTGCTCTGAGTAACATCAGTCGACTGCTCAGTCCGTTCTCAAAGACTTTGGCGACAGCCGAAGCCAGAATATGCCTGGGGGCCTATTATAATTCTCAAAAATACGTATGATATGGTTCGGACTATATTCTCAAGACACACGTTATTTATGGTTATTGATAATTAAACTACTGTCGCCAACTTATGGTATAAATGGTGTGGAATGGTTAGAATGGTTAGAATGGTAATTTAATATGTATTGGTTTGAACCCGCGACGATGGCGGTGAATCGCGAACTGAGTTAATTTAGGTAAATGCGAGCGGATATGGATTCAAATGGAAGTGCAGCTAAATGCATATCTGCTGCGTGGTCGTATACTCGAACAAGCTTGATATGGGAAACCATTTAGCCTTGTAAAATGTATTTAAAAATAATGAGGTTAAGCTACACTTTATACTATCTGTGTTAGATAAATAGAAAATAATTAATAGCACGTTGGCTGACCCTATGCTGTATAAATTCGCAGAATTAACTCTTAGTTATTGTTATTATTTTTGCTCTCCTGTCTCTGCCTGTAGGTACAATTACGTTTCTTTAGTTTTAAAATTAGTTTTCTTGGTCGCTAAAGGACAAAATCCTTTGTTAAAGAAGAAACCACTGAAACTTGTACGGATGGTCTAAGACAAGGCCGGCCAAACCCAGAGCCGCGGCCCGCAAGGTGGCGCCCGCCTAGGCATTTGAGTTTCCGCTGAATTATCGGAAGAATGTTTCTAGTGAAGATTTTCCAACATTCCGCGGCCTTGCTATGCAAATTTTATGCATGCTTGCTTCCACCTCTATCTTCGAAAAAACATTTTAACTCAATCATAGATTACAAACAAATATCACAGACTGCAAATCACATTTCTGATTTGATTGTACTTACTATTTAAGGGGCATATTACACTATCATTTATCTTGGATCATATATTTTGATCCAAGATAATTGACTATCTGAGTCATATCTGTGTATTACACTATCAAAGTTGTTTGATCCTATTTTACGTCATAAATGGTTGCAATGGAGAATGCATCGGTGGTGTGCGCTACTATTGCTTGGGCAGTGTCCCTTATTTTACTAAAAAAGAAAAGAAAAAAAAGGAATACAAGAAACGAATCTGGCTAAGATCATGGATTGCACGATGTGATCATATCGGTGTTACTTCAAACTTAGTTCAAAAAGAAGAGCAAAAAGAAGAAGACAAAAGGTCGTTTAAGATTTATTTGCGCGAATGGACAACTCAGTATTTGAATATACATATTCTTTTAAAAGTTGCTTAATAATAAAATATACATAAAAAATGCTTAAATGGCAACACTGACTAGAAACTTGAACAAGTTTGTTTTTCTTTCATATATGACATTGACATACCCTATTGGCAACTGAGACACTGCCATTAATTGAGGAATATGGAACTAACCTTTTGGTTTTTTAATGCAAATCGAAAACCCCTTATTAGAAAACGAGCTACATTACATTATTTGAAACATATAATATTAGCGAACACGAAATTGAAAACTCTTTTTTTATAATTCTGTTTTAAATACCTAGAAGAAAAAAAATAAAAATAACTGGCAACACCTGTTTCTATGACCGTATTGGATCCAATCTCTCAGCAAATGTCAAAAATCTATGATCGAGGAGAAAATGAATCATAGTCCTATATTACATTATCCAATATCATTGACTCATAGATCTATGATCCGAGATAAATGATAGTGTAATATGCCCCTTAAACCAAATATCGACAAATTACTATCAGGAAAACCTCTCCACAGCGCACATTGGAACATATAATTGTATTGTTTTATTTTATTTACATTATAACTTTAAAAATTTGAAAAAAATCCTCACGAATATGGTAAATAGTAATGGTGGCCCGGCGCCGCCACAGCCTAAGAAATTTTGCTCACCTGGAAAATGTATTCGTCAGCCTTGGTCTAGTAACATTTGTGTGTAGCAAGGAGGTGCGTGCGCGTTCAAGTCGTTTGTTCGCTACGCCCGCTCCTAGCTCCGTAGCACGCGGCGGAGGTGTACTCATCTCGCCATGTGGAAGGAAGTGGGAGGGGTGGGAGAACGTTAGATGACTCATAAGAAAGGAAGTAAAGTTCAGTGGTGAATTCTGCAATTATCTACGACGTCTTTATCAAGATATAGTTTTGTGAATTTTCCCCCTAGCATCGTAGCAAGTGCTACGAATGTCTACGTTGAAGTATGTTTCGCAAGGAATTGGGATAAATAGGGGAAGGTGAGATATATTATGACAAGAAAGAGAGCGAAATTCTATCTACCTTGTGCTGAAGTTTGTAACTCTCTGCGACATCTATTTCGAGAGATGTAAGAACTATTACGTTTAAAGGCTCCGTCTACAGACAGTATTGAAAACATCCCTTCTTGGAAGCTATGTACATATTCAGAAGGAGTATTTTATACTATTCAAGCGAGCTACTAAACGCACTCACAATTTTTTTATAATATCTGTATAAGTGAATGCGCGTGTGGATTTTAAGCTAATTCATCTCGTTACGTATTGCGAAATCAGTCACGCATTTCCGAATGGCTCTGCGCGAACAGAGACAATTTAGATAAACGTATAGCACGTTATATATTAATGTTATAAAGAGGAAAGATTTGATTGATTGTTTGTTTGTATTGAATAGGCTCCGAAACTGCTGGACCGATTTCAAAACATCTTTCATCATAAAAAAGCTCCTTTTCAGGGAGTGCCATAGGGTATATTTTATCCTGGAATTTCCACGGGAACGGGAGCGGGTTAAACCGCGAAACGCTGCTAGTATAGGATTTAGTAGACAAATATAGCTGAGTGGTGCTGGATTAGAATTCGCACCACCCCATCTCTTTCCGTGGGTGTCGTAAGAGGCGACTAAGTGATATCCACCGAGGCGCAGGCAGCAGCACCCCCTGCAGAACAATTATACCACCAAACTGCGCTGTCCAACCTGCACGCCCAGCGTGGGGACTATGGGCACTACTCTCCATGAGATAAACGCCAATAAGACGCTTATCAGGAGGAGGCCTGCGTCCAGCAGTGGACCAATACAGGCTGTTGAGGAGGTAATATAATAGTACACGACGTGCGCGGTCGGTAATGGCTGGGTTGCGGGAAGCGATGATGATGGCTGAGAGCGTCCAGGTCAGCACAGCGCGGTCAGCGTCGCATCAAGGGTCCTGATGGACGAACTGAAATGAAGGCCGAGACCAAAAGTCGAGGCCTTTGAAGTCTCTATTCCGAAAAGTTCAACGAGTTGAACTAATTGGATTTTTTCCCAATTCGTTCAACTTTGTAAAGACTTTGTGAAAGTTGAACAAAATAGAATATTTTTCCAGAAAGTTCAACTGAAAGATAAAAATTATACTTAACCCCAACAAACATAGCCAAACCAATAGACCAATTAATATTTTTAATATGCTTATAATTTATGTTATAAGTACATTTATGTACGTCATAATAAAATGAAAGCCAAAAATTAACCTAAAAATAACTTATAAGGTTGGGCGTGCAATGATAATACAATAATAACATTTAAATTATTCAAACAGCGATATTAAATTTTTGAATCAGTTATTATTATTATTATTGAAATATAAAAAAAACTAGTTTATTGTATCATCACTTCTTTAGGATGTGATTGTTTAGTCGTGATGTTAAAATTAAATGAAAATGGATGAAACGAAATAACAAGAGCTGAAATTTAAAATTCTTTACTTTTGTTGCATCTTTTTCATTAGCATTTTATCGAAGAATAAACAAAACAAAAAATATCACGAGAGCTCACAGACGCCTCTGTGCAAGCTCGGGCATTTACTTTAGGTGACCTCTGTTGTCACAGAATTTTTACCAAACAAGAGGAATAAAATGCTTATAAATTTGAAAAAGTATTTAACTATAATACAGCCACCAAACGTAGTAGGTACTTAATACCAGAGACCAAATAAAACATTTTCATTTATCTATGCTACTACTTAGGTACGTGCCTATACCTACTGCCGCTGAGAACTTTGTTGGCACACCGTGCTCGGCTGCTTCGGCTGCCACGGTCACTCTGCCCGCCCCGCCCGCAAGCATCACCGTACATTGCGATATATTTGTGTTACCGCGTGCGACGCGGGGCCGCTCACGCTATATCGCCTTGCCTGTGCTGTGCAGTGCTGACTGTTGCACCGATACCTGTTCTCTTGCGGGTCCCACGGCTGGCCGCCGTCACTGAGGAGCCTGGCTGTGACTCAGGACAGGTCTTGGTATTATTTTGCTGTAAAAGCTTTCGTAGTTTGACGAATTCATTATGATTGTAAGCGGGCCTTGTTTGTTTTTGAAGAACATTTCATCCTTTAACGAGGGACATCTTCAGCACGAGTGCGGTTCTAGACGCGGTGCAGTGCTCGTAAGGATGCGGTACGCGCGCGTTTAGAACCGCACTCGCCCTGAAGATGTCCCTGTCGAGTCTTGTATTAGTATACAGGGTGAATCGAGAGGGATGGATCATCGGTGGCTGGGGGGTAGGGAACCTCAGTATCTATCGATTTAACCCTTTTGTATGTTCTGCGGTATTCAGCGGTTCAAAAGTAATTTGGACTTAGGTAACATTTTTGTCAAAAATTCGATTTCACGAATGCAGCCAAACTATTACATCTCGGACCCTGTCTTTTTATATTAAACAATCGTCAGTATATTGGATCTTTTGAATATAACAATGAGAGCATTAGTTGTAAAACTCCAAGTAAGAAGGTTTAACATTAGTGTGTAGTACTTAATGAACTCGTACAATATGTAACTGACAACTTCATCTGTGGAAACTGTAGAGTAGACTTTTGTTCTATAATAACTTCAACACGTTACCATTAAAGAAGTTTTCACACATTACTTATGAAAACAGAAATAGTTCCACCGCAGCTCCTAGGACGCAGCACGTGGACGCTTGGAGCAGCGTGTTGCTGCTGTGGCCAGGAATTATCTCTCTCTTCGTAGCTCTTATTACAATAGTCGACACTCGAATTGATAATCAATAAAACTACAAATCTGGCTATAACCACGAAATATAATATTTATTTATTTATTTATTCATGTGGTAAACTAACAGCTTTCAGAAAACTTAAATGTGAAGAAACAGTAGTGGTTCAATTTATTAACGGTTGTCACTTAAATAACAAAAAATATGCTAAACTAAATATATATAATCATTAAAAGTTTGAAACAAGTAACAATGACGAGTAAATAGTTAAAGCGTCGGATATAGCAACGGAAAAATATAAATATTTAAAATATAATGTTCTCTATATGTATAATAATGTATATAATAAAAATGTTGTGAGCTTCGCGCGGTCTAGGCGAGGGGTTCGAGGGCGGGTGGTGGTCGGAAGGAGATGACGATGGCGTGCAGCGCCGTGTAGGTGCCGGCCACCAGCCCCACCAATCCCACCACCATCAGCAGCGCGTCCTTGAGCAGCGTGCCCCGCGCCGCGCCGCCGCCGCGCGCCAGGCACGCCTCCATCAGCGCCGGGAAGCAGATCCCCAGCGCCGACAAGCACAGCGCGCCGAACAACGAGATGAACAGCCCCAGCCGCGGGACCGCCGCTGCCAGCACGACTGCAACCAACCAGTGTGTGTGTGTACTCACAGGTGAGCAGACACAGCGCGACGCGCAGCACCCGCTCGGCGCGGCGGGCGACGCGTCGGGCGGCAGGCGCAGTGTGTGTAGAGACGTGTGTACTCACAGGTGAGCAGACATAGCGCGACGCGCAGCACCCGCTCGGCGCGGCGGGCGACGCGTCGGGCGGCAGGCGCAGTGTGTGTAGAGACGTGTGTACTCACAGGTGAGCAGACATAGCGCAACGCGCAGCACCCGCTCGGCGCGGCGCAGCGCGGCGGGCGACGCGTCGGGCGGCATGCGCGCGCGCAGGTAACGCCACGCTACCTCCACGGGCACGTAGCAGTGCAGGCCGTAGCTGATGAAGATGGCCACCACAAACATGACGATCACGCTGCTTGCCAGCCTGCAATCACATGCCGCCGCATTGCCGATTACTTGCCTACTATTGCGATATTAAAGATAAGGTACATATTTGTCGAAAACCTGCTTTAAAGTAGGAATAGCAGCGGACATGGGAACCTAACTTCTTTTAGGCAGCGGAAATGAGTGAGAATATTTAAATTATTATTCGGCATTTTCTGCTTTCGACAACAGATTAGTTGCGTGGGCGAGGAAAGTAGTTCGATGGAGCGCTGCATGGTTTGTGAAGCGCGGATCGTCCTAGAACAAGTAGGCAGAAATGATCAGGAATGTGTCGCGCCTGACGTCAGCTGCCCTAGCGCACAATCAACGTCAATTGGCGCTCCGTCATTGTCCCGCAGTGGCCTAAAGTCGGTCAAATGCGACGACTCGAATCAATTCATATAAATATATAATGTAAAATATGAAGGTTCCGACGAATCGTTTACACATTAATACGTACCTAACCTACCTACAGACTTTATTTAGGCCGTTTCCGCCTGTCTTAAACGTTTTTATCCTTAACTGTTTTTGTGATGATGACCACGTCTTTGAGTTTCTTAAGCCATTTAATATCTTAATCTTTTTATGATATCGACTAAGCTATTGCTGATGAATTTTATATGGAATGAAATCAATGTTGAACGCGTAATTAAAAAAGCAATTACATTATTGGACTGCTCTCTTGCTCAAAAAAGCAATATATTTTTTGTCTTTTTTACGCAGCAAGGTTTTCGCCGGCCCCCATGTAAAATACCTGATCGATGATTTTATTGCTTGTTTGTGTTATTATTGCTTCATTAACAGAAGTACCTACCTACGTGAAAATATACCTACGTTTTTTCAGTTATCCAGCATGGTCTAGCTAGAGTATTTTCAGCATTCATGGGAATTACTTAGACCGAATGGACTCAGGCAGTTTTGTTACAGACTTTACGCCATGACAATGACACCCAAGCGTACGGCACTGCATCCAAGGTTTTCAACAATTACGCACTAAATTTTTTTTATTGACAATTCTTGATTAAGTAAAAGAATACTGTTGTTTTGTGGTTTATTAGCACTAAAAGATCAAATTAAATCATCTTTTCAAAATTCCCTAATTCGCACGCCAGCGCAGCGCAGTAATGTGACGAACAATTCGTCACTGTTATTAATCATATTCCTATCACAATTTCAATGATCATTGTATTTTTCTTTCTTTACTATTATTAAAGCTCTTGTAAATTTAGTCACGGTAATATTTAAGACTACGACTGGAAACTGTCTTAAGCTTCATTTGTACTAGTTTTTAAGAATTTACCGTCACCTAAAATAAGCTTTTTGTTTCCCAAATAAATAAAATAAAATAAGTTCCCGGTACCATTTTCTTTTACAATCCGCTCCGGAGCATCGTCTCTAGAGGCCGCAGTAGACGAATCGGATGTGAAGTGTGATGAGTAGTTGTGTTGTGATGTGAGTACTGTACTGACGGTCCGGTCGGCAGGTCCAGCGTGATGGAGTCGCTGCAGGCCGCGCCGCAGAAGGCGTAGCCGAGCGCGCCCAGCGCCACGTACAGCAGCACGATCAGCGCCATGCCCTGGTTGAGCACGCCGCAGGGCGAGCCGAACGCGCGTGGTGTCGCCATGTTGTTCTCCAGCGCGATCACCTGCGGGGGAGGGGGGCGGTGAGAGGGCGCGCGCGCGGGGGGAGGCGCCCCGCCCCGCGCGCGCCCGCACTCACCACGCCGACCGCCGTCAGCGCGAACAGGATGGTCCCGAAGAACAGAGGAAAGGTGGCCGCCTCGCCCCACAGCTCCAGCGGCAGCGCGCCGCGCGGCGCCGGCGTGCCCAGCAGGTAGTACAGCACCACGCCCAGCCCCGCCAGCGTCAACACGTTGGCCAGCGCGCTGAACGGCGCCAGGAGCTTTAGCGATGGGATCAGGTTGAACGCGACCAGCGGCACCAGCAGTATGCCCATGTACGCCTCCACCGGCAGCGAGTACACCGGGTCCACCACCTGTACAGCACACAGCACACTACAGCCCGCGGCGCGACCCGCCGCCGCGCCCTCCGCGCCCCGCACCCTTCCTTACGTACCTTCTTAATGTTGTCCGCTATGAACACGATGTACACGCAGCAGATGCCGAGCTGGTAGACGACGAGGAAGACGTCCACGGTGACGGCGGCAGCGGGCGCGGCGCGGCGCAGCGGCGCGCACGGGCCGTCCTCCAGTGCGACGCGCATGGCAGCCGGGTACGAGAGTAACGGCACGCGGCGCCGGCGGCACGCGGCGTACTGCGCGCGCACCAGCACGTGCAGGCAGTGCGTCACTAGAACGCCGGCCAGCACCGTGCCCAGCGTGCCTGTGACCAGCCCGGCTCGCGCGAACGCCTGCGGCATCGCCAGGATTCCCGTGCCCAGGCTGCACTTCACCAGGTGCACCAGCGTCTCCCAGTTGCTGCACAAAGAGAGCGGACCGTGAGCAAGGGGGGTGGGAGTGCGGCGGGGTGGAGCGGGCGGCGTGGCGCTCACTTGGTCGGGTTGGAGAGGACGCGGTGCTGGTGCGGGTCATAGTCGTCCTCGGCGTCCTCGGCCGCCGCCGGCGACCTGCAAGCCACAGAGCGGTAAGTTGGGGGGAGGGCAGACAGCGAGTGCCATCCGTCCGTCGTACGCACCGGAGCAGGAGACTGGCCCCCCGGGGCGAGGCGGGGGGGCTGCCGTGCAGCTGCACCTGTGCGTCGGTCCTCATGCCCGCGCCGGCGCCCGCACTGGACGCAGCTGTTCTGGCGTCTGTAAGCGGACCAACACTTTACACAAACATCAATAACACCCAAAAACAATTCAAACGAAAAGAACGAAATTACAGATCCATTTCATAGTTGTGTGTGTCTGGCTAAAGTCCTTTAAAAGGATAACAAGTTTATCAAGCTCTCAAGCATTCCTTCATGATTGAGCAGCACGGGTTTCTTTAAGATAGGTCCACTACCACCAAGCTTGAGACTTCTGTCTCAAACTAGTTAGTAGATATAATATTATGGACCTGGTACAATAAGGCTTCCGATCGCATCGTCCACTATCCTATTCGCAGAGCTCTGCGCTGCAGGGATATGAGGTGTTGGGGTCCACCTCTTATGTGCAAGGTGGTAGCCAGGTTGTAGTGCGGCTTAGGGTCCTATCCATCATTGATTCCTTGATAACAAAAGATCGATACCATATCGTGGCTCCTCTCGTAGAAGCAGTGCTTCCACGGCCGCTAGGTTCATTCTGCGTTCGGCGATCTTCAGCTATACTTGCCTCCATTAATTACCATAAGTACAATAGGTATAAAATAATGGAAAAGATACCAACGATTCTCACGCTCGATTCCACGGAGACACCTCGTCTTGCTCCCGCGACGAGGCGAGCTATGCGCACGCGTACGAGCAGTCGCAGTCGCAGGAACGCAACTTGCCTTGCGTCTGCAGCAGGACCAGCAGTACACGAGCACGGTCGCACTGATGCGGTTCGCCTTACGCCTGCAACTGGTCCAACAGCTCACGCGCGCAGACTCGGGGACGCAGCTTGCCTCGCGCCTGCAACGAGAGCAGCAGTTCACGCACGCGGCCCCACGCTAGCCCCTCATCCTACTCCCGGTGCAGTACCGACATGCAGAGGAAGCTCTACGTTTCTAGATAACTCTTCAAATAGGCAAGTGAACATTACATTCGTTCACAAGCATCCGGGCGGTGGAATGTGTAACACTCTCAATGAGTCGATAAATTACTATAGAGCGTGGGATCCTGTATCCTACCTAAATGTTGTGTTATGTACACTGCATTAAAGTAGGACAGAGGATTCCGACGACCGATCAGCGACACATACCTACCACGAATATATAATATAACTTTCAGTGTTCAGTGGCGCGGGCAGGTATGTCCTGGGACAGGAGCCGATACGCCGAGCGGCACCGGCAGTTACCGACTCGCTCCGTGCAGTGTAGTCGTTGGCTGAGTTATTAATTTATTGAGTTGTAACTATATTGGCATCTCCACTTGTTGAATGCTTACTAAGTGCTTAGTGAATACTTACTGTGTACGGTGCGGTGTGGTGCGGAGCGCGCTCGGCGGGCGCGCGGCGTGGAGTGCCGCGCCGGCGAGCGCTCCCTCGCCGCCGCCCCCGCTCCCCTCCCCCCCCCTCGCTGTCAATCTCACTCAGCTACAAGTGGTTCTCCGCTGGGCTTCCTCCAGAGACCGCTCATTACATTACACTCGACTCGACTATTACAGTTTACCGATATAGTATATTTCAATCAGTTTTCCATTACGTACATACGATACGACCGTATCGATGCCAGATACATCAGCAGGGGCATTTTTATTCGTCGGTGGGGCCGTAGAATTCGATATCGGAAACATTTGTCAAAGAACGCTATTTTAAACTGTCGGATTCGAAAAAATTATGAATGACAAACAATTTCGGATCCGTAATAGAGGCTGGCAGAACTGTTTCCGACAGCTATTCAGTATCGGAAACGGTTCCGCCAGACTTTTTGATCGTGTTTACAAAATTTAAAGGATTTAGTCTACATTCATGGATAACTAGTCCATAGTAACAACGTGAGTAAGAATTATAGTAATCTCACCTGACTGCTTACTTATTTACTACTGTTTTCCGTAGTTTCTAGCTGCTCTTCGCTTTTATGCCCAAGACAGCTATCTAAAGCCATCGGAGGGATGCTGCTGTTAGCCTTAGCCTAGCAGTTTCGAAAGCCATAAATCAAAGTCTGTAAGTCCGTCAGTCCGCTACCAGCGTGGCTTCTATTCGATTAGGCGCTACCGCTACTACCGTGGCCTCTACTCGAATTGGTGGGACCACTACTACCGCGGCTTTTACTAGACTTGGCAGGACCGTTACTAGCGTGCCCTCTACTGGTTACTCTACCGGCCATTGCCGTGGCCCTGGTAGGTGCCGCAAGCGACTGCCCCGGCAGGCTAACGTTCAGGACGACCACCTAGCAGCCTACAAGCTCAGCTGTGAACGAGCTCGTTCTGACCGTCACTAGATGTAGAGCCCAGACGTGCACGCGTGGACGGACCGAGGCTGGACGCCACGCGCACTCCTTCAGCGACCTTTGTAATGGAAACAGATTGGAGGAAGTCAAATGAAATCAAAATCTCTTCATTTCAATAAATACAATAAACGTACCCAAACACGGTAGCTACAATGTAATACATCCCATCATAATTCATACATTTCGAAATAGTATATTGTTACCCAAGGGATTTAATTATTTATTAGGACTACCAACTAGAGATAACGCAATATAAATTAAAATACAGTAGCAAGGTTCTTAGATCTATCGCTCCACAAATTATAGGCAACCTCAACCTCAACCTCAACCTTAACAGCAAATGTTGGTCCACTGCTAGACGCAGGACTCCCCCTGATAGGCGCCTTTGTTGGCTGTTATCACATCACATGGGATGTAAAGCCCTTAATTCTTCGCACGCCTATCCCACGGGAACTGATTGATGGGAGAAAAAGTAGCCTGTGTGTTATTCTAAGCCTAGAACTACCTGTAGGTATGCGAAATTACAGCCCGATCCGTTTTTGCGTGAATGAGCAACAAACATAGATAGATAGATACTGTTTGCAAACTTTCGCGTTAATAATATTAGTAGGATGCACTGGCACGGAAATAAAGCGATATTTCATTTCTCGCTTGGGTGAGAGATGGGGTATGTAGAGAAACGATGGAAAAACTTTCAGCCTGTTAGTTCATTTTCAATTTTTTTAGTTCAAGCAAAACCCGTTCCAGGCGTTTGATATCCTCTTCTAGCTAGCATATTCTGATATTTTATTGCAAACCTTTTTGCACCTGGTATAAACATATTGTTTGAATTTATTTACTGACAATATTTGAAACTTTTGTAATGATAATACTAGATCCCCACATAGATCGATCTCAATACTAGAAATAAACTTGCACAATTATACAAAATTAATGTATCTTTTAAAAGGCAATGTATACGCTTCTACAACAAAATTCACTATGAGTTTTGTTAAGAAGCGTATACGTAGCCTTTTAAAAGATACATTAATTTTGTATCGCCTAATTGTGCAAGTTTATTTCTAGTATTGAGATCGATCTAGTATTATAGAATATTGATGAGTGGCTCCGCTAGTGTCGCCCCCGCCCCCGCTGACCCTCCGCGCCCTATGTGGGGCAAGGGCGCCGGGCGAGGGGGCGCGGGGCGCGCGTGCTCTCAGGCGAGTGCTCGCGGTACAGGGTGTCCCCAACCAACAAACAAACAAACAAACAGGTGTCGGTGGTGCAGGTCGAAGTCCTACGGGATGGGATAAGAAATATAATGGAGTTGCATCGCAGTTCCCGTATGAAGTAGGAGAGCTACATCACAAATATGTCGGCGACGATGGTGGAGTTCAAGTTACCTGGAACGGCGCGGCGGCGGCGTGTCGGGAGCGCGGCGGGGCGGGACGGCGCACGGGGCGGAGCGGTCGCGGGAGCGACGGCGGGCGGCGGCAGGCGCGGGGCGCGAGCGTTGCATGTGTGCATCGGCGTGCGGGCGCGGAGTGCCGCGCGGCGCCCCCCGCCGCGCTGCGCCGGCCGGCGGGGTGCGCCACGACCTGCGCGCCGCCCCGTCGTCGCCGGACATGGACAATAACAAAATCTTTCGACTCATCCGTAGAACGACGATATCAGACGATCTATTTGTTCTCTCACTCCCAGACTTCAGCGACGCCTTCAACACGTTGACTTTGATATTGTTCTAGCTCCCCTTTGCTTTTATAAGATATCGATTGGCTGGTTTCGAAACTACCTGAATGAACGCCGGCAACGCATCCACGTTGATAATTCCTTTTCAACATGGTGTCAACTGGATGCCGGTGTTCCTCAGGGCCGCGTCCTATCTCCTCTTCTCTTTCAATCTTCATCAACTCTTATCTCTAAACATCTATCTTCTCCCTACCACCTCTATGCAAATGATTTGCAAATCGACGTGCAAGCCCCTGTTGAACGGCTAGTTGGAGCCATTGCAGATATGAGGATATCGAAAAAATCAACAAGGCGCAAATCATTTGAGTTCAAGATTAACCCTACTAAAAGCCAAGTGATTGTCATTAGCTCTAGGGTGATCGCACGTATCGACGGAATCGCTTTGCCAAAAGTCATTGGGCTAATGTAAGCGAGCTAAAGTGTGCACTTAAGGATAAGCTTCATGTATTGATTTTGTTTATGTTTTTATGGACAATAGACCTGCATTTGACCGCAATCTCACCTGATGGAAAGCAAAGATGTAACCGACAGCGTATCACAAAATTCTAGAAGGTATCTGTTTACTTTTTTCTTGAAGAAACCCAGGTTGTAATGAGTCAGAAAAACAGAAGCAGGAAACTAGTTCCATTCCGGATCGGTGCGAATAATGAAGGTGGAGGAAAACCGCTTAGTACGAGTGGAGGGTACGTCCACCAAGTATGGATGGTATTGCGTTGTGCGTCTGTTTGTCCTGGAGTAGAAGGGGATGGATCATCAAATGTAGTTTATGTGAGCATTCTCCGAAATGTATTCTTAAAAGATCGAGAGACAAGCGACCTTGCAGCTGTGTTTGAGACTTTGGAGTTATAAAAAACAAAAATCGCGACGAATTAAGAACCTTTTGAAGTCGGTTAAAAGTTAAAAAACTATTCGTCTTCTGACTGAGTACATAATGAAAATAAATTATTACTTGAGACGATTCACTTACACAACAAGTAACTATCATTCAAAGTAAAAAAACTGTGCAAAAGTTATAAATCGCTACAACTTCTAAATTTGGTTAAAAATAAAACTGACTCTACCTGGGAAGAAGCCCATAACCCTCTCGCCTCTCCTATGAAATATGTCGGATACAAAACCAAACACCCTGTATACATTCAGCCATTCATCTTAATATCATATTAATTAATGTCTTGTATTGTTTGAGTGCGCTCGGAATATTGATGCTAATATTGACGTACATACTAACTATTGCAGATTCTGTAGGGTAGGGTATACCTATGTAATGCCATGTTACTTTCAAGCTAATCATCTTTATTTGTAAATTCTCAATTGAATTACTTACTTTACTACTGATATAGAATTATAATTATGTAAGTATAATTATTTATTTTTATATTTTTTTAATGTATAATTTAATCATTATTGAATAGTAGATTATTTTAAATCTCAGTCATGATCTCAATAACAACATTTCTTATCGTAACGCTATCGTATGTGACGTCACGCCACACTCACTGGACATACTATTGCATCGCTTTGGTCACACTTTGACCGACGCGACGACTGATATGATAACTTGATAACTAACAATTTCGCATCAATTTTGGATTTAACCTATGTACCTATGCCGAACTTAGAGGAGTTAGTAAATATATATAAGTAAGTTATAGATAATTGATATTATTTGATTTACGTACCTACATAACCGTATTTGCAAACGGTACCTACAACGCGATATCTTAGACCTATTTAACTGAATCATTGTATCTACTTACCAAACACTATATATTTTTTGTATTTGGCAAGACTAGACATGCATGCGCTACTCATCTTAGTACTTTACAATACAATAGGTACAATACAATACAATACGATACAATAATTAATTCTACATTGCACATCAGATATCAGAAAACATAAAAAATACAGACAATATACAGTGCCTATCGCTGAAAACGATCTCTTCCAGGCAACCTTAGGATGTTTAAGATATAATCGAAAAAGTAAAACTACCTTTACCTACATATTATTTACCGAAAACAACCTCGGTCTGCCCTACACTTGTTGATATGCCCAGCAAGGTACCTATACAGGTTTATATTATTGTCTATTCAGGTATTGCCAAAACTAAACTAAACTAATTTGACAGTACTTACTAAACATGTCGCCGTCCCTGTCAAAACGATCAAAATAATAAGGATGGCATTATTATTAATCCTGTCAATTTAGTTGAGTCTAGTTTTGGCGATATCTGAATAGACACCATTGTGTGTGATACTAACTTATACTAATTACCGGGAAATATAAAAAAATATAATAGGTTTTGAGCATTTTACACAGTATTTTTATGACGAGATAATAGTCTATGGTAGTACCTAGCTACGTGGACAGTGCACCACCGATTGCGGGGACCTGTATCGCGGTGACGCCGCACCTCCGCCTCCACAATGACATTTACATCGCAGATCACTCACACATCTTTCCCATCAATATTATTAAAGGTTATTTCAAGATTTTCAAGATAAACATATTCTACATAATAGTGAATACTGCCACCATAACTCTGATCTAATCTGCTCTATTTTTTAACAAGCGCTGGGCCGACCCGTTCGTCTTCAATCAATATATTTTTTTCATTGATAGGTCAGGATCTAGGTTTTAAAACTCTGAAAGAAACAATTAGAAAGCAATTATTGGTATATATAAATTTCTGTGATTCAGCGCCGTACGTAGTCTACGGCCAGGTGACCGGCCATCCTGAGGTCAGGACGGATCACCTTCAAATGTTAATTATCTCCTTTATTATAGATGAAGCAAATCTCTCATTGTAGAAACCAAATATAAGCAAATGGGGAGCAATTTTTGGACAGAATTTCAAAGTTTATTTTATAAAAGCTAGGTGACCCATCATTCTGACGTTGCGTTAACCTAACGGGATCCCGTGTTTATTGAGATCTAGGCTTAGTTTGTTTAACTAATTCACTAGGTTCGAGCTTTGAATCAGTTTTCATGTAGAGGGATATAATAAATAAAAAAATGAACGGTTTTTATAGCGCGTGCAAAGCAAAGTAATTACAGATTCGTGTTCGTGCCCTCTATAAACCAAGGGATAAATTCAAAGAAATAAATATAATGACAGTTCCAAGTCAATTATATTTATGAAAACACAGAAACATCAATCGGTTCTCTAAAAATAACGATAAAAATAATTT
The DNA here is from genome assembly GCA_955876795.1 of Eupithecia tripunctaria. Taxonomy (NCBI): domain Eukaryota; kingdom Metazoa; phylum Arthropoda; class Insecta; order Lepidoptera; family Geometridae; genus Eupithecia; species Eupithecia tripunctaria. Next base: position 26,389,702 of record OY041599.1, read on the forward strand.
TCAATACTCATACTCGGAAAGTAGGTCGGAAGTTGCCTGGGAAGCGGGATGAAAGTAATACTTTTTGACGAAAAGTCAAAAACAAACAAGTAGTGACAGCTGTCACCTCAGATTGATATGGAATGGAACCATGCTAACTAACACATGTATTCTAACATAATAATTCATTGAGGGAATTATTTAATAAAATAAATATTTTAACAGTAATATCAGAATGGTTAAAACTAAATATACTCACACTAAATACCATAAAAACTAATTATATCTGTTTTTCTATCGACAAACGTACACAACCGCCTCCTTTCAACTTAAAAATTCATTCTTGTGACAGGAACGCAAACTGTACCTGTGCCACTATAAATAGAGTCCCTTATACTAAATATCTTGGTCTAATTATTGATCAAAGACTTACATGGTACCTACAGATTGAGGAAACATCAAAAAGAATTAGGAAGCTAAACTGGATTTTTAGGAACCTAAGGTATGTCGCGCCTCACAAAGTATTACATCAGGTATATTTCGCTTTAGGACAATCTATTTTGACATATTGTATACCGGTATGGGGAGGGGCTGCTAAAACTAAATTACTTGAGTTGGAACGATCACTGAAATCTTTGATTAAAATTATGTACAATAAGCCATATGACTTTCTGACCTCAGAGCTCTACACAGCTAGTAATCTGTTGAGTGTTAGGAAACTTTATATACTACACTTAATTATTGAAATACACAAGACAGTTAGATGTGATCCCAATAGCTACCTGAAGAGAAGAATAACATTTAATGACAACACATCTGTCAAGACCCGTTTTGCTGAACAACAATTTACACGGCGATCTATCTTCCTTTACAAAAAGATCCATAACATTCTTAACATCTATAATGCACCCGTATTCGCGATAAAAACTAGTATTACTAAATGGCTAACTACCATGAGCTATGATGAGATTGAAACATTCTTACAGGTAATCAGTTAAGCCGTTATAATAAATATAACTGGAAACTTTATGTCAGATACGTACTTATACATGAAACCAATATAATATTTTTCATAGTACAATTTATATTATGTTATATATGGTAACTTATTATAAACATTTATAAACACCTGCACACACATTTGCCTACACAACTTCTTCCTAGCTCCTGTTGCCCGGACTCTTAAGAGACCGGTGTCCTCAGGAGCACCACACATTTAAACATATTAATTAAATTTAAACATATTAAAAAAAAATTAAATTCACACGCACACATTCTCTGGCAGCTCCTGTTGCCCGGACTCTTAAGAGACCGGTGTCCTCAGGAGTAGCCCTCAGACACACAATACACAGAAACATTTACCCCCACACATGCATAAATAAACATACACACATCATACCCATTCAACATAAATCCAAAATAATATCAGTGCTATCACACCAGGAAAGATAATTTAGATAAAAATAATTATATTTTTAATAAAGAAATGTATTTGCATCTAAACATTGATTTATTAAAAACGAAGATGAGGCACTGGTTGCTCGAAAGTGGCAACCTCAAATTGTGTAAAATTGTGTTCTCCCACATCAGTCACCGTCTGACCGGCGGCACGGGCGGTCGTGATTCGCGTGAAATATTGTTGTCTCAGTCTCACTTCGGTCCTAGATACGTCTTTCCGTCTTTGTTCTTCTTTGTATTGCACAGGAATGGAAATATAACTGTGAGCGTATGTGTTTACGTGTAGTTGTAACACATGCCAATTTTTGAGTAAGCTCTGGGAGAACGTAACCTATCTTCCCTTTTTAAATCAATGCATCTAAATCATAATTTTAACTTAGTTCATTTGTCAATACATTACTCTCTCGTACTCTTATTCATCTACATAGTTTATTTGTTATTTGCATAATTAACCATTAATAATAATTAATTTAGTTTATAATTATTAATATCCTTGTAAATAAATGGAAGAAGGACATCCTGGCACAAGTATATGTATAGTATTTCATACTTAAAAGGATGTCCTAAACACTGTTTAGCATGTAGTGTAACATTATTATTATTCAAATAAACAATTTTCAATTTTAAATTTCAATATCTATGAAAATCTAATGTATACACACAAAAACACAGCTAACTTTTTGAAAAGGTGTGATTGATGTTCACAATAAAAATACAAGAAACAAGAAGAAATTACACATCCCATCATATAGATTATGAAAGGTAGGGAAATCATTTGTGGTGATTGCGTAAGATTCTATAACAAGCTTCCATCTGAAGCTACTGAGCTCCCTATTCGTAAATTTAAGCAGTAGATAAAACTAAATCCTATCAAGAAAGCCTATTATTTATTACTCCGTAGACATCGATCAAAAATTTTCGCCGGCCCTCCTTCGATACACAATGCGCGCCTTGAAACCGTCTAAAGATTTCTTATTTGGCATGTATTGAAAGCATTTCAGTGTCATTTTAGCGCTCGGACAGAAAGCATAGGCAAGTGCTCCTATGAAAAATGCAAGAATTACCCGGCCAAGCAACAGAAAAAGGATGGAATTTCTTATTTTCAGTGAGTTTAAATGTATTTTTTTAGGCGTATTGTGATACGAGCCATATACTTACCAAATCTGCAATAAATATTGTTGTTTGGTTAGCCTATGTGAAAATATTTATTTTGTTCTAAGTTGATGGAAGGGAGCGGCTATTGTTTCTATATTTTTTTATTCATTTGTGGAAATTAGTAGGCAATCATTTATTTTTCATAAAAAATACGTTTAATATTACTGGCTGATGATTTATAATGTAACTAGCTAACCTACCCGCAATTTCATTTGTGTTTGTGGACTCTAATAAAAGAAAGACCACCTACCAGAAGTATTAGATTTATAAAACTTAGCATTTAATTTTTAGCTTCCCTCGAGATCCTGTGCGTTGGGAAAAATGGAGGTCCATTTTAGTAGGTTTAAAATATGGTTCACATCGCTGTAGTCGATGTGAACCATATTTTAAACCTCATTGTGAAAGCCTCATTTGTACCAAGCAAAGATACCTGAAGATATAGCAACAAAAAGAATCTCAGAAGATGAAAAATCCATCAAAGAGAATTAGATTAATTTAAATTAAAAATAACCTATATTTTTTATGAGAGTACCTACCTAGGTATTAAACATTTGGAAAAGTCATATTTTCAAAACTTAGATATTACTAGTACTAGTAATATTTAACGGGTATTTATTGTGTTTATTAACCTATTTTTCTCGACGTTTCGACGACGACAATATTAAATATTAGGTAATATTAATAGTGTGTTTAGAAAAAACGTTTTTTTAGCCCGTAAAAAAATAGTGCGATGCCACATGAAGTAACTAGTTATTTTAAAGTACCTGCCTGAAATTGTGTTTCAGGTGTAATTCACTAACTTTTGTTAACTTATTATAATTATTGTATTACCGAAATTACCCTTTTGTTTAGGTACCTACTGTTGAGACACCAATTTATAGTAGTATCAAAAATGATTCGTTATCTTTGTCCGAATTCTGTTGATTTAATAAATTATAAAAAATAAACAGTGTATATTATTTTCAAGTACTACCTACTTACAAAATAAAATAAATCAAAATCGTCTCCACTAATCTCTTGTTCCGTATGCAAAAAACTTGTCAAGCTCTGCGCAAACTGTCTGCGTCAAAACAAAACGTAGACAATTTTCAGTGTCATTTTCGTAAGGTTCTAAGTATCTACGGGGGAGGCCGCGAACTTTTTTGATCGATGTCCGTAGACTATATAAACTCTATGTTCGTAGATGATTACTTCAATGATGTTAACGCTTGGCCGGATGTCGCCCAGTTCCACACTGACAATAGTATACAGGGTGGAAAAAATCTATGGGCCCTGGAGGGAAACTACCTCAAATCCTTTAGTTAGCTCATTTTACTGAAAGGAAACATTCCTTTATTTTCAAAAATAAACAGAATCGCATTCAAAGATCTTTGAAAAATCGCTTATCTCACCTGGGAATCGAACCGACTAAAAATTAAACAAAGAAACCCTCTTTAATTTACTAAGCGAATTAGTAAGATATTTGTTCAGGATAAAATTTGTCGAATAAAAATTTGGTCTTTGAAATAAAAAATGGGAAATATAATAACAATTTATGTTATCATCAATACAAAAAAACACAACATGATTTTTTTAAATAAGTAGACGGATGTTAAGCAGATAACTTATCAGTTAAATAATAATTATTAAGACTCCTAATAATTTAACTGATAAATTACTCGAAATGACCCCCCTCGTTCTGGTCTGGATACACAAATTTAGTCTACGTTGAAATTCATTTCGTGTAGCCCTCTGCAAAGTGTTGTGGTGTATGCTCCTAATAACATTTTCTACCGCAACCCTTAGTTCTTGTGCAATATTATGACTTTTTTGTGTGTAAATTTCATTTTTACACGACCCTATAAAAAGTAGTCCAGAGGCGTCATGTCTGGACTTCTCGCAGGCCATCTAATCGTCGCGTGTTGGTACCACTGCAGAGCTAGATTTCAATTCTTGTTGTTTGAAAAGAAAGCTTCTAATAAATCAAATTCTTCTTGATACGCTATTTTAACACAATTACGGAATGAAAGCAAAACAAAACAAAATTTAAAATTCGAACGAATACTTTCAAAATTTTTATCGATTTTAAAATGACGAAACTTACCATTCGAAACTCAAATTTGTTGCCACAAGTTGAAATACATTTCGTTTTCAAACTTTTCGTCAGAACGCCTCTGTAAGTAGGAATGGTGCATAGATGTATTCCTACCATTTAACGATTTTCTTATTGAAGTCTTCAACAAGGTACTTAGAGATAAATAACATTACAAAGCCTGTATTCCATACGATGTCTTTGGATGTTAGAGATGATTTCATGAATATCTCATACAAAAGATAAGTAAAAAGCCAAAAATTTATAAGACTATTTTTATCCTGAACAATAATGCTACCGATTCGCATAACAAAATAGTGAAGGTTTCTTTTTTTAATTTTTAGTTGGTTCGATTCCCAGGTGATACAAGCAATTTTTAGAAGATCTTTGAATGCGATTTTGTTTCTTTTTAAAAATAAAGGAATGTTTCCTTTCAGTAAAATGAGCTAACTAAAGGATTTAAGGTAGTTTCCCTCCAGGGCCCATAGATTTTTTCCACCCTGTATAATGAACATAGTTGTGTTAGACTTAGTTATGCATCAATAATATAAAGATTGTATTATTTGATAAGCGATAAACTTGCTAGTGGTTTCTTTTTCACTTCTTCCGCTAGTGGACAAAATATTTAAGTGAATTAGAGTCAATTGCACCTTATTTGTTATTTGATAGTTATAAATAACTATTTATCAAGCTGTTTAAATATTAAAAAATTGACTTGTCTAAGTGCTTATTTTGTAAGTCTAAAGAAATAAACGATTAGACTCTGACTCTGACTCTACCCCGCCTGTTATGAAGTTTACCAAATTTATAACTAGATGTCGCCACTACGGGTGGACCTAGTCTGAATCGCGCTAACGAAGCGTTTCCAGAATCTAAGAAAACCCGAACCCAAAAATGGTTCGTTGGTTTTATAAATATCTAGGCCCGTTCGTAGTGGAGCTAAGGTATTTATAAAATCCCTAGAAACAATATGTAAACGATCACAGGTTAGATCACAGATAAGCAGATGGTCTCTAAAATGATATTCAGAGATCTTATCAGGTTATTTTTAATCTCCTGTATAATCCTGTGACCCATACGGATTATAGACGACGTTATTAGACGTACCTGATAGTAACCTCCGATAAAGTGAAATAACATGGCTTTAATTAATACATATTTTATCTAAAGATTTTTATTATTAACATTGCCTGGAGTCTTTCGCAGTTTATCATCCCACATGGCCGGAGGGCATCCTACACTACGTTTGCTGAGTCGCGGTCTCCACTTTATGAACTCATTTACCCCAGTATTTGTCGGTTCTTCGCGAGATATGGCCGGCCCACTGCCACTTCAGTTTGCTAATTCTTTGGGCTATGACGATAACTTTGGCTCTACGGATGACCAACCCTATCGTCAGTGTCCACGTCTCAGCTCCGTAGGTCATGACGGGTAGGACGCACTGATTACTCATACTCATATATATATTTTCGCCGTAGGAGCACAAGGCACACTTGGTTATTTCAATTCTTATTTTACATTACTTTAATAAAAATAGTTTATTAAGGTAATACAAAACATAAAAATTCGTCATTCGGCATCGGCATTTTCAATAAAATGAATAATTATAAATAAAGAATAGAGCTGCTGTAACAGGGAATTGTCAAAATGTAGACTATATTAATAAAAGTATAAAGATAATATATCACAGAAAGGGTGCGCTGATGTTTCAGAAGTCAGTGTACAGATGTCGTGTTTGTCAACACAAGCTATACGCGAAGCTATCTTCGAAGTAATACAGAGTATTTATGACTCCTCTTCCAACATACAATCCGATATTGTCAAGAGAGAAAACTTCCTATATGAGAGTGCTGACTGTTTTATGAATTCTGTGCGCAAAGACATGCCGCAAAACCTGACTATAAATGTCTGGTTGCTTTTGAGCAAATATTTAGCCGCATAAAAAACAGCATGTCCAATATTCTGCTTTATCAGTCAGTGATAACAAGATAGGCCCCGTTACATTAACAAAGGCTCCACAAAGACTACCGCCTATTGAGTTGGTTAGCTTTGAAGGCAATATTAGGAAATGGCCAATATTCTATGCCTGTTTAAAATCAAACATGCATAAAAATCCATTGCTTACCAATGCTGAAAAGTTGTATTATTTAGTAGGGCGACTGTCAGGTAAGGCAGAAAATATCTGTGCTGGTATAACTCCTTGTGCAGAAAATTATGAATTAATATGGCAACACTTGTTGACAAATATGAAGACAAGCGTATGGTTGCCTCCGCTTATTTGAATCAAATGTTGGATTTTAAAATATTAAATTCAACTACCGCAGACAACTATAATTTGTTCTACGAACAATTTTTAGGTCTGTTCCGCGCACTAAATAACTTACAATTAGAGAAATCAGATGACCTAATCCTTGTTCACATAGCGCTGAGGAAGCTGGACTCAGGTACTGTCCGCGCTTTCGAGTTGAGCTTAGGCACAAAAATCCCTAACTTCATTTCATATCACAATTATTCGTTAGAAATCGTGCGAAGGTGTTTGAACGCACAATGACTGCAGTTGATAGTGGCCCGTCCACTAGTAAGCTTGCCCCAGCTAATAAAGCGGAACGCACATATTCTAAAGAAAATAGGCAAGCACCTATTGCCTATTGCAGCCTATTGAGGCCTATTGCAACACCAGAGAGCAGAGCAAGTGTTTGTGTACTTATATAATACATCAGCACCTGTTTAAATGCCCAGAATTTCACAAATTAAGTCCCGCCGAACGCTTCAGATTTGTCAAAGAAAACAGTGCATGTGTGAACTGGCTTAGTATTAAACATCGCATCTCATCGCAAATCACCCGCTGTAAAATCAGCGCTAAATCTTTCGCGTAAACCGCGCGCGTAAAACACAAACTTTACAAAAGATATTATGTATGGTGACTCGCCGGCACGTGAGTCGTGGGAGACGTCTTGCAGGATTTCTTTGAATTGTACTGCTGCCAAGCTGCGCCAAAGACAGGATACCTACTGCAGGACACCGCACACATCCAGGTCAGTGCGCGCAATCAAACCTCCAGTCCATTCCCAAAAAATCTCTCCAAAAGTCGACACCATTTACTTTCAACAATTTCTTTAAAATAACATTATTTCCGGCAAAATATTTATCATTATTAAATGATAAAAATGTATGGTTGAATAGTTCTCGGTATTCTACCATGGTAGAATAGCTAGAGCTACCATGGCTATATTCTGCTAAAGAGGATTTTCTATGCCTAGGAAAAAAAAACGGAAAAACGTCAATCTACATTTGATTTTTCGAGTTCTAGAGTTTTGTGTGATTATAACAGAGTTCAGACATAGACATAGACATGATTATATAAAAAGAGAGGTTGAAGCAGTAGTAGACAACCTTTCACCACCTAAATCAAAATGAACGTACAGAATACAACGATTTTATAAAATGTCGCGAGAAAATAGTGAAATCGTTATAAGAAAACGTTTTGTTAATATATTTTAAGGAATTCTCAAAGACTTACAAATTCAACATTATGGAGCATGTATTCTATGTTAAAGACAACATTAATTACTAAACACAATGTACATTTAAAGGATTTCGAGAGACTAACATCGTTTCTTATAACGTAAAATGATGGATTTAACCAAAAAAATCAAAGTTTTCACTTTTCAACAGGTACCTGGAAAAATCCTTTCATTATCTATAACTAATATTTGCTCTTATATTACCATATACTTTAAATAAATATCTAACCTAAGTTGTTGATTTATGTAAAAGAAAATATATTAATTTTTTCTTTAGCTCATTTACTTTCCTTGGATTCGTAATGAAAAGTAGTGTTTACCTCGGGTGAAAGTAATATTTACTCCCTCAAACTATTAGCGCTCTCGCTACGCTCGGGCGCTAAACCCCGTCTCGGGCCTAAATAATTTACTTTCATCCCTTGGGTAACAATGTACTATTTATTACCGGAAACCAACATAAGCTCGATGTGCCCACAACTCGGCTACATACACTAGATAAATGTATCTTTTAAAGGGCAATGTAGGTATTCGCTCAACAAAACTCCCAGTGAGCTGCTAAAACTATCAATAAATAATTTTGAACAAACTGTCAAAACCTTGCTCTGTAAAAAGGCTTAGGTACTTTAAAATAACAGATCTATTCAGATGTCCTCAAAAACTAAACTAAACTAATTTCACAGGACTAAAAATGTCGCTGTCCCTGTCATAACGATCAAAATAATAAAGATGGCATCTTTTTTAGTCCTGTCAGATTACTTTGGTCTAGTTTTGGCAAAATCTGAATAGACAACAGCTTGGGACGGATTTTTCTCCAAATAAAAATAATGCCCCTTATCCCCACGTACCTAAATTTATTGATTTACCAACTGATAAAAAAAAAATGAATTTTAAAGATTTGAGGTATATATCTCTGGTGTCGAACAGCTTGGTCATCACGGATATCGTGTACGAGGGTCGCCGGTCGTCGCTCGTCATGCCAGCCTTAAGGACATCATCCAGCGGGCCTTTGCACAGGATGTCCTACACTGTGGCTCTAACATCTGCCATTACCTTACCTCCAAAGCAAACATCTCGCAGTTACTACACGGTCTACAACCAAAGCTAAAAAACTTCACAAAGGAAGATTATTGTATTATATTGCTAGATGATGAAGATTTTATAGAAGGACACAGAATACAGAACATCTTAGACTGCATCAAAACATCACTTCAAGAAATTACACATACGCAAGTAATAATATGTGCGCCGACTTATCAATACGGCTTTGGAAAATACGAAATAAACCAAAAAATTCAAAACTTTAACAACCGGCTGTATATTGAAATTAAAAAATATAAATACGCCTACTTATTTGACACGAACAAATACCTAACATACGACTACTCAATGTTTCATAAGCCCTCAGGAAAAATCAGCAACTCTGGTCTTCGGACAATTTTCCAAGACTTAGCCAACACCATGACAACCATACAGAAAATGAAACATACAAACAATTCAAATATTGCTGGAGCTGAGGATATGGAAACAAAAATACAAAACCAGTTTTTTCGTGAATAAAGACCTCTTTGTTCTTCATCAAAATATTGCGGGACTTCTAAGTAAATCTGACTTACTTACTATCAGCATCATGGAACTACAGGAGCGTAAAAATAAAATAGATATATTATGTATTACGGAACATTTCATGATGGACGGACAAGAACAGTTTCTTACGATACCAAACTACACCTTGGCAGCGTGCTACAGCCGCAAGGAGAGCAAAAGAGGAGGAGCCTGCATATTGGTACATAATGAGCTCAATAGGTGGATAGAGATTAAGAAATTATCAGATTTTTCAATCACCAGTGTATTTGAATGTTGTGCAGTGGAACTAACTGACTATAATATTTTAATTTTATGTGTGTATAGAGTACCAAAACTAAATAATATTGACATTTTTATGACCTGCTTACAGAAAGTTTTACAGGAAATATCTAAAAAACGATACGAAAATGTGATAATAGCAGGAGATTTTAATATTGACATTTTAAAGAAAAATAATATTACTCTTGACTTTGAATGCTTATTGTTAAACTTTAATCTTAAGCTGGCTCTTAGGCAGCCAACACGGCTTAGCAGTAAAACTTGTATAGATAATTTTGCGCACAATCTTAAAAAACGATGTTCTACAGAGGTAATTGAACTAGCTCTGTCAGACCACACGTCGCAGCTTTTAAAATGTTCGGTTAGGAATTTAACTCTAGTAAAATTTTGGAAAGTAAAGAGAAGAGACTATTCAGTAGAAAACATAGGAAAGTTTGTTAATAGTCTAGAAAACCTATCTTTTTCCGAAATATACAGCGAAACGGATCCTAATATTTCTTACAATTTATTTATTGATAGTTTTAAACTTTTTTATGACCTTTGTTTCCCGTACAAAATAACATCTATAAAAACTACAAAACCAGTACAATGGATATCGCAAGGTATAAAACTCTGTAGCAAGAAAAAAAGGAAACTTCTTTGGGAACGTAGGAAAACACCCTCTTACACAAACATACATACATATAAAAAATATACGAAAACACTCAAAAAAATTATAAAACTTACAAAAAAAGCTCAAAACAATCACAAAATCAAATCTTCAAAAAATAAAAGTAAAACTACATGGGGTATAATTAATAACACTAAAAGAAGGCTACCAAAAGACTCAATTGACGAAATAATAGTAAATAACAAATCAATTACAAATCCTCATGACATTTCTAATATATTTAATAACTTTTTTATTGACAAGATAATTCCCATTGACAAAGCAGGAAACAATGTTACAAAATCTATAAAAAGCCCTAAAAACTCTTTATTTCTCAAACCTTGCATACCGACCGATATTCTTAGAATAATAAACTCTCTAAATAATACCAGTAGCGTTGGATGCGATGGAATTTCAACCAGAATTATAAAAGTTGTAGCTCGTTTTATCAGCGCCCCTATCTGCCATATTGTAAACCTAACTCTTGTCACCGGTACTTTTCCAGATGCTTTAAAGGTTTCAATCATTAAACCATTACATAAAAAGGAAAGCAAAAATAAATTGGAAAATTACAGACCGATATCTCTCATACCAGTAATATCAAAAATATTTGAAAAATACATCTACCGACTAATAAATAACTACTTCGAATCAAACAAGATATTCTGTGACGAACAAAAGGGATTTAGGGAAAATAAGACAATTAATATGGCTCTATATGATTTTCTTTATCGTGTCACAAACAATGTCGACAAAAACATTCCAGTTTGCTCTATATTCTGTGATATGACACAAGCTTTCGACTATGTCCAGCACAATATCTTACTTTAAAACTAGAGTCATATGGGATTAGAGGTAAAGCTCTGAATTTAATTCAATCCTACTTAGAAAACCGCAAACAAATTACACATATAACGAAAATAAATTATGGAACTAAGCGAGAAGAAGTATATGTATCGAAGGAACGCATCGTGAAGTACGGAGTTCCTCAAGGAAGTGTTCTGGGACCGTTGCTATTCCTTACGTATATCAACGATCTACCTAAAGCCACTATACAACCTATGTCCCTCTTTGCTGACGACAGTACCGTAACTATAACTTGTAACGACATGAATACCTATGAATATGACATTAACAATGCTTTGACATCTATAATACAATGGTTAGATAATAATAATTTAAAAATTAACATTAATAAAACTAAAATTATTAATTTCAGACAACGGGATAATGCGGCATTTCCAAATTTTGACATAGTATACAATAATAACAGCATTGAAGAAGTTACGACCACAAAATTTTTAGGAATTCACATTGACAGAAAATTAAATTGGAAACCACATGTAGAATATCTGTGTAAAAAAATAAACAGCCTAGTTTACGTACTTCACAAACTATCGCCAGTAGTTAATGAAGAGGCCCTGCTTACTGCCTATCACGGCCTTATTGCTTCGAACATCCGGTACGCTTTGATATTTTGGGGGAACTCTACCGACGTCGACAAGGTATTTAAATTTCAAAAAAGATGCATCCGCGCTATGTTTCATCTGAAAGTGACGGATTCTTGTAAACCTTTCTTTAAGAAATACAACATTTTGACTCTCCCTTCGCTGTATATTTTAGAAACAGCTATGTTTGTAAGGAATAATCCAAGTTTGTTTTGTAAGCAATCTGACGCCGTACCACGTAATAGACGCGACCAGTTACGAATTTGTAAGTTAAACTGCAAAAAGAGATTACTGCAAACAAGTCTCTTTGCTATGGCACCGTCGATTTATAATAAAATTCCAGTCTCAATTAGAGAATTACCGACCACGATATTTAAAAGAAAGCTGAGAACTATATTGACTGTAAAATGTTACTACACAGTGAAAGATTTTATTATTGATAAGAACTTTGACAAATAACTTTAAACTAGGTACTCTAAAACTACTCTATTATATTTTAAAAATTTATATCCATTTTATGTATGACAACTATGACTATGACAACTATATTAATTCAATTTATTATGTACCTTTAACTTTAGATTATAGAATCTTTTTCTTTTAAATTATAGAATCATCAAATATTATTGTAAACTAGCGGTGGGCGTTAAATAAACGAACTAGTTAAAAAAAACGTCCACGTCCAATCAACTATTCAACTGTTAACCATCGCGGCATCGACTAGTTGAATTCGTAAACGGCAAAATTTGATAGTCCAAGCGTTCATATCGACGCGCAACGAGACTGCAACGACGCGTTTTCTACTTAGTAGCATTGTAGTGTTCGTTTGTAAAATAACATGGCACACGGCTCAACGGTCATACATAAATATGTATTCTAAATCTCTAGTGACTGAGTTGACTTTTGAATGCGCTTGGCAGAGTAAGGTAATAATTTGATGATAAATTGAGGAAAAGGATGCCGTTATGATGACTTCGCGAGAGTGAAAGAGAGATCATTGCTAAGCGTAACAAGACAAAATGGTTGTTACTTGTTTACTGTTGTGATTTGTTTATGCCTTTTTTCACTATGACTGTTTCGGAAGAGTGCTTATTTTGCGTATTGCGAATGTAGGTACCTAGTTGCATTTATGTTTTACTGTGTTAGTGTTAATTGGTTTTGTGGATTGTGATTTAAGATAACATTTAAAAGATACTGTAAATATATATAACTGTAAAAGTTTGAAAGGAAGATAAACATATTATAGATAAAATATATTGTTCGATATAAAAAAATATAATTATTCATACATCATCAAATAGTAAGTATTTTTCACAAACAATCAGTACCTTAATTTGTTTGCCGACGTAACTTTTAATCTGGCCTGAATCATTAACTCGAAATTAGTGTAAATAAATAATAAAAATAGTGCTAGTCTCGTCTATCGTTAAATCGTCCGCAAAAAACGTTGTTAACTAGTCAACGAATTCAACCAGTCGATTCCGACCGGGCCGTTCGCGAAAGTTGACTCGTTAACTAGTCGACGGATTTAACTAGTTGATCAACTCGTCGACGGACGATAACGAACGGTCTAGTTTCGTTAACGAGAAATGCGTCAACGACCCATCGCTATTGTAAACAAATAGATAATTGCACGTCCCAAAAAGGGCAAATTACATTGTTACGCATTTCTGTATGTACCAACTTCTTCACATGTAATGGCAATAAATATACTTTTACTTTACTTTACTTTGTGTTTGCCACCGCTCCGCTAACGTACCAGCTATTCTCGAACCGAATGGTTAGATGCGTGACGGTGGTAAGAGACCGGACGGTATAACACTACTCCCATGGCAGTTGGAGAGATTGATGGCGGAATAAGTCAAATATTAGTATTTATTAGTTTGTAATATTTTACCAGGTAGTTTTCCTAAAATATAAAAAAATAATTTCTGTCATTTAACCGCTAACACCTCTCGGCGCCGATACTCTGCAGCCTGCTTTTAGCGAAGGACGTTGTATTCATTGTTGGTAAATCTGAAAATAAAAGAAATCCATTAAGACAGTGTAGTAGTCCAAGACCGGTGGTGGTACGGCAACCTTCTCGCAACTGTGGACCGAGTACACTTGCCTGGCAGTTGACTGCTGCCAGTTACAATAAATTTCATTTCATTTTATTATTTGACTGAAAATTATATTAAGAGAGAAGCCAAGAAGAGGATCTAGCTTGGCTGGGCAGTGTTTGGAACATTACGTCGAGTTTTCATCATCAGGTCATCCAAACCACACTGATCGAAAATGATCAATAATTTTAAATTTGTTTTCAATCAGTCCGAGCTATGGAAACAGCTATGCTCGGAGTCTCTCTGAAGCATATGATTCATAACGTCAGAGTCAGAGTCAAATCGTTTATTTCTTTAGACTTACAAAATAAGCACTTATACAAGTCAAATGTTTACTTTATAAACAGCTTGATCATCCGGCAGACAATAAGTGTTATCGACATAGCTCAAAGAATTAGCAAGCTGAAGTGGCAGTGGGCCAGCAATATTTCGCGAAGAACCGATAACCGCTGGAATTAACGTATTCTTGAGTGGAAACTGCAGCTTGTGTAGGATTCCCTTCAGCCAGTTACATTTCGTATCGGATGACAATCTGCAAAAAACTGCAGGCAGATAATGGATGCCTTTGTCCAGTAGTTGATGACGATGATTAAGACAGTGTAGTGCTGGAAGCTGGAGCCTACTCGTATGTCCGATAAAGAGATTAGTCTTACGATAAAACTTTTAAATCTAAGAGCTTTACCAACGTCAAAACTTTTACATTGCACGTTTGTAAGGAGTCATCTAGAATACGCGTCTCAGATATGGAACCCGCGTTATCAGAAGTACATTGACCGTATTGAGAGTAATTAGAGTAAAGATTCCATACAAATCTTTTACCTGCGATGAACTCTACATGAGTTTCCATTTCTTGCCACTCAAAAATAGACAAGGACAGTAGCTGATTATCTTTACATAATATTCTTAGGATTATTAACAATGATGTTGACTGTCCTTCTCGGCAAATTATACTTCGATGTACCGCGTAAGCAGCTTAGACACAAACCCCTACTGCATGTCCAACATGTTGGAACTAATTATAGACAAAATTCATAATATATTGCGAGCGAGTAGAACTTTCAATAAATTCAGCAGGAAATTGTACATTGACCCTCTCAATTCACTGGGCAAGGCGATGCACGACAGCAATTGTTTCTTTTTTAATTGAACTATATACAAAATTGACGACGTTCAGACTTATACCGTGTCCATTTTGAATGAAGCATAAAATTCACTTTGTTGACGCGTCCTTTTATACGTAATTTACATTACTTATCGATTTTAGATCCTCCTTTCAATAAAAATTGCTTACAATTATATCTGAAACTTGACGCCAAGTAAGTGAGATTTTGTTATTTGTGTCGTATTTTGTTTACTAACCTGCTTCATTCAAAATGGATAAACCATAGGTAGTTTATTATGATTCTATTAGCGAATATGTCTTCTGTGACTTTTTAAAATTTCTATTGTAATTAGTTAAGCGGATGGCAATCCGAATTGAATAAATAAATAAAATCCATCATCAGTCTTAGGTCCGTATTATGAGAGGATGCTCAGTCATCGACTTATGCTTGAGTGATGCTTATGTATCATCCACATCCACAGCTCGTATCGGTCCACTGCTGGACGCAGGCCTCCCCCTGATAAACGCCTTGTTGGCGTTTAACTCATGGGGGGTAATGCCCATAATCCCCACGCTGGGCATGCGGGTTGGGGATCGCAGTTTGGTGGAAGATTTGTTCTGCAGAGGGCGCTGCTGCCCGCCCCCCAGAAGATATCCCTTAGTCACCTCTGACGACACCCACGGGAAGAATTGGGGTGGTGCAAA
Source organism: Eupithecia tripunctaria (assembly GCA_955876795.1). Taxonomy (NCBI): domain Eukaryota; kingdom Metazoa; phylum Arthropoda; class Insecta; order Lepidoptera; family Geometridae; genus Eupithecia; species Eupithecia tripunctaria. Next base: position 26,405,758 of record OY041599.1, read on the forward strand.
TTCTATGCCACCGGCACCACACGGCGATGCTTATGTATAGTTTTGACTAAAGACTAATTTTAAAACAATGCTTGGGAACTAATGTCAAAATCTGCACTAACTCATGTAACCCTTAAGTAACGATGCGTTCATACTATATTTTTACGCATTATTGATCTAGTACCCATAACACAAGCTCAGCTTATCTTGGGGCTAGATAATGCTGTGTGAATTGTCCAGAATTATTATTATTACTTATTATTATTATTATAACTAATTATTATTATTATAACTTATTACTTATTGAACAGTTTCCAAGCATTATTTGAGTAATTGCCTATTTCAAACTTTCATATCACTGCCTTGATTCTTTGAACTCATCTTTACTCAAGTGTGGTCTGAGCCGCGCTTGAGTAATGCTTGGAAAAGATTTCTACGCACTAAAGCTTATATAAAAAAAAAGCGCTAAAATGTTTGAAATCATTGTGTCTCGTTTCACAAAAACCACCAATACAACAAAAATACACTGTGACAGTCAGGTTTATAAGATAAAGGAACGTTTTTCGCCTCGATAAAATGTAGACGATAGACAAAACTCTGCTCACTTAAGTAGATTTTGCTAGTGCTAGTTAAGTTCTAAAATAAAGATTTACTTGAGCAGAGATTCTAAGCTTGAGTAGAATTCACGTGATGACTGCTTATGTAATGCTTGGGGAAGCTTTCATAATAAGGGTTCGCACCTGGCTAGAGGAAGGACTCGACGATCTCCTTGGTGGCGGCCACGGTGCCGGAGACCAGAGCCATGAGCCCCAGCAGGAACAGCACAGCGTTCTTGAAGAGCCGCAGCTGCGTGCCGGGCGCCTCGTAGGGGTGCGCCAGGCACGCCTCCATGATCATCGGGAAGCAGATCCCCAGCGCAGACATGCACAGAGCGCCGCACAGAGAGATGAACAGCCCCAGCTTGGGCACCACGGCCGCCACCACGACTGGAACACGAGACCGCAGTGAGAGCGGCTAACAAACAAAACTCTTTATTTACATTTTTGGATGTTCCCAGAAGGTCTACGCCTTTTTCACATAATGCGGGAGCTTAGGACGAATCGATCAATGACCCTAAATAGTTGGAGCTATCAGCAATCTCAAGCAGTTTGCGAGTAATTGTAAGGCCGCGTACAGGGTTTGTTTTGAAGAACTTTTCACTGGGTGGTCCGATTTTCATGATTCTTTTTTTAAATGAAAGCTGGTGCTTTCCGTGTGGTCTCATTTCAATTTGGTCCAGTTCTGACAATGGTACCTACGTCGCGGCGTGCAACACGTCGTTTCGATAATTGATCAAATACGATACAATAGGCAACAAAATCATTTCTAACTTCTTAAAACCGCAACAAATACACGGTTGATAATTCATGTTTTTATATTAATTTTGTACAAACCATTCTCTCTCATGGTTTTATCTCGTTTTTGAGTTGGAAATATGTACGAAGACGTACTACGTAGATACTTGTGTAGTGCGACACTGACCGCAACGCGATACAAACCTATGAAGGATCATTTACTTACCTACTTTGTATGTGTATGTACTTATTTCAATAAAATTTTAAAAATAATTGGTCTATGAAGTTTTACCGTACAAACAGTGTAGTAGACCAAGACCGGTTATCGTACGGCAACCTTCTAAACGAGTTACGAATCACCTGTAAACTGCTTGCTTCGCGGTAAAACTAACTTAAACTTGATATTTAAACATACTAATACAGAATTGCCGTGGCTGTTGTGCCGACTACACCGATTTAACATACTCGATTGTTTCCGACAAGTAGATACTGCTTTAGGTGCGCGAATATCAGTGAAAAGAGCTACAGGGAACCGCCCGCCTGGATATGTGTGCAACCTGCAAAACAAACACTCCTTCGGGAACACCAGCAGTGGGCGGCTCACTGGCTCCTCAGCCGCAGCGGGGAAGTGCCACGTTGGACCTCATCCTGCAGGGACTGCGAGACGGAATAAGAGGCATTAACATCTATCTTACGCAGCTCCTCGTCATGGCACAGGAAGTGAAAGACATACAAAAACAGGATACAATACATACAAAAACAGGATACAATATATGGAGACTAGAGTTTCTGCGTATGGAATATCAGAGTCGAGAGCAACCTACATACAACTAGAAACTAAACTAAATGAGCTCACCGCGGAAATTGTTCTAAAGGAAAAAAGAGAAGGATTGAATGACATTGAGATTGAGATAAAAGATATTCCCCAGAAGAAAGCTGAAAACCTAACATGCCCGACCAGATCAACTCCGTTACTAGGTCGCTCTGCGACTGCCGATAAGTCCATCGTCGTTGGATTCCTATACAGACATTTCAAGCACAACTTTATCGCCGCGGCCCGCCATAAGAACTGATTGGGGCTGTACATTGCTTTCGTTGAGAGATTCTATCTAAACGATCATCTGACTCGCGAGATTAAACTACTCCAGTTGGAGACGAAAAAACTTGCGTCTGAACTATTAACATATATTTGGTGGTCGTTCGTTTAGGTTCTAGAATAACACGTAGGTAAATCTGATTTCAGAGAGGATGAGGATGGTAAAGTTTCTGTGGAAAATTATTATGACTTGGTTCGATTCAATGTCACTATTACACAGGGTGTCATACATGGCCATGCCACATGGATGATAGGTATCTTAAATATTGTAGACAATTTTATTAAAAGAAGACTTTATTTTAATTTTAAAAACAATAAAAACTGTTTTAAATGATTTTTAAATAATCGCTTGTCTAAACCGGGAATCGAACCCACTTAATTGTTAAATACACCCGTAATTTTACGATTTGAAAGATTCTATCAGATGGATATTTTTTTTTAAATAACAAAGCAACTAATATAAATGTATTATACCATGAAATTTCACATAAATTTAAAATAATTATCTGCATTTTGCTTAAATTTTATTTAATTCAGTAAATGCTCAAAAAATGTCCCATTCTGTGTTATATAAATTCATATTGTTGTCCATTTCGCTCCCTGACTGTCGTAATACCTTTAAATAATAAACCAGTTATGAGAGCACACTGCACGGCAAAGTTTCTACCGTGCAACCGGAAAGGCTAAGTATTAATTTTCCTGAAATTATGTATGTTAAATTTCATGGTCTTACTTTTATTTAAGATGCTATGTTATCAGGAAAATATTAATCCATAAAATTCTGCATTTTGAACGGTACCCTAAGATTGCGGTTAATTAAAAAAAACCATTCCCGGTTCAGATAGGCAATTACCTATTAAAAAAAATTAAATGCGGTTTAAATGTTCTTATCTACAATAAATTCTCTCTCTCCATGTAGCATGGCCCTCGGACGCCCGATAGACAGGGTTCGCGGTGGAGATGTACGGAGAGGAGTCCCACTCACAGGTGCCGAAGCAGATGAGGAGCCGCACCAGCACCCGGCCCCAGGTCAGGCCTTCGCGCGGCTCGCCCGTCTTGTTGCGGCAGTGCCACACGGCCAGGAAGATGGTCTCGTTCGGCACGAACATGTGCAGTACGTAGCTCAGGAAGATCGCCAGCACCAGCAGCGAGTTCACAGTGGTTGGTAGTCTGCAACCAACGCGCACGACTACACGACTACACCACGCGCCGCCGAGCCTGCCAGCACAGGGACTACTAGCATGGGGTCATACCATCTGCGATCGCGCACAGTCTAATATAATGAAGCATCAGTATGTGCAGTAAGTGATGAGGAGGTCGCGACGTATACTGACATGCCCTCCGGTAGGTCCAGCGTGATGGAGTCCTGGCAGAGGTCTCCGCAGTAGAGCGCGTAGCCCGACAGCCCAAAGATCAGGTACATCACCAGCACCAGCACCATGGACTGCGGGAACACGCCGCACGTCGCTGTGAAGGACTTGGGGTACCTCATCGTGTTCTCCAGCTGCAGCACCTGCGGACGAGAACATCTGGCGGTCAGTCGGCGGCACACCTCAGCCCCGCCCCACCCCGCTTCGTCCTGCCACTCACCACGCCGACGGAGCACAGCGCGAACAGCGCCGTCCCGAAAAACATAGGGAAGTCCTCGGCCTTGCCCCATATGTTCAGCGAGTCCTGCTTCTGGACCTCGCCCTCCTCCGTATACACGATGACCAGCACGATGCACAGTCCTGTGATCAGCAGGACGTTGGCCAACGCGCTAACCGGCGCCATGCGCTTCAGCGACGGTATCAGGTTCAGCACCATCAGCGGAGGCATCAGTCCAAACAAGTACATCAGCAGCGGCTTGGAAGGGTCGATCAGCTGCGGACAGAGAGTGGAGCGGTGTAGGTGTGGGTGTGTGCGGGTGGGGGACGCGGTGAGTGCAGAACGCTCACCTTGCGCAGCGTCTCCGACATGAAGACGATGTAGATGCAGGCGGTGCCGAGCTGGAACACGTTCACGAAGTAGGTGACAGTAGAACCCGCGACGCCCGCGAAGCGGCGCGTGCACAGCGGCCCGGCGCGCACCGCCTCCGCCATTGCCTCATCATACGTCATGACGGGCACGCGGCGGCGCTTGCAGGCGAGGTAGCGTGACTTCACCGCCGACTGCAGGCAGTGCGTCAGCACGGCCGTCGCTAACACCATAGCCACCGATGACGTTACAATGCCTGCCATGCCCATCGCCTGCGGCATCGCCATCACGCCCGTGCCCACGGCCGCCTTCAACAGGTGCATCATCGTCTCCAGATTGCTGCGGGACAGCGAGACACCTCAACACTAGCGCACTGCGCGCGGTGGCGCGGGATTAGTACACTTGCGCGAGAGACATTTGATTAGTCGAGAACTGCTATTAGCTGCTGAGCACCTAATCTTTAATATATAAATGAATCGCTAAATGTGATGGTAAGCGCATAGTATAAGTTAGTACTTATACTATGCTATACTAATCATATAAAACAGGATTGGATTGATGGGTGTTATCCTAATATAATTTGCAGTAATTAACCACGGGGTTAAGGGGTGGAATGCAAACAAACCGAAACACAATGAAACTGCTATTAAAAGAACACGGATCGGAGAAAAGCGAGTCAAAAAGAGGTCCTTGCATTCTCTGTGCTCAGTCTATAATATAATAAATGAATCGCTAAATGTGTTGGTAAGCGTATAAAAAATTGACAAAAAATTGAAGTGAATTAAAGTCAATTGCACCTTATTTCTTGTTGATAGTAATAACTATATAGCAAGCTGTTTATATAGTAAAAATTTGACTTGTCTAAGTACTTATTTTGTAAGTCTAAAGAAATAAACGATTTGACTTTGACTTTGACTCAATAATTAAATTATTTATATTTTTTTTTATAATTTGGTCAATTCTTGTTTTTAAATGTTCGTTGAAGTTCAAGGATGTTTTTTTCGGCGAGAAAAATTCTAATAATTGCCTGGAAAACACCTATAAACGTTTCCATAGGAACAACGCGTGCGAAGCCGCGGGGCACAGCTAGTAAAAGATAAATCTGTGTGTTCGTATGCCTTAGTTGATAGTTTATTGTATTGCCTTGACAACTTTTAAGAAGAATATCTTTACTTTAAGGAGCATACCCGAGTCAATTTGGCGCCCCCATCCCACCTATATTATTTCAAAAATCCATCGTACCATCCATCACCAGTTTGTAATATCTTTTAAGCTATTTGTTAGTTTTATTTTGTAAAGCTTAAGCATACAATAAAATGTACACTTGAAAAAAGTCAAATTATATTAAAAATTACATTTAAACGGAAATAAAGTGGTATTTTTTGAATCGCTTCGGTATGTAGACAAAAGATAAGAAACCAGTTAGTTAATTTTCGATTTGGAGCAAAATCCGCTCCAAGCTTTTTATCCCCTAGTTAGATCATGAGACGTAGCCAACTGGCATTCGCTATGAAGCGAACCGAAAACAAATGATTAGTAGGGGAAATTTCGAAAAAGATCACGTGACATCTAAGGCATAATGTCAAGTCCATACATTTTTGGACTTTTCTACTACTGCTTTCGACATCGATTGTTACATTGTCTAGGCCCTCAGATATTTTATGGTAAGCCTTTTTGCACAACATGGTTTCGACAGTTTGTCGAATTTAATTACTGATAATTTATGGTAGTAGCTCAGTAGGGGTTTTGTTGTAGAAGCGTATACATTGCCCTTTAATAGATACATAAAAATCTAATGTATACTCACAAAAACAGAGATAACTTTTGAAAAGGTGTGATGTTCACAATAAAAACAACACACAAGAAACAAGAACAAATTACACATCCCATAATATAGATTACGAAAGGTATGGAAATCATTTGTGGGCATAATAACAAGCTTCCATCTGAAGCAACTGAGCTCCCTGTTAGTAAATTTAAACTGTAGATAGAACGAAATCCTATCAAGAAATCCTATTACTCCATAGATTAATGATGTTAATGCTTGGCCGTATGTCACCCAGTTCCACGCTGACAATAGTATGTAAGAACATAAATTAGTTGTGTTACACTTAAAATATGCAAAGATTGTATTAGTTGGTAAGCGTTAAACTTGCTATTGGTTTCTTTTTCACTTCTTCCGCTAGTGGACAAAAAATATTTATAGCCAATTGCACCTTATTTTTTATTGTAATTTTTATTTAACAAACTGTTTATAGTAAAATTTGACTTGTCTATGTTTCAGTTTCAGTTTTAAAAGATCTTTATTTATAAAATTTATAATAAAAAGTAATACAAATCCAGTGTACATTTATCCTAGACAATATTGAACATAAAAATAAACACGTTTGAGAGCTGTATGAGCTTTTTCAAACTTACAAATTCTAGAGAATAAAATAAATCGACTTGTGCTAAGTGACTAAGTGCTTGTTTTGTAAGTCTAAAGAAATAAACGATTTGTCTTTGTTTCTGACTAGTTTTATGAAGCTTAGTTGTGCGTGAGCAAAGAGTAAAGATTAATGTTTACTAGGACCACGTCCGCTTTGAAGAACACGTCGTCGCAGGTTTCAGCATTGTCTAGAGAATTTTGATCTATTTGCGACATATCTCGTCTTTCCCTAGCCCTCCCACTTCCTTCCCCATGGAAAAACATACGTTACTTTCTTACTACGCACAGTACGCATTAAGTGATAGTGTTGTTTCGTAGAGCATCGTACTCGTAGCACGTGCTACTAACTCTGCGTGACTAAAACAGTCCGAAGACCTGAGTACCAATGGGTATTAATACTGAACCGACCGCCGCCGCCGCGTCGTCGTCGCGTCGCTGTGCATTCCTTCCTTCTCGCTCAGCTGTCCTTTATACGTGACTTAAAGAAGATTATGCGAACCGTTCTTAGTCCGCCGTCAGCGAAGAAGTCAACGTCAAGACTGCTGTCGTCCAGGAGAGCGTTGAGTGCGTTGAGTACGCGAGGGATGGGTGACATGGACCGCGCCGCCGCCGCGCCGTGCGGCACTGCGGTACCTATGTTTCCGAGCCCGGCAGAAATTGTTCGGAACGTAGAGTCGACATAGGTCATTACTCAGGTTTCCATTTTTCCTTGAAGGATTTTGCTCATAGTAGTTATTTGATCGTTAGCGCGCCGGACCGTGAGCGTGTTATACCCTAGACATCCCAACAGAAAATTGGTGGGGTAAAGATAGGGGTAGTAACCGTGGCAACGCCTGAAGAGGAACCACAGGAACTTCTTTTGCATCTTCTAAAGCATGAGGGTGTAGGTAATCTCGTGCGGGTTCCACACACAAGCGCCGATCTCTAGCTTGCTCATGACAAGTACAGAAAATAAGACGAACAACCTGGTCGTTCTCAAAATCACGGGCATTTCTGAGGACAAACCCAAGACGCCAGAACGAGTCCTTGATCAAGGAAGAATATGGTCATGGAATTGTTAGCTTTCGGTCGAATGTGACACCCAATTCTCTCATGATAATGGTTCTGTTTATTGATTAGTTGTTTATAATCAAAGTGCATTGGGTGCAACATTCGGCCGAAGTTCATGACGTAACACTTACTTGGATTAAATTCCATTTTGTTAACGACGCTCTACTGAAAGATCGCGTCAACATCGTGTTGTAGGGCCCGACTGTCTGCTTCACAATTAATCTCCAAGAAGAGTTTTAAGTCATCCGCATACAACAGACTCTTAGCACCGCTGGGAGGTCGTTATCCATAATCAGGAATAGTAAAGGTCCAAGAATAGAACCTTGGCTGACCCCGGAACACGTGTGATAAGGTCGAGACTGGTAGGAATCAAGTATACTACTTACGATCTCGGAGGTAATCCGCGAGAAGCCGGAGAAGACTCAAAGCAAAGCCTATCGTCGTTAATTTTGTCAGCAGAAGGTCATTATTGATCCTATCAGAAGCCTTCCGGAAGTCAAAATAAAGAACGTCTAGCTGAATACCTTGGTCCATGCAAGGGGAAATAAAGTTGACGAGGGTCAACAAGTTTGTATTAACGGAAGCTTGCTTCGGAACCCGTGCTGTTCATTGCAAAAAATCTTGTTCACCTGTGCATAGATGTATTTATGCAAGACACACTCAAAAGTTGCGATACTCTTCAACTTGGGACTTATTAGAGCATTTAGAAAGGAGTTACCCTAGAAACCTTCCATTGTGACGGATGAGTTCCAGATTTGAGAGATATATAAAGATATATACGTACCTAGCAGAAAATTTGTGATTTTTCACGCAAATGTCTTTCGCGCTAGTGTCATTCAGCTTTTCTCACAAGTAGAAGGAGCAGTCGTGACTCACTTGGTCCCCTTGGACTTGTCGCGGTGATCGTGCGGGTCGTAGTCCTGCCCGTCGACCCCTGACGGGGCTGGGCTTCTGGGGACCCCACCACCGCCACCGGGGGCTCCACCACCGCCGCCAGGGGCTCCACCGCCGCCACCAGGGACCCCGCCGCCACCTCCGGGGACGCCGCCGCCGGCCGCCGAGCCCGGCTTATTGTGGGTCGCCATCCTCACTCGCCGCTGCTGAACCTGATCAAAAACACCTTCTCTCAGTCCTGAATGGGACATAAGAACGTCCGCACGCACTCATTTCAAATTACCTACTATGATTATAATAATTGGGTTTTATTTAAAAATCCGATTTGAAATTCTTCCAAACGCGACATTTAGATAGAATTCGGGTGTAATTTAGTTTGACACATGGATGAAACGACGAATGAAAGAACGGCCTACTTTGAAACACAAAATACGAAGATTCGGTTGACGTTCACCAAAGCGAACAACAACCTTTCTGCTGAACATGCAAACTAAGACTTTTGTAATTTGTTTTAAGGGTTCCGTACCCAAAGGGTACAACCGGAACCCCATTACTAAGTCTACTGTCACCAGGCTGTATCTCATGAACCGTGATAGCTAGACAGTTGACATTTTCACAGGTAGTGTATTTCTGTCACCGTTTTAACAATGGAATAACCTATAGTTTGACCGAAACCGCTGTACCGCTCCTTAGGAAAGAGCAACGAGGTGGGGGCCGGGGAAAAAAAGAGCAAGAGTACCTACTCATGAGATCGATATTGTCGGATAGATCTTTGGATATCGTAGGTAAACGAAATGTTTATTTTGTGTCACGATTTTATTTTTTTATAACTAAATTATCTTCAGATATTCTGACATAGATTCTGCTTCAACTTCATCTTCCGTTTAGCCATTGGAACTTGAATCGGAGTCGTTCTGCAAATTTATTATTAATAGTTCGTTAATAATAAATCTACTATCGCGATCACTATTATATTCAAAGCTTTCGTCTTTTCTTTAAATATTTGGCCAAAATGATTGTCTTGACATCACGAGATTGCGCTCGACCCATCTTCGGATATTTATCTCGTGTGCGTCTTACTACTTCCCCCGTCTCGCCGCGCGCATACCTCAGGCGCGGTACAGCGGTTACGGTCAAACTATAGTGGATTTGTTAAAAAAACTAGGCCTCAGTAATTACGGGATCTCCTTGGTATAAAACAAGAATTACATAAAATTCAAAATGTTTTCTTCAGTTTCTTGGTTGTGAAAATACGATTCAGTAAAAAAATCATTTGGCGAAGTAATTCTGCCAGCTACAGCTTGTAGGATGCTGTTGGGGCTGTCCCGCACTCTGCGCATCAGGGATGCCGTCTTTTTCCGGAGAAGGGCCGCAAAACTATCCGTCGCATATCTCTACATTTTACATCTGACTGAATGGTACATAAAACATGATTGATGATGAACTTTTTAAATACCTACGCCAACAATACTTAGTAACTTTAGCCTACAAACTTACTTTTTTTATTGGTTTGTCAATTTGACTTGTCTTAAAACATTTCTTGAATGGTAAATGTGCTAGAGTAGCTATTGTTCTCATAAGTCAGGAAAAGTATGAAGAGAAAGTTCCATCACAAACAGCTGGTTACACCTACGCCGGCGGGCGGCGGCGTGGTTAGGGTGTTCAGGGCATCACGTACGTACGCGAATGAATTATTACCATAAACTATGTAATCGATTATGTTATTAGTTTAATAATGACTTGATTTATTTTATTTTAGGGTTACACATTCGTGGTTTCAAGGATAGGACTGTTTGAAGGAACAGCCCACTTTGTATCTATACTTCTATACTAATATTATGAAGAGGAGAAATTTGATTGTTTGTTTGTATTGAACTGGCTCCGAAACTACTAAACCCATTAAAAGATATTTCATAACAATAAAACTTAGTTTTCAGAGAGTGACACAGGTTATATTTAAACCCTAGATTCCTACGGGAACGGGAACTATGCGGGTGATACCGCGAGGCGCTGCTTGTAAAGTATAAAGGTAGAGTCACTCCTCATAAAGGGACAGCTCTATTGGTGCGGGCATGTGGTGCGCATCAGCGCATGGCAGACTCCATATATACAAAACAAGCATCAATTTCAGAGCTCGGTGAGGGAAAACAATAGCCTGGGGGCCAATTTCTGCGCCTCAAAGATGTTTTCGGGCGTCACCTAACATCCTACGATAACAGTGCGACTGTTGGGAAGAGCCAGCACAAAGTTTAGTGATTATTTTCCGATAGATGTTATTGACAAAAACCAGAATGATCTGCTCAAATAAGTTGGTCTTTTACTAGTACTCAATTAAGTGAATAGTAAAATTAATACATAAATATTATACATAGATTTATTATTTTATTAAAAAGTCAGTGTGTGCGAGCCAAATTCGCTCACATCAGCGGAACAAAACACCGCTGCAAAGTTCGCTGTCGACGGATCCGTCGTGGCATGGAGCCCTTGGAGGCCATCATCGTTTTGGAATTTAAACTACAATTAATAATAGATAAAAAATTAGCTTCCGTCTGATTTGTCCTTTTGTGCTTTGTGAGCTTGCTTCGAACGGTCGCGGGCCGCCCGCGCTGCGTGTGGCGGGATCAATATACTTTATCGATACTGATTACAACTTAGCTAAGTATTAATCAAATTTTGATTTACTTACAACATTGGCAGGGATTGCTTATCAAATTATTGTTTGGTAATCGTTGATACAAACCAACTAAGATGCAGAGATCACTAAAATATAAGTAAAGTAGTAAACTAGATGATAGCTCTGGCTCTGCGTATACTTTCAAAGAGAATAATACAGTACAAAACACAGATTTATAAGTATTCGGTACAAAGTTGTACAATACTCTGCGTCGCGTTTTCGGATTAAATGCTTTTCTTTATTGTAAATAATTCTGTTCCATATAGTTTATAAAGTACGAGTACTTCTGTTCTGTGTAACACATGTGAATTACACTCACTCCCCAAAAAGTTTGCGATGCTGTCATTAGTTATTGTATTCTCTTTGGCTGTCATCAAAGAGAATGACTTGACTGGACTTCTTAGAAGTGGCAATTGTGTCTGGTTTGACACTTTCCTGCCAGTGTCGAGTTCAGGGAAATTATGAGAATGACACGAGCAACGTTGCTCTACGTTGTCGAATGCAGGCAGGAAGCGAACTAAAGTTCTTTCTTCCGATTTCTACGTTGAGGAAGCCTTCAAGTCATGCGCTGTCGCTCAGAGAGCCTTGCTGGCTTCTCAAAAGCTGTTCGGTAGCCGGATGGCTGCCATGGTCTTCTTGGGTTAGAGCGTCAATGGGGAGTTCTGGCAGTTCCCGGGGAAGTGATCGCCAGGAGGGTTTTGCATCTGGCGGTCTTGAGTGCAGGGGAGCGAGTCCATTGAGGTGAACGTAGCGGGAATAGGGTATATGCATGTGATTTCAAAATGGTTAAAAAATTATATATGACGGCGCATCAACAAGCTGAGTGCGCCATCTAGCAGAGATAGGGTGAACTGTGGGAGCATTCACCCTCACGTAACGTTGGGGGGCATGGTAGCGACGGCGGCGACAGAGAGGAGGATGATGGACGCCGGTCGCACCAGCCAAACGCGACGGAACGTGTTTTCTCTATTTATTATTTAAATTTCAATGTTATTTCTTTGTGTTGGTGTTCTGTATTAATTAATTATTAATTACTAACGTTTATTTGTGCGATGAAGTGATTGTGACACCAATTGCGCCACCTTGTTACTTTTTTTCACACTACAGATATGGCGGTTTTATTGAGTAGTAGAAAATAAAAATTGGAATCTTATGGTATACTTAACTCAAATGACACATTTTCTGTGTTACGACAGTTTTTTAGAGGACGTGCGATATGTCGAATTCGAGAACAAAAGTCAGAGATCACGCCCGCAGAGCATGCGCCTTTATATACGTATTCTCTATTGATATAGAAACATATCTACACATTTATTTTAGAATTTTGAGATGTTTTTATCGTAGAATTTTACCATTGAAAAATTGATATTTTAAATCTCAATCGCCATATTTCAAAACGCTACGCCATTGACTAGAGCGGACGTGACATCGCTGTTCACATTTCTTCTTTTTTTATTCTGTTTGCTGCACCATGATTTACGTACATTACATTTTGCGCGCCAGCTTTACCACCAACACCTTAATTGACGGTGTTTGCAAATCACGTGCGATGACCGTGTTTCGCACGTATCGGCCCGCGCCTGTGCATACTCTGAAGCTATATTTTAAAGAGAATACAATAACGCTGCCATGAAATGTCAACCTAGACGTAGACGTCATTATAAGAAGAAAAGAAAGAAGAAGAAGAAGAAACAGACCTTGGCAAAATTGCATCAACCGCAGTGTTGCCAGGGCCCTTGAGCCGTAAGTTACGATTCGTTTCCTGAAAGGTCACAGTTTTGGTGCAAAAGTTCAAATATTGTTTTTATGTCAGTACGTGTTTTAGGAGTCGAACTTCGGAGTCAAATGTAAGCTAGCTAACCTTCTATTAGTTTGAACCAATTTTTTTATATCTATTTATCGCAAACAAACCAACGCGTGAATGAAATAAGTTAATAGGGACCTAAATAAATATAGAACCTATAATACCTTTGTGTAATTGTTTACTTACTGTTAATAATTATCTATCTATCGATAGATATAAACCTCTAAATTCACTTCAGTTTATGTATGTAATAGTGTATTTTTTAACCTATGAATAATCTCTCCAACCGTATTTTCTAATTTTTTTTTGTTTGTTATCTCAGAAGTTTTTACTAGTTGGTCCGATTTTCATGATTCATTTTTTATTTAAAAGCTGGTGCTTCCCATGTGGTCCCATTTTAATTTAGCCCAGTTCTGACAATGGAATCCATATAATTGAAGTCAGTTTATAATTTTTTTAAACAAAATGAATTATCATAAAATATACATCTCTCTTGCATAGAGGTTGTAATAGGCCTGGAACAACACGGGCTTTTATCCCATACATCAGTTCCCGCGGGATAGGCGGGCGAAGCTGCGGGGCGCAGATAGTATATGATATGTAATATCACATCACACATCACATATTATATGGATGTATGGATGGATGTTTGTTACCTCTTCACGCCGAAACTACTGAACAGATCGGGCTGAAATTTTGCATACAGGTAATCCTAATCCTTTTTATCCCATAAAGCAGTTTCCGTGGGATAGAAATCGCTTTTAAACGTTTCCATAGGATCAACGCTTGCGGAAGCCGCGGGGCGCAGCTAGTTTAATATACAGGACACCCCGTGCTAGCTCAACAACAGCTCCCTCTAGAGAAAAAGCTTGTAACTAGATAATCTCTTGTCTTTCTACTACTCGTAGGGCTTCGGCTTATTGCGTAGCGCGCTGCTGGTCTCTAAACTTCAGCAAGGTTGGCAGCTGTTTAGTTGTTTCTGAGTTGGTTCAAAAGAGGGCACTTATTGCAAAGAGATTTATTTGTATCAAGGCATTTAACAGGGCTTGATTTTTAATTATGAATGATATAAAGGTATATATAGTCAGATATATAGTCAGACATAAAAATATATAAAAAAATATATATTAACACCCTTGGAAACTTTGAAATTTACAGAACGCAAGCAATAATGTATTATGTATACATTGAATTACTACTACTATTGTCTCACTGAGTAGGTATGCAGCAGTCTGTAAAATATTTTTCAGAATTGGACCAACAGCAATTGAATTTATATCTTTTTGATAAACATTTTATCGAAGAATTCACTTCGTTTATCTATCTTTATTACCGAACAACGTTGCTTATATTTTAATTTTACTCTAATATTACGGACATTGGCGAAATTATGTCAACCCAGACGTAGACGCCATTAAAAGAAGAAAGGATTGCGATGTATCAACCTTAAGTAGGTACATATTGTATAATGTGTTAGAGGTAAAGGCTTGTTTCATAACATAGTCACCTTCAAGTAAAATTAATGTGTATCTATCAGTGAGTGTAAAAGGATTGAGTCCTTCCACAAAACGTTACCTTGGAGATATGGAATTTTATAGTTTAGTCGATGATTCAACAATGTTATTGCATTTGTTTTTTTTTTTTTGAAACTATTGTGTCAGATGACCAAAAATACTATAATTTTTATGTGCCTAATTTTATTACACAGACTATCGTATTTTTTAAGTTATTGAGAAAAATATGGGGTTGGGTCGTTTCTGCTAAATTAGTTTTGATATTACGGAGTATTTATTTTTATTTCTCTAAAAGGACCTAAGTCACAAAAAGAAGTAATAAAAGTGAGATTTATTATTAAAAGAGATTTATTTTTGCGCAAAATATTATTTATATAAATAAAGGATGTTGTAAGATGTCATCTTCAAAGTTTTCACCTTGATGCACCGTAAAATCTAGCTGTGACCCGATACCGTCTACGTCCACTGCAAAATGCATCCCTTTCAAACTAATAAAAATCATCAAAAATCAGGTGCATCATTGATTTTCATCATCATCATCATCATCTAATTTAGCCAGGACAATTCTTTGCCTTCAGGCCAAAGGCAAACGAAATCGTTTTCCATACTATCGGATATTATTATTCCCATAGGGGTTTTTTGATATCAATCTCTTTTTCTTCTCCGTCTATTTTCATAAATATGGAGTGCTCGCTTACACTGTTTTTTTATCAAAATTTCTTTGGTTTTTATCCAGTTGACTTGTTTTTGTTGTAAATATCTATTAACTATTTTCTTTTCTATTTTGGATGTTTCCAAGAAATCTTCTTTCTGCATTCTATAGGGTATATAAGAGGATTTTTCTTTTTGCAGGATTTTATTACATGCGCGAATGTAGAGCGTGTGTTTGTGTTGTATGTAGAGTGTAGTTGAATAGAATAGAATAATTTATTTAGGTAAAGAAAAACAATGTTACATTTTGGTTAGTAGTGACATAAAGCCTATGTTAGGTTTATCTAGACACAGAGTTCTCACCTGGCCCATTAGGAGGTAAATAATATTTTAAAGTATGTACTTATTAAGTAGACTTTACAAAGAAAGCTTTTGAAAGCTCACACATGAGCTATTAATGCTTAGGTATAAACTAAACTTTATTATGGGTACACTTTCATCATTATCAAAGCAAAATAGACATACGCCTAATAACTCACACAACAAATACGCATTGTTGCACATCGCCTTTAATAATCGCGAAGTAAGCCGCTTAATGCAACGCAACTTAGCTACAAGGCGTCGCGTCGCGCGTCGTCAGTCGTCGGTCAGTCAGGTAAACGCTCACCAACAAAACTATCTGAGGGTAGACCCAGCTTGCAATAGCTGCAATGCAAGTGTGTGCGTGCGTCCACCATAAACAGATGTTCCATTTAGGCTAAACTGTTTTTCCCAAGAAATATTTCTTGAGAATGTTTTTAATATTTTTATTGTTTATTTTGTTTTTAATTTCTGTAGGTAATTGGTTAATGAGATGGGGAACTAGATATTGTGAGGTTCTTTTGCCGTAGAGGTTATTAAATTTGGGTTTTGTTAACATTTTTTGAGTCATGCTTCTAGTTGTTATTGAGTGATTTAATTGGAGTTTGGATGTCAGTGTTGAAGTATTGCTCAATAAGTAGATTAAGTTGGACTTTTTTATGTAAAGGTATGATACCACAAAAGTCGAAAAGGTCGGCAGGGTTGTCATTATATTTAATTTTGATTTTGGCAGGGACTATTAATTTTAAAATTCTGTATTGTATGTTGTAAATTTGATCTAGGTATGTTTTATAGGTGCGTCCATAGCTGGTTAAACCGTACGACAATATGCTTTCTACTAGGGCTTTATACATCATTAATAGTAGAATGTTAAAATTAGAATGTTTACCTAATATATTTATGACAGGACCTTAAGAAGAGCTTCCGTTTCGTTATAGTTTTTAAGATTAAGAAATTCCTTGATTATAGTTTTACATTGCGAGGCGGATGATTTACTGATGAGTGAAAGTTTGTTAATTTTATTGTAAAGATATGAAGAGAGGAAGTATGAATGTTTATGTGCAAATGCAGTTTTACATTCGGTAGTATGATAAACTTTATCCGTTCTTCTTTTACGAATCTGGATATCTGGTGTTAACTTGTGCTGTTTTAGTAAAATATTTAGAATGAAAATTTTGCGCAAGGAAAGGACTTTGCAGTCGTGATATAATTGTCTTGTAGGATGCCTGAACGGGAGCGAGTAGGCTACTTTAAGCACTGCTCTTTGTGCTCGCTCTAATGGGTCATTACGATATTGACTTTAAGTCTGTAGCCGGCCTTAACACACATTTTCCGAGAATGCCTTTTCTTTGTGTTAGTATGGACGTCAAATCAAACGTCAAACCAAAGAGAATACAATAAATTCGCGTCAAACGTCAAATCCAAAAATTTTCTTTCGTGAAAGAAACTATATGAAGACTCACGCACACGGCGGTCCCCTGAATGCTATAAATTTCAATAACAACTGATAATAACGAGCATTATTTTCATTGATCGGTCTAAGATGGTCCTAGTTGTTTGCTAACCGCCATCATAGCTCCCAATCCGACAAGACCACTCGACAGTTGTCAATATTGAACGTCGTATCCGTTTCATAAAGATTGTCTGTTACATTCAGAACCTCTTCAGAACCGTTGATTTGGACGAACAGAACCATAAACACCCAAATATTGCAAAGGCTTACTGCAAAGAGGTTAATCAGCCTTAGAATTGTCTATCATACAACCCCTGTAGGCTACCTAGAATACAGGCCTCGTCTACACGGCCAATGCCTGACAATGCGTCAGTCCACGGACGCCATAGGGTAACTAATACAGCTTTTGGCCACCACGCCAGCAGACGTATCAGAACCGACACAGTTGGCCGACCTTACGATACTTAGATTACATCCGGTTGATCCAAAATAATTTCCCCTTGCCCTTCGACAGGCGCAAGGTCGATTCGAGACGGTGGTTTCTCTTCCATCTCTGAGTCTCACATATGAGTAATCTGGATTCGCTTGAAGCAGCTCCACTTCTTCCACCACAGGCTGATACTTATTAGAACGGTCAAAACAGCGCATGAGGACTTGCCCCGAATTGGTTAGCCATGTTGGAATACTGTGACCATTCATTGATCTTTGCGGATGTGTGAACAGGCGCTCATGTGGCGTGCAGTTAGTAGCTGTGCATAAGAGCGATCTAATCTAGTGGAGAGCCACATTAAGTACATGCTCCCAATTTTCTATAGGCATGTTGAGCGAACGCAGAGAGAGCTGTACTGTTTTCCATAGCGTGGAATTCAATTTCTCGACTTGGCCGTTGCCTTGAGGATTGTAGGCCGTAGTTCTGCTAGTCGCAATGCCACGTGAATGTAGAAACTAATATCATATCTGTATGGTGCCAGTTCCAGCCGCCATCTCTGGATCTTCTCATTTTTAATTTTACTTGTATGTTTTGCAACAAACATGAAGGAAACCGATCGTTAGTCCGTGATGAGTTTGAACGGTCTACCGATAAGAAAATGGCGCCATTTCTTCAGAGCTTCAACTATGTCATAGGCTTTTTTCTCTACCGCTGAGTGATTTCGCTCGCTCTGATTGAGGGTCCTTGAGTAAAAGGAGAAGGGCCTCGAATTCTGTGATAATGTAGCGGCGATGGAATGCTCGGAAGCGTCAGTCTCGACACTAAAAGGTAACTTGTCGTCTATGGCGTGACTTTGCTATAACAGATTTCAGGTCCTCGAAACATTTTACTGCGTCTGAGCTTAAGGGGAAACTTTTGGTATGCACCATAGGATAGATTCTCTATGAAAAACTAGGAAACCACTACAAATAGTGTGCGAACATACCGAGAGTCCTTCGAAGAGAAGCTACATCATTGGGTGGGGGCATATTTAGAAGCGGTTTCAGTCGCTCACTAACTGGCTTAATAACATGATTTTCAAATGTATAGCCAAGAATGTTTATAGTCGACTGTGTGAACTTGCTCTTTTCTTTGTTTAGGGTATAACAATACACTACATAGATAGATATTTTTTATTATACATAGAAAACATCCAGAACGCCCTGAACAAATATCTGCAGATCGTACAAATATTTGTCCCGAGGCGGGAATCGAACCCGCAACCTCCTGCGTCGCAGGCGAACCATCGCCCACCGCGCCACAGAGGTCGTCGAACAACACAACGCTAACATTAATGATGAATTACTCATAAATAATCATAATCATTTATTTTGCAGGAATGTAGGTGTACAAATGTTTTTCGATTGAAATTTCCATTTTTGCCGTGTTAAGTATCGGGAAATTTCGGGAAACAAATTTTAACATTTATACCAATACGAAAATAACACAACTTAAAATATTCTACTGCTCCTTAAAATATTTTGAATATTATCAGGTACTTAAGACAGGGTTGACATGATTTAATCACTTGATTTAAATAAATAATTATTTTCCATGCAATTAAAACAGTCAAAATATATATAAGAGAGTGCCAAATCAAACGAAACGACATTTGTTGTAATCGGACTAATAGTTTCACAGCTCAGTGGGAACATAAAAAGGGCTGCATTAATACATACAAACAAACATACTAGGCTGTCAACCCTTCTCCGTTGGCAGTCGGGTAATTATGTCATTTCGATAGTAGGTAAATGTAACAATATTTTTCCAGAAATTTCTCGGGAATCACGGAACCGGCAGGTTCCGACTTCTAATTTTCCCGGTATTCCCGGTTCCTCGGAAACAACCCGATTTTGGAATCCCTAGTAGGTATACGTATGGAGTAAGTAACAAGATTATGAAAACAAAGTTCGTTTTAGTTTTATCTTCCTAAAAATTACCAGAGTGAATGATGATAATTAAATAATATTTTGTTTTTATCTAATCTAATAATATTAGATTTTTTGGGCCACTTTTGCATAAAAACAACTGAGATAAATCATTTACACACGGTTTCTAAGTAAATCGATACGGGGTTCTGTTATATTTAATTTTTTTTTGTGCTACCTAAAAACAAACTTCTGCTCTTTCGACATGATGCATGTTAATTTTATAATTGGCATACGAATAAAGAACTGTTCCACATCATCTTCGAGCCATAAACTATTTGAATAAGAAACTCTCCTCGACGACGCGACGCCTGTCTCATGGCCGCTGGTAAGGATGGATCCTCTATTTGCGCAAAACCAGATCCAAGAAGACTTCACAGCAATTTGCAAGTGGTCAAATGATTCATTAATGGTGATAAAACTAAACTGATGCATGTCCGTTCCCGTCATAATTACTATCCTGGCAAAGAAAATTTGAATATTGTGTCACATAGTCACGATTGCCTGCACTTATCAAACAAGTGTACTAAAGATTGTCATGGAATTGAGCAAATGTCACAATATACCTACCTTGGGCTAGTAATAGACAATAGATTCAATTGGGCGAAGCACATAGATAAAACCTGCAACAAACTGAGAGCTACTTTAGAAACATTTTGTATGATAAAATGTAAAATACCATATCATATTCTATTGACTTTATACAAGACGTTAGTGGAAAGCATATTATCATACGGACTTAGTAGTTATGGCCGAACGCTTAAAACCTACCTAGATCAGATTTATAAAATACAATGTCGAATTTTGAAATTAATAGTGCCCTCTAAAGTTAAAACAAGGTACTCTGGTAATCCTGACGGACTATTTAAATACTGTGGCGTATTATCTATCCATAAAAAAAGTGGAATTGAACCTTCTAATTGAACAATATTTTCGCACAGACATCCAAGTTCCTACAAGTTACGCCAGGGTTACTAGAGGCATAACACAGAACAAACTTAAAATCCCCTCATATAACAACTTATACGGTAAGCGAACCTATCAATATTTAATCCCATACCTTATAAACAATTTGCCAATCGAACTCAAAAATAAAATAACTTAAAAAAAATATAAAAGCCATATTAGTAAAACATTATTTATATCATTACATACATAACTTCTTTTAATTTCCATAGAATGCATATTTATTTGAATATATCACTTGGCCACGAAAGACTTCAGGCAGATGCTGGATGCGTGAAGCTGAAGACAGGGCGCTATGGCGCATATTAGGGGAGGCCTATGTCCAGCAGTGGACTAATATAGGCTGATGATGATGATGATGATGATCTTTGCTTCCCCCACGAGGAGATCCTGACTAGATCTTTCTTGACAGCTGGATCCGCCCTTGCTTTGAGGGCTGTTCAAAAGACTTAAGACCTTTATATTTTTTAACGCAGCTAAGTTAGATTCTAAGAAAAACAAACTTCTCTGATACCTCAACCTCAACCTTAACAGCCTATATTGGTCCACTGCTGGACGCAGGCCTCCTCCTGATAAGCGCCTTGTTGGCGTTTATCTAATGGGGGGTACTGCCCATAAACCCCACGCTGGGAATGCGGGTTGGAGATCGTAGTTCGGTGGTAGAGTTGTTCTGCAGGGGGCGCTGCTGCCCGCCCCCGGTGACAATCACTTAGTCGCCTTTTACGACACCCACGCGAAGCTGGGCTGGTGCAAATTCTAAGCCAAAAACACACAGCTAATACCTAGATAATGTCTTTTTAAGTTCTTTAAGAAACAAAAGCCAAACTACTGAACGGATCGGGCTGGACTTTTGCAGACAGGTAGTTCTAGGCCTTATTAAAGCAAAAGCTAACTTTATCATTTAAATCTGGTCACTTAATCAAAACAATAAATACAAAACTCAGATTTACCAACACTTATTTAGTACCAAAAAATATAACTAGATGTCGCCACTAGTATAATTAGAAGGCGCTATCGAAGCGTTTTGGCTTCTGTGTCACTTTCGAACCCAAAATTGTTTCACTCACGCCTTTCTTGTGGGATTCCATACACCTTTCCACCTGTATATTTAAAATATATACGGTATTTTTGTAGACAGCCGTAAAGGATGTTAGTAAGAACCTATTATAGTGTAAACCTGCAGTTGGCTTTGGTTTAATCAAAGGCTAAAGCTGACTGAAAAATTAGTCACAGAACTGAACTGTTTCTGCAGGCATTACTTAAAAATAAATACAGTCGACTTTCGTTAATTCAAACCTGTGATAATTCGAACCTCTCTATTAATTCAAAGTTATCACGAGTTCCCTACAAAATCTCTTTATATATCGAACTAAATCAATACACTTTTATGCACTTGGTAATTGGTAATTCGAACGAAGAAATCATTGCTGGTAACAAAACGACGCGTTAATTCGAACTCATCGGCGTCCACCAAAGGCGTCTACAATTCAATCTCGCAGAGAGAATAATTCATTTTGTTTTAAAAAATTATGAACCGACTTCCATGTTTATAGTTTTTTCATGAATTTTCATGGATCCCATTGTCAGAACTGAACAAAATTAAGATGGGAGCACACGGGAAGCACCTCCTTGCATATAAAAAACAGAATCATGAAGTTCGGACCACCCAGTTTTGAGGTAACAAACATAAAAAAACAAAAAATATACAGTAGAATTGATAACCTCCTCCTTTTTTGAAGTCAGTTAAAAAGGCGAAAAGATTTGTTTTTTTATGATTCGATTGACTTCCTTCCACTTCCGCACGACTTGGTTTGTTTAGTTATGTTTCAGTTACTGTTACTCTCCCGTTGGTATACAGATTAAAAGTTTATGTTAGTTAGGAATGAGCGCTAGAAAGTTTAAATGATAATAACGATTGCTGAACAGAAGAAGTTATTCGAAAAAGTAGAGGAAGGTGAAAAGAAAAGTGACCATTTGATATTTAAAACACTCGGTAATTGGTAATATTTTAAAAGTCCCTCGAGTTTCGCATGAACGAGAGTCGACTGTAATAAATAGGTTGCTAACCTTAGTTTCTGATAGCTGTCGTTACCATGCGCTCATGACATTTTTGTAGGGGTCAATTTTAATTCATTATGCTCTTAAAATCTTATGCAACATTCAAGGTGCATTTTTATATTAATAACTGTTTATTTTTTTACAGTTCACTAATTATGGCGGTGAATTAAAATAAAACGTTAATTGCGAGTCTGACTAGCGCACTGGTTATTGCCAATTGCTATCATAAATGTAGGTCAACGGGAAGTAGGTTAGTATTGGGTTCATATTCTTAAAGTGTCGAGTTATTCTCAACGTCTCAGGAAAAGTATTCCCTACGTCTCACGAAAAGTATTCCCAACGACCCACGAAAGTCAGAGCGTCGTCGTCGTGCTTACAATCTACTTCTACGAGTACAACTTCAACTTCAACAGCCTATATTGGTCCACAGCTGGACGCAGGCCTCCCGTTGATAAGCGTCTTTCTTGGCTGTTATCTTATGGGGTGGGGGAAGTGAAGAATCCCCACGCTGGGCATGGGGGTTCGGGATCGCAGTTTGGTGACAGAATTGTCGGCAGGAAGCGCTGCTGCCTGGCCCCGGTAAATATTCCTTAGTCGCCTCTTACGAGACCCACGGACAAAGTTGGGTTGGTGCAGATTCTAAGCCAGCACCACACAGGCACGAACGACTTACAACTCAATTACAAAGGGACCCTGCAGTCACGCAGTCCCCCTTACAAAAACTCTGACCTAGCTCATGTCGTACCCGTACGTAACCCTCCCTAACTTCGTATGCGGAGCTCGTTCCGAACCGTGCGTTCTCGTCAGCGCGATCTAGAGCTCGGTCACCTGACACAGCGACATCTAGTTATACGCGGGCAGAGTTATTCGAGTGACGTCACCCGCGTGACGTCAGCTGTGTAATAGGACGTCACAGCTGAGGGCGGGGGCGTTTTGTGACGAATTAATGTGATGAATTAAATTTTGAGTTAAATCTCTTTTGATGAGACTCAATAGTTGAAAATGTAACAACTTTTCGTATTATTTATACCTAATTAGTCCAAATCATAATGGTAATGTAACCAAATAGTAAGGATATATTATGTGACGGATTAGCAAAAAAACACTCAAAAATACTCAAAACAACAATATTTTTTTTGTTAATAATAGTAGTTATAATATAACTATCGACAATCACTCGTCCTTAAATACAAAAGTAGTAATAAGTCAAATAAACGTTTCTCAGAGATATACCAAAATAATAAAGGTAACTTTCACTATACGCTTTAATGCAGACTAGAATAAATTTTTCTTTATATTTAATTATTTTATAAAGTTAAGCTAATAGAGTCATAAACGTAAATCAACTTAGGAACTTAGGATTAGAATTTAAATTCTTAATAAAAGCATTTTGAGATCACTGTTTTGAAAATCACAATATTATTTTAAAATAGTTAGTAGTGTCGTTGTTTTAGAATTAGCTAAAATAAGGATTGAGGAATGTCAGTCGATACTTTTAAATTCCAAAATCAATTCCTTAATCCTAATCTTAGCTAATTTTGATGTAAAATCGACAATAACTATGAGCATTCTAAAACAACAGAATCGACAGTAGTTTCTCATAATAAGATTTAATCTAATGAGGAAATCAAAAATGTTATCATCTTCATAACAATTATTTATCTACGACATTCAGAACGCCTTCAAAGTAAATATAATAGTAGGACTTCGGGATGACGTTCATATCAATCTATATTTGTAGGTCTTGCATATTTGCTTCCGTAAATTCATTTTTTCGTTTATGTTGTGGCCTAATTGTTGGATGGTATTCATGTTTCCTCCGATATCAGCTTAGATAGTTCCTGTGGTAACTGAGGCTTCTATCGTTTTATTGCTCAAGTCGTGTTGTGATTTGAAAAATACAAAATTATAATAATGTTGGATAATTCACACCACATTATCTAACCCCAAGCTAAGCTGAACTAGTGTTATGGGTACTAGATAACTGATGTACTTATTACAATACACTAAATAAATAGATATTTTTTATTATTCAATGAAAGGTTAACGGTTTGTATACTCTATTTTAAGATGAAAAAAGGTGGTGTTAAGTGCTCTTAAATCCTGTGTACTTGAGTATCGATATTTAGACTTTATTTATTGTGAGTGTCGCACCACAAACTCTCTCTGCCATTTAAGATATTTCCAATCCTCCGATATTCATCAAAAAGTTGCCTTAACATTTATTCGATCTTTTTTTGCATTTTAAGCCGGCATTTTTCTCCACAAGGGCTAATCCATGAATCTCTCTTTTTTATGGCACATGATTTTTTGATTTTGACTACTGTGTTGACCTGTGAAACGTAGGTATCTATATAGGTATCTATTATACCTACGTTTCACAGGTTTTTCTTTTACGCAAGTTACTAGATATAGGTTCTAGGCTAAATATGAACCAATTTCATAGAATTTTATAAATTTCGATCATTTTTCCTGTTTTGAAACTTTACCGTTGCTTTACTTTGGACAGTCACAGCGATAATCATAAAATGCTGGTTATCGTTTTTTTCCTTGAGTTCCATAGGATAAATTGAGATAATTCCCCTTTTTCTCGATTATATTGAGCGTTTTTCAGTATTTTGCCCTGTTTTGGTCTTTCTAGACGCGATCCAGTGGTTTCCTTGTGGTTTGGTTCTAGTTGGTATTATTGAAATGTCAAAGTTTTATGGGTACCATATGCTATGTTTCTATTTAAAATATTAAATCGGCTGATTATTGTAAACCACGCAGCATTGTTCTAAAAATGCTGGTTTGAAGCTAGTTTAATGCTAGTTTGTAAAATATGAAATTACCAAATGTGGGTTAGTTCCCGTGTGACCTACTAATATCCTTTCTGCTTTCTTTGCTAGAGTCGTTAGATAGCCAGGATCTTAGTGGACAAAAAAATTGAAGTGAATTAAAGTCAATTGCACCTTATTTCTTCTTGATAGTGATAACTATTTATCAAGCTGTTTATAAAGTAAAAATTTGACTTGTCTAAGTACTTATTTTGTAAGTCTAAAGAAATAAACGATTTGACTTTGACTTTGACTTATTTGAGCACATAGAATACATGACTTGGAACCTCCCTGTGCACATAACTCCATTTCGACCAAGTTGTGGGTTGGTCCCTGTTTGTATAACTACGTCCTAAAGAAGATCAATAACCAAACAGAGAATATAACAAATGTAGTCAGACTTACTACTTTTTATTAAAGGTTGGTTAAAAATCATTAACATAAATAAATAATGTTGGATAATCCAGTAGTCCACATTTAAAAAAGTCTGTAACACAGCGAAATGCCTGTTTTTGAGGAAAAAAATTATTAACTCATCTGATAAAATCAAAGCAACATGGAGACTTATAAATAACGAAACTGGTAAATCTTAGTCACGAAAACGAGAAATAAGGTTAAAAATTAATAATTCAATACTTATTATACACGATAAAGATATTGCCGGTTTTTATATTTAGTCATGTAAACGCTAATTATATTGTGAAAACATTTGTCTATTAACATCAAAAATACTGAGGATCTTTGGGGTATTTCAACCAAAGTACTGAGTTCTATTAAGGAAGTTGCTCCATACTTGGCCTATATTTTCAATAGTTGTGTTGATGCAGGAGTCTTCCCTGATCTCATGAAATATAGTAAAACTGGTTCCTCTTTATAAATCCGGTAGCCACACTGATCCGGCCAATTACAGGCCAATTTCAATACTTCCTGCAATGAGTTCCTGCATCCCGTTTCTACTGCTTACTAGAGTTTATTTTATCTATTTAATTTCCATACATGAGTACCTATCCTAACCT
This sequence comes from Eupithecia tripunctaria, assembly GCA_955876795.1. Taxonomy (NCBI): domain Eukaryota; kingdom Metazoa; phylum Arthropoda; class Insecta; order Lepidoptera; family Geometridae; genus Eupithecia; species Eupithecia tripunctaria. The sequence goes on from OY041599.1 coordinate 26,432,204, forward strand.
ATTCTGGCTATATATTGTTCACAATTTTAAAGCGCAAATTTAAAGTTTAGAAGTCAAAACTTCATTTTTATCATTAAGCGTGTGATGTGTAATGTAGACTTGACTGAGTGCAATGTCAAGTCTTCTAACTAGCCCTTGAGAAGAGTACGAGGTAGTAAATCTCGATTTTGTCCTAACCTAAATACTGTGTGGGTGCTTCCAATGACTAGCTCGAGAGCTGGGTGCCATGGACAGCCTACCATATAAATGTGGCTATGTATATTATAAATATATAAATAAAAGACCGACACCCTTGCTGACATCTCTCCACGAAATATCTACACAAGTCGTCGGATGACTTTCTTCGACCCCGGGAACGGGTATAGTCGAAGTGGGCCCGTCTCAAAGGTTATCCCATCCCTAGACTACCTATAATCAAGAGGGTATGTGTTCACGGCTACTTATCAGGCCGTAACACACAACCAAAATAAATTTTGGATTTCTAAGCACAGGGGGATTTATCGAGCTAAGTTTTTAGGTTATATTATAATCTACACAATCCCAAGAATTTAATTTTAATTCACTACAATTTTACGCCAACAAATGTTACACAATTCACAACACAAATCTTTTTTTTAAATTCAATCCCAGCGACTACGTTCTTTAATTTTAACTACCACTCTTCCAAAAAGGTACCCGGACCTTAGAAACCCTACAACAAATTGAGCAGCGTAACGACCTACTTCTTCAAAAATCTATCAACGAGTCATCCCGACTAAGGTTGCGTTCCTCTATATATAGACAAAAGTCTTCAGATTTTATCAACATTCCAATCCATTCTTTATTTTCTACGCCATAAGTATCAATTTCACACTGTCTATTTTATGAACTCGCCCCACCTTTCTCAATCCTACGTCATTTCGCCGATTTTTTCACAGACAAATCACGGACAAAACCGCGGACAAAGCGCGGACAAAGTGCGGACAAAGCGCGGACACAGCGCGGACACAGCGCGGCCAAAGCTCCGGCAACCCTTCTTATTGATTCAATTTATATTTTTAATTTTTCCTTTTGTTTTTATTTATTCTTCAATTTTATTGGCATGTTTATATTTATTTCAATTTTGTGCTATGGATTTTTATTATATTTCGCAGACTTTTTTTGCGTACATTTCACGGACAAAGCACGGACAAATCGCGGACAAATCGCGGACAAATCGCGGACAAATCGCGGACAAAGCTCCGACAACATTTCTCATTGATTTAATTTATATATATATTTTTTAAATTTTTCTTTTCTTCTTTTTTGTTTGTCCTTTGTTTTAATAAGCTCACTCAACTAAGTATTCTGCCACTGATTGGGTTTTATTCTGCCAAATAATATTATTCTCGTTAATAACAGGATCGTTACGATACGGCCTGTTACATTATCCTAAGATTGTATTAGTTGATAAGCGATAAACTTGCTAGTGGTTTCTTTTTCACTTCTTCTGCTAGTGGACAAAAAATTTAAGTGAATTAAAGTCAATTGCACCTTATTTCTTGTTGATAGTAATAACTATTTATCAAGCTGTTTATATAGTAAAAATTTGACTTGTCTAAGTACTTATTTTGTAAGTCTAAAGAAATAAACGATTTGACTTTGACTTTGACTTTAATGGACGACTAGCCTACGGTTTATCAATACTGCGCGCCGCGTTGGATTTATTTTAAAATGAGGGTAGCGCTAACAATGTCTTCATACTACGCAATGTACTACGCGCTGGATGTATTTATAAAGTGTTGGGTACTAACAATGTTTTTGTTTTCTTCTGATATTGCACACATTGGACGAACTGCCCTCCCCGGTAGTTCATCGGGCTTTGGGTGCAATTATACATAAACACACCTCTTTTAGTCACAGAGTGCAGTATTGAGTCGTCCAAAATTGGATCTGTAATTGCATTATCTATGTGAATAAACCGTAGGTGAATCCACCGTACGCGAATAAACCTTAGGTGAATTCTCCTTTAGGTACTATATCGATCAGTAGTTAAAACGAAATTCTGTGAAACAATCTGTAGGTATTTTAAATAGTAGGTGAGTCGACCGTAGTTGTTTAAAAAATAGTTGAATCAAGTTTAGTTGATATGATACGTAACCGTCTATAGGTAGTGGTGCTGTACGAACGTCACTCGCAACCTAGTGTGCGAACGAATAGTTGCACTCTATGCGTTGTGTGCATGACACGCACACAGCGAGAAGTATTGTTTTTATTTTGTTAACTATGCGTGCGTGAGTTTGAATTGCGACAGTAGGTTTTGTACGCAGCGCACAGGATTGCCATCTCTATATCTCTGTGTAAACAACTAACAGAACTTACTTACTCACACATTCAGTCTCTGTTCAGCTCCGGTGAGAACCACCGAGCGGAGATCTATCATGCATGATGCATGATGTGAGCTGCAGTGAGTGGCGTGCAGGTCGTCGCAGGTGCATTCATCTCAACTCAACGAACCTCTGCCACTCGCCTCGCCCCACTCCGCTCCGCTCTAGTCAGCAGGTAGTGTAGGTACGCATCTCCGGACATCTCCGCTTTGGTGGAGTCTGGCTCTCAGAGAGCCGTGTGAACGGCGCAGCGGGGGAAGGTCCCTGCGCCGCAGCAGGTTGCGGGTTCGAGACCCGCCTACCATTATTATGTACGCATTACCTAGTTCCCTAACCTTTAATCATAATCAATAGACTATAGTGTTATTGTCGTTAATTAGCATTATAACGCGCACATTTGATTAAAATATTATTTTCACGGTAATTACGATTATTCGGATCGTTAAAAACTAATAACCGTTTCATTAGGCAATTACCAACAAACAACAGTAGATAGTGTGGCCGGTCGCCTGGCCCCGATGGCGGCTCTCCTCGGTAACTATAACAGCTGGGAGCGGACATTCTGCTGCCTCTTTCTATCTCACTTCGACAGTCTCTGTCGGTCCACTGCTGGACATTATTCTCACCTCACTTGATTCTATTGGCTCTTTTCGCTTATTGACTTCTATACTGTGACGCGCACTCTCTCTGCCTCTTAGGTATACTCCAACCTTTTCATTAATACTACTTCATTGATACTCCGCTTTACCTTCAGAGGGCGCATTGCGCGCCATTTTGTGATACCTCGGATACCTAGTCATAGGATTCCACATTGACAGATAGGACAGATAAGAGCGGATAAAGCAAACGTTTTTGGAACAATGTAGGCGCAAAAATGATGTTTGTGTTTATTTAAAAGAAAACTACAACACTTATAAAAACCCAACCGAGAAACCAAAGAATTAGTAATGACTGAATCAAAACAAAAATGTTTTCTTTAGACCGCGGGGTTTAGTGTGAGATCTAGACTAAATTAGGTGCAAAACAGTGCATTTTCATTTTTTTATCGATTATTGATAATCACACAATCATCATCAATTTTACACATCAATCATCATCAATTTTAGGTAATTCTTTTTTTTACCACGGGGATCGTGATTATTGAGATCTAGGCCTAGTTTTTAGCAAATCCACTAGGTTCGCCCCTTAAGACGAGATGTTGTGAGTACGTCCACCGAACCCAGTCCCGTTCCCGTCCCCGTTCGTTCCACCGAAACCGGAACGTAGGCTCCTAGGATGTTGGGCCGAGCCACCGGCCCTCCTCACTGGTACTGACTGCTCGCGGGCGGCGAGCAGTCAGTACCAGTGCGCCGCGGACCTGCGGCATGCTCCACCAACCTCTACTACTATGAGGCACGCGAAGTCTCGCCCCAAGTTATACTTGCTTACTCAGTATTCAGGATATTCAAAATGGTAGATACAGGATGTAACTTAAGGGGTAGATCATCGGTGGCTGGGGGTGAGGAACCTCAGTACCTATCGATTTAACCCCCATGTATGTTCTACGATATTCACTGGTTCAAAAGTTATCACAAATCAGATTTTTGACTGATTTTCGCAGTTGCAGCCATATATTATATAATATTTAGTTTACGACCCTGTCTTTTTTGTTGTATATTTTAGTGTAATAGTTTAGTAGGTATTATGTGTATTAGTATTTATATTTAAAATTTATGTAAAGAACCAACGCCATCCTTTATTTTGTCACAATCGTTTTGGTTGCCTGGAAGAAATCGCTTTAAGCGATAAGGCTGCCAGTTCTATTGCTGTTCTTGTCCCTTTATCTAATTGTAAATTTATGTTTTATTAAGGTGATGAATAAAGAATTATCTATCTATCTTTTTTTCTTAAACAAGATCGATAGTGGGCATTTGTTATCTCCATAGTATTAGAGAGGACACCGCTGTGTATTAGAGAGGACACCGCTCTGTATTAGAGGACACCGCTGTGTATTAGAGAGGACACCGCTCTGTATTAGAGGACACCGCTCTGTATTAGAGAGGACACCGCTCTGTATTAGAGAGAACACTGCTCTATATTAGAGAGGACACCGCTCTGTATTAGAGAGGACACCGCTCTGTATTAGAGAGGACGCCGCTCTGTATTAGAGAGGACACCGCTCTGTATTAGAGAGGACACCGCTCTGTATTAGAGAGGACACCGCTGTGTAATCCCTTGATTAGTCTCTCGTTCCGCGCGAGGTGACGCAAGCAGACTGCCTCAGAGAACTTATCCTTCTTCAATCCCAGTTGTTTTGCGCATCATGTTCTTTATGTCTCATGTTGAAGGTATTTGTCTTCCTCAGGAATTCAGACTTTACGATAACTCTATCACAATCGGACCATTATTATTCGCACTGTTTCTTTTATTCTGCACTCAATAGATATCATTGATATTTTTTTTTTCGTTTTAGCATTCTATACATTTAGATAAGCTTACGGTATACTCGTATTTTTTCTAGACTTCCTTGGTCTCCAGAGACTGCCTTGACACATTTTTTATCTCCAGATTAGCTTTCCGACTTCCGCGTTCAGCTGATCCTCCAGCCTATCTTCTACAGCCGCTATGCAGTCTCTATTCTTCTTAGCTTGGACTTCGAGTTGGTCCAATTAGCAGCGAAGCTCCTCGTTTTGAGCCATGAGAGCAACGAGAGAAAAGTCTATTGCACTGTTCGTGGTCTTAATTTCTATCAGTGTAGAGAAAATTTTACCAATGTCTTTTTGGGGTGATATCGAGGAAGTCAAAAGATCTCTGATTTCTTTCTTGAAAGCGCAGAATTCAGTCGTCCAATCACACCCTTTCTCCGGTCTGATCCGTTGAGAAACATGGTTTGGCGGAGTATACGGTATCGTAGAGCGCCCGCGTAGCTCGAATCACTCGTAGGACGGTTTTTGTTGGGTAATTTCGAGAAGGTAGCTCTCCGCCTCTCTGGTGTAGTTGATATAGGACTTGCCTTGGACGCCGACTACCGCTGGTTCGCTTCCGCCTAAGGCTGGAATTAAGCTTTTCACCACCCCGGTTCGAGTCCGCGGATAGTAGATGTTGTCCACTGCTGGACGCAGGTCTCCCCCTGATAAGCGTCTTAGTAGCGTTTATTTTAAGAAGGGTAATGCCCATAATCCCCACGCTGGGCATGCGAGTTGTGGATTACAGTTTGGTGGTAAGTATAATTGTTCTGAAGGGGGCGCTGCTGCCCGCCCCCCGGTGGATAGGCCTTGTCGATAACCCTTAGTCGGCTCTAACGACACCCGCGGGAAGACTTGAGGTGCAACCACTTGCAATCGTCTTTTTCAATTCCATTTAGTCAAGTTTCTGCAAAAAATGTACCGTATTTCTTTATTTACTACACTCCACATACATACCTTTTGTGGAATTCGTGTTAGACTGAATCACGTTTTTGTAATAATCGTGCTTAGAATTAAGTAATATAATTTCGTAATGTCTGTTCATGTCAAACAATAAGTTTCGAATAATTTCACTGTTAGAATTGACTTATTCTAATAATGTCAAGTAGCAATAGCTTTACATCCTGGTATATCCAGATCCAGGATAAGTCCGTTCTTTTATTACTAGTACGGTGAGCATTCTATAAGGGAAACAAATTAATGTCAATTTTATTTCTAATAATATTAATAATTGATGTCAGTATGTCAGCAGGCTGGCATCTTCTGATCAATATTTCATCCCAGTAGTATATACTGTCTAACGATGAAACAAAGTTTGCTTTATTTGCGGTACTAAAATAACTAACATAAGTGACAGAGTTAGTCTTTAGTTTAGGGCGCCTGAAAACGGCCTTTACGGCGAAGTGGTCACTGACATTGGTGTGGACGGGAGCAGGACAGGACAGGTTGGTGTACAGGTGGTCCAGGCTGGTGGAGCTGGTCGCTGTAGTACGAGTCGGGAAGTACATTATACATTATAAGGACCGACAGAGTACATCAGATAATTTCTTGATTGAACTATCAAGATTGCATAAAGCATCGATGTTGAAGTCTCCAACAACAAATGTATACCATAATTGCTTACTTTACCGAGCACTACTTCACACTACTGTTGTTGTTGTTCTATTAATGCAAGGATACGCTCTTCCGATTGCACTTCTGTCTGTCTGTTCGTCTGTCACCACTCACCAGGCTGTATTCATTGAAATTTTCACAGAGGATGTAAGTAGTTTAGGTGCCGTTATAACAACAAATAATATAATTAATTTTGTTTATAAAACTATAAACCGACTTTAATTTTTACAGTTTTTTCATGAATTTTCATGAATCCCACTGTCAGAACTGAACAAAATTAAAATGGGACCACACGGGAAGCACCAGCTTTCATATAAAAAAATCATGTAAATCGGACCACCCAGTCAAAAGTTCTGAGGTAACAAACATAAAAAAAACAGACGAATTGAGAACCTCCTCCTTTTTTGAAGTCGGTTAAAAATTATAAGATGGGTGACCGCATCACGTTGATTTTTTGTTTATTTACGAGGAAAGATTTGTTATTTTATGGCTAACTAGCTGCGCCCCGCTGCTTCGCACCCGTTTTTCCATGGAAACGTTTAAAGGTGATTTTTATCCCACAGGAACTGATTTATGGGATGAAAAGTAGCCTATGTTTGATTTCAGGATTAGAATGACCTGTATGCGAAATTTCAGCCCGATCCGTTCAGTATTTTAGCCTGAAGAGGTAACAAACATCCATCCATCCATACATCCATACATCCATACATCTATACATCCATACATCCATACATACAAACTTTCGCGTTTATAATATTAGTGTGATGAAACGGAACCCTTCGTGCGCGAGTCCGACTCGCACTTGGCCGGTTCAGTATTCAGTATTTTTTCAGTATTTATTTATTCACCATTTCGTTACACTAAATAACATTGGCAAGTCAATTTATACATTCATGTGTAAGATAATTTTAAACATTACATAATTAATTATTCCACGTTGACATTATTATTACATTAACGGTATATAATAAAGTATGCAGTATTAAAGAAAATAATAGTTACCTATATTAAATGTAAAATTCGACTAAGAATGCAGATCAGAAAAAGAACAACTTAAGTATTCACTAATGTGGTAAAAGGGTTGTGATTCCAAGAAAGATTTTATTTTTAGTTTAAATAGATTTAGAGAAAGACTTGTAATTTCCAGCGGTAGTTTGTTATACATTTGAATCTTTATGCATATGCCTTGTTTGTGAGTTTTAACAAGCTTAGTTTGAGGTACTACTAATTTTTTCTTGTTCCGGGTATTGTAACCATGTAAGTTCATTTTCATTGGTAATTCTTCCTTATTTGAGTGTATTTCCAATAGAGATTTGTATATAAATATGGATATGACTATCATAATTTTAGTTTTTTTGAAAAAAGCTCTTACCGACGTTAATCTCGATAATCCATAAATAATGCGTAAAGATCGTTTTTGGCAAATGAGAACCCTCTTAACCTGCGTAGCGTTCCCCCAGATTGTTATTCCGTAGCTAATCATCGAGTGACAGTATGCGTAATAGACCGAGATTAGGGTATTTCTTTCTATAATAGGCTTAAGCTTAAATAAGGCATAATTTGCACTGGCCAGCCGCTTGCACAGTTTGTCTATATGACTGTCGAATGTCAGTGTTGCGTCTAAAGTACATCCCAGAAATTTTACTTCATTTTTTATTTCGTCCTTATTTACTTTCCTAGTTGAGTAATTCATAACAATGCTTTTACTTTCATTTAGAACTATACCGTTATTCTCAAACCAACTTTTTAATTTAGCTACCACAAGATTAGTCTGTTCTACAACCATTTCAGTCCTAATATCTTTTACTCCTACATGTGTGTCGTCTGCGAACTGTGTAATAAATACTCCGTCAGGTAGGCAATTTGACAAATCATTTACATAAATCAAAAATAGTAGAGGACCTAAAATAGAGCCCTGAGGAACTCCGATCCTACTGTGTTCCTTATCCGATGTGACATTAGCGACACTGACAAATTGAGCCCTATTTTCTAAATAAGATTCTAAAATCTTTAGCTCTGTACCTTCAAACCCGTAAAACTGCAGTTTATGAATTAACACATCGTGGCGCAAACAATCAAATGATTTTGATAAGTCGCAGAAGACACTGGAGGCCTTCTGCGACTTATCCATTGCATTTAGTATGAAATATACAGTTTTTCGAATTGCCATTTCTGTTGATCTATGTTTACGAAACCCGAATTGACACTCTGTGAATAGATTATTTTGTTCAAAATATTTCAAGATTCTAGTTTTTAGTGCAGTTTCCAAAATTTTTGAAAGAACTGGTAAGATGCATACCGGTCTATAATTACCTACTTCAATAACTTCTCCTTTTTTATACAACGGCGTTATCCTACCTATTTTCAAGCAATCCGGGAAAATTCCCTGTGAAATACATGCATTAAAACATTTCAAAATTATTCCTAATATGTTATCATTATTTAATATTAATTGTTTAATATGTTTAGGGTCCATGTCGTTGATATCTTTAGAAGTCTTATTTTTCATGGAATTTATAATTTTTTTCAATTCAACGTATGATATTTTATTAAATTTTATTTTTGTCAAGGGTTGGTTATTTAAGTATTGGTTACAATTTTCGATAGTTACATTTAAATGATTTGTTATATTTCGTGCTATGTTATTAAAAAAATGGTTAAAGTTATTTGATATATTTTTATAACCTACAATTAACTGGCCATTGAGATTTCGAATTTTATTTATTTTAAACCTATTTTCTGATTGCCTTTTTCCTTGTTCTCCGACAATTTTCCATGTTGTTTTAATTTTGTTGGTAGAGTTTCGTATTCTAGATGAATTATTTAATTTTTTTGCTGTTTGAAGAACTCTTTTAAGGACCTTTTTCTGCGTTTTAATTTTAAGTTTTCTGATAGAGCAAGGGTGTAAATGTTGTAAAATCTCTAACTTCTGTATATTACTCTTTGATGTTAAAATACCTTTAGTTGATAAGTTTTTGTTTGTGATATTATTAAATTTTACAGTTTTTAAGGGGAATGCCGTATTATAGCAAAATTTCAGCTGTTCCATAATTATGTTCATTTTCTCATGCGCATTCTCAGTCACTTCCACTGCATAACTGACATCCTTCAAATCTTTACATAATAAATAGTGGAAGTAATCTTTATTGATTGCAGACATTATTCGCGTCGTCTTATTGGAACTAGTTACTTTACTTTTATAAGAATTAACCTGGTATTTTAATGAAATAACATTATGATCAGATAGTTTCTCATCCAGTACTTTTCCAATGTGATTCTTAAAATTGCAATCAAAATTTACTATAAAGTTGTCAATACATGTAGCACTATTGTTCTTAATTCTAGTAGGTTCGTTCAGTATAATTTTACATTTGAATTCGTCCAGTAACTTTAGAAAATGTTGAACCTGTTTTTTATTATATTTATTATCTGTCAGTACATTTAAGTTAAAATCTCCAGCCACTACAAGTTTTTTATTTTCACTACATGTTTTTTCAAAAATTTTAGTCATTACATTTTCAAATATATCATAATCGTAGTCAGGCCTATAAACGCTAATAACAATTAATTTACAAAATTTAATTTCAATGGCCGCGACCTCGCAATTCATTTCAAAACTAAGTTTTGTAAGATCGTGTCTTATTTTATATTCTAATCCAGATCGCACAAATACGGCTGTACCGCCATGTTCAAACATTGTCCTATTATAAAAAGCAGCTAGGTTATATCCGTTGATAGTCATTGAATTAACTTTAATTTCATTACACCATGTTTCTGTTAGGCATAGTATGTCACAACTTGTATTTTCAGTCAGAAGCTCTAATTCCAAATATTTGTTTCCTATACTTTGTACCTTGGCATGAATTATATTTAGCCATTCATTATGATTTTCGATGCTTCTGGAAAATTTGAGCTATCGTCAGGATTCACAGTGGTTTTCACAAACTTTAAACTTGAAGAGCTATTAAAGCTATTTGTTGCGGTCATAATTTCATTAGATATGAAACTTTTAATTGTACGCTTGTTTTGGTAATTTAAGTCTATATATTTAACGTTCTCTGTTACAGCTGCTAAGCGAGCGAGCTCTCTGTTAATCGCGTAGATTGTAGAGTCGTGCCTGCCGTCATAGATAACGCTTCCGAGCAGAATGTTGAATCTTCTTACATCATTATTTAAGATATTTTTCAATATTTCAATATATGTTTTCTCCGTTTTTGTCTCATTGTACTGTCCAATTAGTATAACAGCAAGGTCTTTTTCCTTAAGACCATTACTACGTTCAAGAAAGTTTGTAAGCACTGAATAGCGGGAAGCTCCTGGCTTACAATAGTTAAAAATGTTAAACGAGCTGGCCTGATTTAGCAGTCTCGTTGCTAATCCACTTCCTACCCCATCGGAAAAAATTTTCACCTGTTTCTTCTCTGTTGCATTCTTTATGATTAAGTTACTTGCGTCTGTAGTTTTCTGTGTATTCCTTGGTAAGGTGATCTTCGAAGAAAATTCATGTTCCAAAATTTTATGTTCTATTAGTTTTTTATCTCTTGAAACACATTTTAATTGAATCTCTAGTTTTTTTAGTTGCTTGGTTTTAGTTCTCAATTTTCTAAAAAGGCTTCTGTTCGAGTACTTGTTTTTTTGTTTAATGGCGAGTTTTATGCCTTTACAGCGTTTTTTATTTGTCATGTTCGCCTTCGACGTAAGCCTATCTGTTTGTACTGCTGCGTCTAAACATGGTAATATTTCTTTGTTATCTTTGTCACGCAACTTAAATGAGCGAATCAAACTTGGGGACAGATAACGATTTGTTAATTTCTCTCTGCTCGGGCTCTGCAAGTTTTTTAGCGATTTAATTATCAAATTACAGTGGTCTAATTCTTTCTTAAGATTGCTATTTTCATACGATAAGTTTTCCACCTCCTGGTTGGCTATATTTAGGTTCTGCATAATTTCCTCTATCTGCATTTCCAGTTTTATTTATTTATTTTGGAACCACTGAAATTTAATGTAAATAGTCGATTTTCAAATGTTTGGCTATAAATATCATAATTATATTATTGATTATTCATAAATGATTGGTATTGTATCGTCATCGCAAATTATATAAATATTCTAAATTCAAATCTGGCGCCAATCACTCGTTCGAATCGATTCAAGAAGCGTTTGTTTTCTTATCCTTCTGTTTTGAATGGTACCAATAGGTGGCCTCGGGCCATACGATTGACCAATCAGAAGGCTCTTAAGCATCGTACATCAATCCAACTGTGTTGCGAGAACCCCGAAGGCAGAGCTTACTGCGCCGCCGCCGACGTTGGACAAGAGACACTTGCTTCCCTCGAAGAAGAAAACACTTATTATGGTCTGCTAACATAAAACAGCTGCTGAGTAGTGTTATTTCTCAGTCTAACTTATTTGAATAAAAGAAGACAGAGCGAGATATAGCAGTGTGCTAAGTTAGCAGACTATTATGAATGAGAGGGTAAGCCTTTTCCTAGTTGAAATTGACGAGAGATCTGTCGTTTTCCGTGATTTTTCATGCCACTCAAGCCTTGTGAAAGACGTTCCAACTGTGAGTTGTCCGACCACCATTACAGCTGTTCCCCTGGATGCGGAGGGAAGTCGTTTGCCGAGACCAGTTGAAGAGATTCCCTTCATCCCTTAGGTCCAGTCGTATCTAAAGCCAGTTTATTCACCAGACCGCTGCAGTGACGACTCGAATCTATAAATTCATTGCCCTCTGATGTGCGAGGTGAGGATCTGCGCACAGGTATAGAAGTAAGTACCAAAGTCTCACTATAGACAGTCGCAGATCTAATAGTTTGGCTGCATCTGCGAAATACAGTCTGAAATCAGATTTTTACAAAAAAAATACGAAAATTTAATTAACTTTTGAACCAGTGAACATCGCAGTTATATACATGGGGAATCAATCGATAGCTACTGTTTAATTGTGTTATTTCGATAAAATAAAGTTACGGTATTAAACAGTTATAATTTCAGAAGCCGTCAAGCTGTTGCACTCAGTTTGACTTCACGCCGGCTTTCATTTGACAAACATTGTGCCGAGCTACCTGTATGATAATGAGTTCAGTGCAACCCGCCTCCGCAGGCGCGCTGGCGGCGCTGGCGGCGCTGGTGTGGAGCGGCGGTGGCGGCGGCGCTGGGTCGCAGGCCGGGTTCCACTACCGCGCGCCCAAGACGCACGACCGCGACCGGTTCATGAGCGACCACCACTTCGCCCCCGTCTACCCGCACCTCTCCCCCGACAGCCAGTGGACGCTCCAGCTGGACGCCCTGGTGAAGCCCAGCGGCTTCGAGGCGCGCCTCACTGCGCAGCAGGGCCGCGAGAAGCTGGTCACGCTGCACTGCATGAGACCCGACCAGTTCCTTCAAGCGGTTAGTGAATCACCAAACTCGGCCAGCCATCTGCCGAGATATTGAGTAGCACCTAATTTATTTTAAAAACATGACTAATTGAGAACCTCTTCCTTTCTTGAAGCCATCAAGACTTGATAGTGACCCTACGTAGATAGTTAGATACCTACTCAGAGGATACGTTTATTTATCACAACCCTACGAACTGACAGGAATTACAAAAAACACGCTACAGCCTACCGTTTTGTATAACTGGGAGTGGGAAATGATAAAAAGTAAATGAACAGTCTGCTCGCGAGCTCCGCCGAGGTCCGCAGAGAACTATTTTATAATTGAGAATGACTCCCTTACATTGACATAACGATGTGATGTGATGTGTTACTTTTAGTTCAAAGTGGACTCGCCGCCGTGTCCGGACCTGTACGCGCCGGTGTGCGCGGACGACGGGCTCACCTACATGAACGAGTGCGAGCTGCACTGCTTCAACGCGCGTACTGTAGGACACACCATTGACTCCGCGAGTAAGTAGATGTACCGTCCTTAAGCTAATTCATGTTTATACTTTTATGCTTCCAAGTGTTATTAATATGGATAAGTTGAGCTACCTATAGATAGCTTGTCAACATTTCCGACTGGTAGGTGTTGATAATGGTATGGATCAGTTGAGCTGCCTGTAGATTGTTAACGCTTCTTATATTAACTTAAGATATTATTTCTAAATACCCATATTTTAATCATATTATATTTAGCTGTGTGGTGCTAGTTTAAAATTTATACCACGTCAACTCGTCCCGCGGGTGTCGTAAGAGGCGACTTAGGAAGAATCACCCGGGGGTGGGCAGCAGCGCCCCCTGCAGAACAATTATACCACTGAACTGCGATCCCCAACCCGCATGCCCAGCGTGGGGATTATGGGCACTACCCTTCATGAGATAAACGCCAATAAGGCGCTTGTCAGGAGTAGCAGGAGGCTGCGTCCAGTCGTGTGCCAATAGCCTGTATTGGAGATTAGAGAAGGTATAAATTAGCCATTTATTACTTATTTATTTTTACTCTCCTTGTATTCGTGATAAAAAGCACAGTGTTTACCTCGGGTGAAGTCTGGCGTACACTAGCCTAGCAGCGAGGGCGTTAATAGTTCGTAGGACTAAATAAGTTACTTTCATCCCATGGGTAACAACGTACTATTAAATATGTATTTTAATGTATGTCTTTTTCGTTACATATTACATATTTTAAAATTTTATGTATTTTTCCTTACATATTTACTAGGTAGGTATATAACAAACATTTTTATATTTTGTCAACAAAGTAACGTTTTTGTATTTCCAAATTGAAATGATTGTCTGACAGCGAAATATTTCAACAAACGTTACATAGAATGATAGATTCTACCACTGAACTGGGAACCCCACCCGCATGCCCAGCGTGGGGATGGACACTATGGACAGTCTACAATCTACATTCAGGTTACGACATGACATGCAGCCCTATAACTATTCTGGTAGTTTTGACTGCAGCCACCCCTCTAATTATATCATCACTGTATTTCAGACAAGTCCCTGAAAGTCGCAATGGAAAAATTCTTCTTCACTTCACAAGCCTCTGGCTTCCGCTTCGAGGTGCCGGCGCCGGCACACTTCCCCCCCGTCCGCATCGTGAAGAAGGTCAGGTCTGTCTGAACGCACACTACTAAAATAATATGATAATAATAAAAAGGCGAGCCAGGCTGATAAGTAAGAAGAAAATATGAACATGTTAATGCAGTTAGAACCTAAGCATTTAGTTCGCACACGCAGGTTATCGTTCTGTTCGCGTTCTGTCTGCGTCTGATGAGCTCCAAAATTAATTGTACAAGCGGCCTTCAACTAAACGCTGCGCTGCTGTTAGATACTTTGCGGGCGGCCGTCCTCGAGGCGGGCGACGAGAGAGCGGCCGAGGTAGGGAGAGTAAAGCAAGAGTTCGAACGAACAATAGCTGACTTGAAAGCGGAACTAAATGATCGTGAGCAGGAGGCCTTCCTCAATGATGTTGAGGTTTCTGGTATTCCCGAGGAGAAGGGCGAGAATCCCTCTCATCTTGTGAGCGTGCTAGGTGCTGCCATGGGGATGACGCTTGGCATAGTGCCCGCAGAGAGAGGCCCCAGTGCTGCAGTGGGGCGAGGCTTCGTCGCCGGCCACCATAAGGAACGCTCCGCGCGTCGCTCTGTGCACGACGACTATCTCCCACCGTGGTGGGTGTCTGATCTGCTCGGCGCCCGTACGCCAACGTTAGAGAGAAGCCGCCGGCATCAGTGGAAGTACTGCGGCCCGTAGCCACGTTCGCGAGGAACATGGCTCGGTACTTATACAGCGAAAAGGATATAGAGCGGGCTTTTTACACATAAAATTATTCAGTTACTTCAGGTTTTACTTTGCATGATACTTATACTTAATATTAATTAATTCTTGTTTTCGAACTAATTTATGGGATAAAAACTTGCTTAGCTTATCTTATTTCCGGCCAACAACTACGTCTATGCAAAATGTCAGCTCAATACATCCAGAACATCTCTGAGTTATTTCTGCGGAAAGTAAAGACAGAGCGGCTCGCTAAACGATCGTGGTTACTACGCGCGATCACTTGTCACTGTCACATGTATCCGACTGTTTATTTATTCACAACTAGCTGCGCCCCGCGGCTTCGCACGCGCTCTTACTATGGAAACGTCTAAGGATTATTTATATCCCACGAACTGATTTATGGGATAAAAGGTAGCTTATGTTTGATTCCAGGAATAGAATATCCTGTATACAAAATTTCAGCCCGATCCGTTTAGTAGTTTTGGCGTGAAGAGGTAACAAACATCCATCCATACATCCATACAAACTTTCGCATTTATAATATTAGTGTGATAGTGTGATGACAGGAACAGTTCGTATGTTTATAGGGATTTATCATTTACATTAGAATAACTATTTGTAGGTAGGTTAGGTATTTACTGCAAACGAGGCGTGCAGTGCGTGTTTGAAAGAGCCTTATGAAGTCTTTTATTTTAAGGGTGTAGTGTTATCTCATTCCTTAATAATTCAATATAAAAGTTCATTTTCCTGAGGTTTACTGTTCGGAAAACTACTAGGAAAGTAGCTCGGAAATTGCCTGGGAAGCTTTTCGTCTCTAGAGATGAAGAGTAAATGAAAGGCTTAAACTGAAAACGATAATTAACGGTTAAATTGTGATTGATATGGATCAGTTGAGCTACTCGTAGTTTTTCCAACTGGTTTTGATATGGATCAGTTTTTTTTATTACCATGTCATAATCGTTTATTACTTAGCTGTATTACTTTATCTCTCTCGAGCCTAGCTTTACTCTGTATAGACGTGTCGTTTGAATCGATCATTACATTCAGGAATAAGTACAAACGCTGGAGTTTATTTTATAAACATTAGTCTCCCTTATATGTTCTAAGCCTGGACACTAAGTACATTTAAGTACCTACCTACCATGGGGAGGACTCAGCTAGCTTTAAAATAAGACCACTAACGCGCATACACGAGTGAAAGTGGCGCCCCCACCTATTTTATCATATACGTTAAACGTTCGACGCGTGTCGCAGGCAGCTTGCAGTCCGTGTAAACGATCGAGATCGAAAATGATTACATGATTTGTAAAATATGCTCTTTCGCGTCCATTTGGATACTGGCTCCAAACGGCTTCTGCGACTTTGTTAGTGGTTAGTAAGAATCAGGCCTTGCAGTACCTAAACCGGTCCCTTCAATTTGATTGGATGATTTTTATTATTTTGATTTTCTTTATTGTAGACGTAAAACGGGGTTCACCGATGTGCGAAGCTCTCAAAATTGGTTCACTTTTCCATATCACAATGTGGGGTCAAAATAGTTGTAGATGGCCTCCCCATTACCTCCTGAAATGATGTAATCTAATTTTCAATAACCTTGTTTATATAGTCTAATTAAAAAGAAAATAGCAATAAAGGTACAAATTCGAAATCGTCTCGCATGTTTGATTTACAAGTCAGGTGTCATCAAGTCGTTGCTGCATGGCAGACAGGCGAGGGCAGGTCGTGCCTCGACCACGACTCTTGTTCGGTGACGCAGTTACCCACACATAGCACGCAGCACTTTTGTAGCCTTCCCTCTACTCCAACTCGGCTTTCGATTCTATTAGCACCACTCATGCAACCTCTCGTCAGTACTGGCGGGCACAGCGGGCACAGCGGGCACAGCGGGCACAGGCCACGTTTCGACCGCGACAACCTGCGGCGCGTGTGAGTGATGCGAGTGCTACTGTAAACCATTCATCACTTGTTGTTTGTTTCAGAATGGGCCCTTGTATTCTGGGCCATTGAGGCTTCATAGTTGTAACAGTCCAATGAAGATTTCATTAAACGCTTTGAAAGGTCCTATAGACGAGTTTTATTTCGTACATAATGTTGGTACTCGTACCTGCCTAACAAATGGAAACAAAAATGAAACGAGAGGAACTGGACGAGGCGTTGGCACTATTTGGTTTGTACCGATTGAGGAGGGTTGTGCTCTTTTAAGAACAATCATCCAGTCGACTCGGCTGTTCAGATTCAGATTCAGATTCAAATTCATTTATTGGTATAAGATGATATACACGTCAAAAATGGTATTGGTACATAATTGGGTACACAACAATTAAATTAAATAACCTGCACAGTCACTTTAAACATTATAGTCTACTAGTAAATTAATAGTATTGAGATAAACAAATTACATTACACAGTCAAAGTAAACATTACCTACAGTCAAATAACAAATGAATAATATAAAAAAAATTACATGCTTACATTAAGAACAAATTATATTATATCGAGGTAGGGTAAACCTTTAGGCACAGAAACTCTTCCACTGTGTAGAAGGCCTGCTCGACAAGCCACTTTTTTAACCTTGATTTGAATATGGGCAAGTTGGGAGCCGCAGTAATGGAAGTTGGTAGCCGGTGAGCTTTTTGGATTTAGTGAGCTTGTGCGCATTCCGTGCGAGTTGTTTAGCCCGGCGCGTCTCGTACCGGTGGTGATCCCCAAGCCTAGTGAATGAACTTAGGTTAGTCCTTACATAAATGGCAATTTGATAAATGACTACGCAAGGAAGAGTAATAATTCCTAGCTCTTTAAAGAATGGCTGTACTGAAGTTCGTCGCGATACTTTGACTATGGCCCGAATCGCGCGCTTTTGCATTCGGAAAGCGCGCTCCCAGTTGGCAGCACGGCCCCATAGCTCCGCTCCGTGCAAGACTATGGCATGCACTGTAGCAAAATAGCACGACTTTACTACGTTCCTTGGTAGGAACCTAGATAGGCGGCTAAGAGCAAAACAAGCACCACCCAGTCTTCCGCAGAGCTTATCTATGTGCGATTCCCACGTAAGGCCCCTGTCTATTTCGAATCCAAGAAAGTTTATGACACCTACTTGGTTCAAAGTCGTTCCATTGACAGAAACAACAATTCTTCGGGTCATATGGCCAGACAGGCAGAAATGCATGAAATGCGTTTTGGATGAGTTTAGGACTAACCCATTGTCGCTAAACCAGCGTGCCACTCGTGTGGCGACATCGTTCAACTTTTGTTCTAGTAAGTCAACAGATGGCGCTGTGACTATCGCCGCTACATCATCCGCGTACATCCTAATCTCAGCGTTATCTATGGCATCTGGCAGGTCGTTCAGCAGCAGTGAGAATAGTACGTTGGAAATAGCTGATCCCTGCGCGACGCCCATTGTCAGTGTGAGTGGATCTGATTTGACGGAGCCACCGGCTCCAGCCACAACCTGTGATCGGCCCACCATCATACTTTGCAGTAACATGAGTGGCCCGTTCACGATTCCGTAGTGGCGGAGCTTCATCAGTAAGATTCCATGGTCCGCCACATCGAAAGCTTTGGAAAGGTCGCAGCACAGCATAGCGACGTGCTGCTTCCTTTCGCGAGCGTCCAGGACTTGGCGGACCACTTCACGAGTGAGTGAGGTAGTTGATCGACCTGCTCTATACGCATACTGGTGATCGGATAGTGCTTGAAAAGAATTAAGGTATTCAACTATTCTTGAGCACAGACCATTTTCCAGTATTTTTGCCACTGCTGGTATGATGGCTACTGGGCGATAAGCGTCCAAATCTTGTGCATTTCCTTTTCCTTTAAAAAGCGGTGAAACTTTACTGATTTTAAGTGATTCTGGGTAGATTCCCTGCCTTAAGAACTCGTTGAACAAGGTCGCCAGCACGGGAGCCATTGGGCCAGCAATTTGGTTCATGACCTTCATCGAAATACCGTAGGCGTCCTCCGATAGTTTTGGTGGGATCATAGTGTTAATAATGCGGAATACCTCTAGGTCAGTGAATGGGCGAAGCCAGAGCTCCCTGTCCGCCGGCGCGCGCGCCGCAAATGCAAATCTACTAATAATTTATTTATCATATCATTATTCGGATCTGTTTTACTGATTTCTATAATGTCAAAGAGTAATAGCCTAAATAATTCTATGTCATATGTAATCCAACATTTCAATTTATTATTATTATTTAAAATCTTTTTATAGGGGAAGCAAATGTCAAAATGGTAAGTAATTAAAATTATTAAGGAGGATGTCATTAGGGTTGGACAGCCATGATTCCGCTCCAGTACATGGTTCTAGTCAACGCTTAGTAATGAATTAACAAAATTAATACAGTTAGATTTAGAGTAATTCCTAGCAAGTTTTATCTCATTTTTAGGTGTGTTTATGCTACGTACAATTTCACCTTTTACCGCTAGGTGGTCACTCAGATTAGTCACCAACGGGGATGTAATGCAATGGTCCGGGGACAAATTTGTATAAACATGGTCAAGGGCTGTGCTGTGTGATGCGCGTTGGAAAGTCAACTCGATTGGCCATACCATGAGTGGAAAGCAGGTCTGACAACTGTTGTAAGTCCCTGCGGTCCGAGGGGGCATCACTTATGCAGTTTATGTTAAAGTCTCCCACAATCACACATTCAATATCAAGGGTAAATATCCTATCGAGCAAGGCCTCTAGGAACGGAAAAAAATCTTTCGTACTTACAAGGTTTGTCCTGTACACACACACAATTGTTATTTTGTAGTCGAGAAGGTCGACTGCCGAAATTTCACAGTATCGTTCTACAGAGAGATTCGTCAGGCCAACATTTTTACTACACTTGTGTTCATTTTTAACGTAAATACATGAACCTCCATGGCTCACGACTTTTCTACATTACTTGGATACCATTTTGTACCCATCTATGTATACATTTTTTAATTCTTGGTCTTTGAGCCAGTGCTCGGTGAGCGCAAGCACATCACATCTCATGCAGCTATTTAGCAGGACTTCTAAGCGTTGCGTCTTTTTGTCAATCGATTGAATGTTTTGATGACAGACAATTAGATTTGGTATCATATTATTACTTAGCGGGGCCAAGCGATCCCCGCTCCAAGGTGCGATCCGAAACCAATCTGATATCTTAATGCCCAGTGGCCATGCGTTCGATTTACATAGGACATCGTAGTACCGTTCTGGAAAACTAATGACGAATGCGGCGTGTTGGTCCGTTTTGATGTCGCGTTTCTCCACCACGTAATTCTCGTAGTTTGCAATCTTATTAATGTGGGTGCGCACTTGCTCAGTAGTAGTATCTGGTTTGAAAGACCATGCCTGAATAAACTTCAGACGTTCTGCAGTCTGGAGTTCGTCTACATTATTTCCCGAACCCGTCAGAATCTGACGAGGTTTTGTAGGGCGGCGTCCTTTTCGGGTAACTGTTTACCATTTACCCTCGTCATTATTACCGTCGGCGTTCGTCTGCTTATCCTTGGCAGTCATGGTCGCCCTACTCGCAGGGCCGTCGTCGTCCTCAGTAGTGATTGGTATGCATGTCGTTGCGAGTCTTCTCTCCTCGTTGCAGCTATGAGAGGTGGCGCATCCTGTAGATGTTCTCATCTTGTCATTCGTAGTCATCATTTTCTTTGCTTGACTAATTTTAGCCGAAGCAACTAGGCGCGCTTGTCGCACGGGCTTGCTCATTATCAGCTCTTGCTGGTTGGTAGCTGTTGGCGCTTGAGACATTGAGTTTTTCTTACCCTCAAATTGATTCTTGAGCGTTTTGATTACATCAGTCTGGCTGGTAATTAATGCACTTTGCTCAATCACCTTGCCTTCCAGGGACTCCACTTTATCGACTAGCACGCTGAGAAGTTTTTGGAGTTCGCGCAATGCGTTTTCAGTAACTTTTTGCGACATTTTCTATTTTTGAGGCAAACCTGTACTTAGTTCATTCAACAATGTATTATTACTGTATTTTGTAATTTCTAAATTTTTTAAGACCGACAACCTAAATCCCATATCACAAGTATGTAAAATTGAAAATGAGTGATTATCATTTAATGAATGACCCGATTCTTTTTTTTTTTTTTTTTTTTTTTATCAGAAATAGTCCTTCGTTTGACCGCAATCTCACAATTCTCACATGATGGAAAGCGAAGATGCGGCCGACGATGTATCACGAAGGTCTAGAAGATGGCTACTCCGGACCACATTCCGAAACACAACTGAGTTGCTTCACGGACTGGCCCAGTCCGGAGGGTGGTGACAAGCCACGGCCGAAGCCTACCACCAGAGTGTATCGCTCTTAGCACCACCCAGAGGACACGTGTAGGGTATCAGAGGGTCAACACCTACGGACGTGAGCGATACTGTCCCCCAAATAATGTTTTGCAAAATTTGACTTTTCTGGATGATTAGCTGCTTATAGAAACAATCATCCAGAAAAGTCAAATTTTGGCACCAACCTGCACTGGACCAGCGTGGTGGGCTATGGTCCACACCCCCCTAATGATAGACAAGACAGCCCACACAGAAGGCCCCAAGTACCCGGCGACTCCAGCGGCTGTGCTGGCGTTGACAGGCGCCATGCCAGCCCTGGGGTTCAGGGATGCTAAGAATCCCCGGGTGAGACCCCACCTTCAAACGACTCCAGCAACGTATAACGGACGAACCTTGAGGCTTGACCATCACTTAGCGCAGTTGGAAGTGGAGTTAGAGAATATAAAAAGGCATGTTCTGGGGCTATGTGAAATCCATGGAGAGGGGGAGGACACCATAACCCTAGACTGTACGCATATGTATAATACTCGAAGTATAGTACTCGAATGATGAAGTGGAGGATATGTGTGAAGACATATCCAAAGACTTACACGTCAACAACACCACTAAGGCTCACTTCAACGTTGTTATGGGGGACATTAACGGCAAGGTGGGAACCCGGTCTGGCAACTAATCCCGAATAGGCCCTCATGGTTATGGAGTCAGGAATCACAGGGAGAAAATGCTTGTCAACTTCCTGGAGAAGAAAAGGCGGTTCTTAATGAACTTCTTTTTTAAGAAACGGCCCCACAGAAAGTGGACGTGGCGAAGCCCCGACACTGTGACTAAAAATGAGATCGACTTCTTCATGACGGATAGCAAGCACATATTCAGAGATGCGTGATCAACAGGTTCAATACCAGATCTGATCACAGACTGCTCCGAGGCTCTCTGAATATCAACTTAAAGCTTGAAAGAAACTGTCTGATGAAGTCATACTACCAGGTGTGGGTCTCTCATTTACACACGCACACATACTCAATCTCTCACTCACACTTATTCTATCATATATTTCTCATTTATTCTAGTCACGCAGGCACAGTGCCGCACACACGTGTCCCACACCTGCGCACGAGTACTGCAGGTTGCGTCCCGCGTATCTCGTGCCATTCATCACCTTTCACTATCTCTCAGCTTTATGGCTTCATAACTTACTCATACGTCATCACAGCTATCCTTCCTCATGGTGCCGTCGTGCCAGGATACAGGTACGGCGGCAACCCCTCTCCTCTTCGAGCGGCAGATGCCTTTCCCCGGGCCTCGCGCCCAAAGATCCTCTCTGAGTTCGGGTGCTGCTAGTTAGCACCCAATTCTTACAGGCTCCCGGAAAGGCGTCAGCGCACGCGCAAATGCGCGGCCGAGCACACTTCCAGCCCGCACAATACGTGCCAACAGCACCATCCGCGCGTACCACGCAACGGGGCGCGCCTCCGGGCCCCGCCCGCACGCACGCCCGCGCAATAGGCTCAGCCGCTTGCCTGCAACAGTCACAAAACTAAAACCCCTCCTACACTCGCGAACCCGAGGCCTACCCATGCCTCGTGTTTAAAAATCAGTCAAAGATAATCCCCCTGCCTAAGCAGGCCCTAACCAGCCCAGCTCCTAGAAGTATCGGAGCAAGACTTTAGGTGACTGACAGCTTCATTTCAGCTCTTCTGTGGGTTGATTCCTCAGTAAGGCACTTCAGCCCTGTTTTGTGCCTGGCCTCCTCTGTGGCCGTGCAGTGTACCACAACGTGTTCCACTGTGGCCGTGCAGTGTACCACAACGTGTACAGTCTCTTCTTCTTGGAAGCAGCTACGATATAAGCTGCTGTCTGTGGCTCTAGTCTTGAAAAGATGATGGTTCACTTCACACTACTTCACGGTGACCTGTGATGATGCCCACCATCGTTCTTAGGTCCCCCGGCTCATCTTGAGCATAGTGTTGGTGGTTTTCCGTTCTTTGGAAGGGAATTATGATTTAGTATGCTTGCAGTCTATCCGACGCTCCCATAGCTTTTGTTGTTCTTTTTCAGAGTTAAGTTTTAGTCTGTTTTTGACTTCCGCTGTGGGCGGGTTCGAGAGACTTACATCTTTTTGTGTTGGACTTATACGCATCTCAAGGGCTGCTCTGCGATGTAGGTTCCGACTGGCAATGTAGGGAACACAATTCGCAAGCTACTACGTGTGTACGCAACGTAGAAGCAGCATGATAACGTTTAAATAACGTATGTTATCACTTTGTCCGACGACAGACAGCGGTGAGTGCGACC
This sequence comes from Eupithecia tripunctaria, assembly GCA_955876795.1. Lineage (NCBI taxonomy): Eukaryota > Metazoa > Arthropoda > Insecta > Lepidoptera > Geometridae > Eupithecia > Eupithecia tripunctaria. The sequence continues at coordinate 26,455,887 of OY041599.1, forward strand.
TCGGATTTAGACTGTGAATCCGGCTCGAAGAAGGTTAGGGGTACTGAGTAATAAGTCCTCCAATAGTAAGTTCGCAACTGATTTATTTATTAGATTAAACTTAACAAGAAAGTATAATACGGAAGATAGAAGTCACGTTTGATACGTGACACGTAGATATTGGTAATAACATAGGAAGTTGATATGACATGCATAGCCTAAATAAGACATTGTACCTTGTACACGAGTAAAGGCTGATGATGATGATGATGATGAGCGTAATTTGTTTACAGGACAGGCGCGACCTGCGAACAAATAACAACGAAACAACGGCGCGGCGACAGAGACGCTACTAACCCGACGTTTGCAAGAAACAGCTCTTTTCCAATAAGTTCAATTAAATATGATATTATATTTGAATAATTAATTTTATTTTAAAAAAGTTTTAGCGTCGTGAATGCTACACAACTATTGTAACTATTTCTAATGGTTTTGGGTCGATCTAGGGATTTTGAAATAAAAACGATGTTAATGTTAGCAAGTGTTGCGAGTATCTATGGATCATTTTTACAAGACAAAAGGATAGTGGGGTATGGGAACAAATAACCAATCCTCGTTGACATCACGTCATTTTTAAGCGCTCCTATTGGTCGTAGATGACGCGACTACAATGTAGTAGACACTATTACGATGCACTGTGGTACACTGCATGGTAGGTAGGTTAGGTACTTATTGCTGCTGCGGTTAGATGGCGCTCCAACATGCCCGCCGCCTTGAAAGCACTAGCTTACAACAACTTCATTCGATGTCCAACAGTGGGCAAATTTTAGCGTATGCCCGTCTCACCATCCCTGATGAAGTTTGAACGTCTGCGCCTCGACATATTCCGTCTTTGCCAGGTATCTATCTTTGATAATTACTAGCGTGTCAGGCTTGAGATCTGTAGTATTATTATCTTTCCATTTCTTTCTGGTTTGAAGTTCAGAAATATATTCCTTGGCCCAGCGCGTCCAAAGTTGTTGACGAAGCTGCTCCACCCTCTTGTAGCGATAGAGACGATGTGCGGGCAGGTCTCGCAGGTCGTCGTCAAAGACTGGAGCGGTGAGAGGGCGGCCGATCAGGAAGTGTCCAGGGCTGAGTGGAAGATAGTCTCGAGGATCTGAAGATAAGGGTGCCAGCGGCCGAGAGTTAAGTACAGCTTCGATTTGTGTGAGTAGTGTCATGTATTCCTCGAAAGTCAGGTGTGCATTGCCCACGACACGGCGAAGATGGTACTTGCACGATTTGACCCCCGCTTCTCACAAGCCACCAAAATGCGGAGAATAAGGCGGAATGAAGGAAAATTCAATTGACTGATTTCTAGCGTATTCAACGATGTCCCTTTTACAACGTGATAAAAACTGAGCAAATTCATTATATATACCGACAAAATTACGATCGTTATCTGAAAATATTTTAGACGGTTTGCCGCGCCGTGAGATTGAAACATGTATTGAAACATATAAACAAACAAATGTAAGATTTAATTAATTTCGCGCCTTTGCCTTTGCGAGTTAATATTGAACACTGGCCTGGCGTAATCAACCCTAGAATAATAGAACGGAAAACTTTCAGTAATCCTTTCTCTAGGAATCTTGCCCATAAGAGGGCTTAACGTTTTACCCTTAACGCGTGTACAGACAACGCATTGATGAGTCACCCTCCTAGCAAGGTTCCTGCCCGACAGCGGCCACCGGGATGGTGACCGCTGCCTACAATGTACAGCAATGCCTGCGGTCCACAGTGTAAGTACTCGTTATGTATGTGCCTAAATAATAATAATGTAAAATGATGATCGGAAGACAGAAGTATAGGATGTTTTTTATTATAGTTAAAATCAGTAGAATTATTTAATCTACCACCTACACGTTAGACGTTCTTGTTATCTAAAAATAAATTTAAACTTGCGATACGATTATTTGATTTAACATTCTTTCCGTTTTTAAATAAGTTTAATTCGATTGCGAAAGATTCCGTCTGAGACAACTTAGCGAGTACATTGACTGCCCGTTTTAATTCAATGAGTGTTATCAACCCGGTCAGCTGATGTGTTTCGCGTATTATGTATAAATCTAAGCATGAATGCAGCGACATGAGTCATGCGTTTAAAACTCGAGAATCTATGAAACGGAAAGAAAGTTAAATCAGGTTTATTTTTTATTGACGTTAATGAGTTTACATTTAGTTCGATTTCTGGTAATTCATTGGGTATAATTTCATTTATTTGCGCAATATTACGAGAAATTTATTAATAATCTATTAATAATTCTTTATTAATTTATCGATTAAAATACAAATGAAAGTATACAGAATCCTTTAGATACATTGGTCCTTCCCACCACAACATTGATTTCGATAAATCTTCTACGTAAAAACCTCGCGAAATCAAATCGGCTGGATTATCTTTTGTACCTACATAACGCCAGGGACAGTAACTCGTGAGTTCTTGTATCTCAGCGACACGATTCTGCACTAATGTTTTTAAAAAGTTTGGTGCCATGCGTAGCCACCCTAAAACAATTGTGGAATCGGTCCAGAAAATCACTTCATCAAAATGACGAGTCAGCAAATCGTGAATTTTATCGTACAGTCTAGCTCCTTATAGTGCACTACAAAGTTCTAACCTAGGTATGCTGACTGGTTTTATGGGAACGACCTTACCCTTAGAAATTAATAATTTCACTGTCACCTGACTTTCACGCACAGTACGCACGTACGCGCAGGCACCATATGCAATTTGTGACGCGTCTGTGAAAATGTGTAGTTCGGATCGCGTTGCGTTGTACTGAAAAATATGCCGCGGAACCTTAACTGTGTGGAGATAAGACAGGCTGTTATTAAACCGGTTCCAAGTACGTTCAACGTCGGTGGGCAGTTTAATTTTAATAACAAAAGCTTTTGTAATAAAACTTTGCCTATTATGACAAGCGGGCTCAGTAATCCTAGCGGGTCAAATACCCGAGATATTATCGATAATAATGTGCGTTTAGTCACAGGATTTTTTACATCGAGCTCGATTTTCGTGTTAAAATTGAATTCATCAGCCGCGTTACACCAACTCAAACCGAAGGTTCTAAACTGGCTATGGTCTCCTATGTTTAAATCGCGGAAAGTATTATCTAGTGGTGCCGATGACTCATCGTTGAGGTCAAAGTTAAAAACCCACTTGCGTAGTGGAAAGCACCCTGATTGAAGCACCTCTATCGTGCGATTGCAAATTCTCATCAATTTTGATTTATCCTCACATGAAGTTAATAAATCGTCTACGTAAAAGTCATCGTATATAAGTCGCTTTACCTCGGGTTCCGTGCATTCTTCTGCTAGTTGTTCCAGAAACCTAACGCTATGAGCATGGGTTCATCTTGATTCACCGGGTAGTGAACATTTTGAATCAGATATTGATGATATACGTAACGATGAAGAAAATATACCTCCTACTATACCAACTACTTCTACCTTATTTTCACCAAGAAAACCATTTCAAAATTTAGGTAAAAAACAAAAGAGAAGACGAGTAATTGAACATTTGCTGAAGCATCCTGAAGACGTCCAGAGAGTTAAAGCATGCATTTTCAAAGAAAATTCTGCCTTGCTTTATACACCAGAAAAATCACTGGGGCTTTTGGTTTTACTTCAACTTTCAAGGTGGCTATATATACAATTAAGAGAGTGGCCAGTGAATAGGGATCTGATATATATCCTTCATATAATAAGGTGAAGCAAGCCAAACTAGAGTGCTATCCCTCAAAAGAACAAATAATTTTAACAGTTGATGGAGCTGAAATTAGGCTTCAGGCTTTGCTTGATTTAACTGGCTCGAGACTTATAAGAGCAAACCAGCTAACTTTTAAAACTAGTGAGGAAGTGTATCTTACAAGCAAATGGGGATTCGACGGAGCTTCTGGTCAAAACCATTACAAACAAAAAGGTGAAGTAGATGAAACTAGACTCGAAATGTTAGACTCAAGATGTTGTTAACTATGATAGATTGAAAAATTTCGTTAATAATATCTGATAGTGCAGTCTGCGATATATGTATTTAAGGCGAAGCCGGCAGAAATGAACGACTTAGAAAAAATCAAAGAAAAGTCATGCAATGAAGAAATGTACCAATACGGATTGTCTTCATTACATGTTTGGATCAGATGCATGGAACGCCTTCTACATATTTTGGCGTGAGCCATAAAGTTCAAACAACAAATAGTTTCAACCACAGTTTTATTTATAATTCCGCTTCAGATATAGGAAATAATCACGTCAACATAACTATTTTTACAAGTCACCAATCTTTATTCATCGCTTTTTCAACTTCCTTCCTGTCCTCCATTGATTTTTCGTCCCTTCACCCCTCTCGCCCCTCGTTTTTCGCGGGCGGGGGGGGGGGGGGGGGGTCTTGTTCAATAACCTATGTTAAACTTATGCTAGTTACCGTTCAAAAACTAGATCGAACATCTTTTAAAATAGATTGCAGTATTGCTATATAAGATTATAATGGCATTTGACAAATGAAATAATAAATAGGGATGTTTCTCAATAACGCTAACACATATATGTAAATTATTGCAAAATATTATTTTCTTGACAGTCAGTAATATTTTAGTAGGTAATATATTTGATCATAATAGCTATATTTTTTTAATTGATACAGTTTATAGGATCGATTTTAAGAAGTGGAGTGCAAGGGTAGAGCATAAAAAATTGAAGGCACAAAGAAAGCAAGCTATACAAACATCGTTCAAAGATGAGTGTGGCCTACTAATAGACATCGTCAAACAGGGTGCTGGGACAGCTAATGATGGAAATACTGCACGACGATGTTTTAGAGATCCTAAGACCAGTGCGCGTCTCACAGGTATCAATAAAGATTTGATAGAGAGATTTCACGTGATTTTGCAAACGATCGCATCTGGAGAGCGCGTGAATCTTTCCAAATTTTCACAGTTTTGCCAAGAGACTGCAGATCTATAAGTTCAGTTATATCCCTGGTATTGGATTCGTTCGTTCATACTTAACAAACTTAATAAAATACTTCGTACCTACTATTCTATTCTTACATATCTATGATTCATAAATCAAGATATGGAAATTAGGAAATAAGTTTTCATTCTCTTGGCCCTCTTCGACTTCCGGTCGCCGAAAGATAAACACACGTCATTGTAGTGCTCCTGAAAAACATTATAAAACTGTGGAAAAAACACCCCATCCAGTGCAAAAACTCCTCATTATCACTTGTGACAACCAAAAGTGCATACAAATTAAATAAACTCGGTGATTACGCGCATAATACTGTGAGTCTGGGCAAAATTACAACCACGGCAATTAAGAATCACCAACCAAAACCAACTTGGACGAAGGAAATTGATCTACGCTCTCCAAAATATATGGTTGCGGCCAATAACAAGGAAGCCAAGCCAATCTTGTGGGCCATTCTCGATTCACCTACTTCAAACCACAATCAATCAATCAATAATTTATTGCGTGAAATACATGTACGAGTATAAACATGTTATAAAAGTTGTTATAATATAATGCAATGTCACAATGTATTCTGCCCTATTAGGCGTGCAATTTCTTAAATTTTACAATAATACAGAAAAATAATCCATAAAATATATATAAAGAAAAAAATAACTAAATACTACAATTTATTATAAATTCATTAAAGGAGTAATAGCATTTTTTTGTCAAAAGTTCGGTCACCTTCCTCCGAAACAACGCACAAGGTAACTCTCTTAAAGACTCTTGCAGTTTATTATAGGCAAAAGGTGCTGAGCAGAATATACTTTTACGCATTAGTGTTGTTTTAGAATTGCGAATAACAAATTTGTTTGTCTCGCCTATTGCGAACCACGGCATCAGAGAGTTGTTGAAACAAATCCGGGTTATTTTTTACGAACATCACCGTTTCAATAATATATAGCGCAGGAATCGTCAAAATATTATGCTGAGAGACAAATAATAATAATAATAATAATAAATAATGCTGGACAATTCACACAGCATTATCTAGCCCCAAGCTAAGCAGAGCTTGTGTTATGGGTACTAGATAACTGATATACATAATACAATACACTACATAGATAGATATTTTTTATTATACATAGAAAAACATCCAGAACGCCCTGAACAAATGTCTGCAGATCGTACACACATTTGTCCCGAGGCGGGAATCGAACCCGCAACCTCCTGCGTCGCAGGCAGACCTTCGCCCACCGCGCCACAGAGGTCGTCAAATGGTTTACATGAGTCCGTTTCTTTCAGACTAAACACTATGCATCGTTTTTGATATTTAAATATTTTATCAATGTCAGTAGAGTTTCCCCAAAAAAGTATACCATAACGAATATTAGATGCTATTAATCCATGGTACGCTGTTAACAGGGTTTCCACATTAACAACATAAGATATTTTAAATAGGGCAAAATAGGGCTAAGCTATTAATTTTCTTACATAAATTTTCCAAATGAGATTTCCAGTTAAGTTTTTTGTCGATAGTGAGTCCTAAAAATTTTGTCATGTCAACTTTGTTAATGTCAAAATTACCATATTTAATGTCTAGCGAATGTAGAGCAGCTGTATCGCGTTGTCTAAAGTTTGTAATTTTAGTCTTAGATAGATTTATTTTTAAGTTATTATTATTCAACCATGCAATAATTGAAGATAAGACAGAATTGATATCATTTTCATATGTCATTTTGTTTATACACTGAATAGTTACGGCACTATCGTCTGCAAAGAGTGACATAGGTCGGGTTGTCGAATTTGGCAGATCATTTTTTATATAATAATGAAGAGTAGAAGACGCAGTACACTACCTTGTGGTACACCATATATTACAGTACGTTCCTTTGACCTATGAACTTCTTCTTGTTTCGTTTTGAAATTAATCCTACTAATATCAGTAGCTTGTTTCCTATTATCAAGATATGATTTGACTAGTTTCAATGCATTTCCTCTGACTCCGTATGCCTCAAGTTTATTTAAAAATATGTCATGATGACGCAAATAATCGAATGCTTGCGTCATATCGCAAAATATAGAGCATATTGGTTGCCTTCTATCAGCGCTGCATGTGACTCTATGTAGAAAATCATAAAAGGCCATATTTAGTGATTTATTTTTTCGAAAACCCATCTGTTCGGTACAAAATATGTTATTTGTTTCAAAGTAGCTATTAATTGCCATTATTATATAACGTTCAAGTATTTTTGACATAATAGGTATAAGGGATATCGGTCTATAATTTTCCATGCTCTTTTTATTTTGTTTTATATAAAGGGGCTTTATGACGGAGAGCTTTAGTGCCTCAGGATATTTACCGGCGCTGATACAAAAGTTCATAATGTCACTTATAGGTTCAGATATACACGTTCCATTGCACGCTACAAATCACAGGAAAACCAAAACTGGCCGAATAACGTTCCATTACCCCTCATACCAGCACCCACATGAATGAAAGTGAAGCCTTGAAAGATTTTAATGAATTTTTCGGTAAAATCCCCCAAAAATAAAGCAAAAACCCCGCGGGACCTTACCCACAACACGCAACCTGCATACTTGCAGGAAGCGTATTGCGGAGCACTCAGTCGTAGCCTACGTTCCAAAGGAGCGGTCCCAGTACCGACCCCTGAGGAACCCCGCAGGAGACGTGACGTCGTCTGAAGTCATCTCGCCCTTCCTGTCCTTAAGGTTAACAACCTCCAGGTACAGGGGCACTCCATGAAATCCCATCAAATTCCTCAACCCAAGAAGGATGAGAGGGAACGTAATAAGGCTCTGCAGCAACCACTACGTCTATTTGCCACTGTGCCAGGGACTGCATAAACAAGTCTTGGGCCCGGGCGCAGTGGTTTAAATTAGTCTAGGATATTATGATGTCCGACTTGATCCGTCATTTAGACATCACGGCCTCCTCGCTTGTCTTTTGGCTTGCCTCGCCAGGAGTGTTACTGTTAGTTGCCGCAGGGGAACCAACAGTGACCTGGATCCCGATGGCCTTCCCCTTCGTCTTTGGGGGGAAATCTCTAAAATTCTGGCTCCCGTAGCCGACTGGCGGAAGCGAAGCTGGTCAATCCCCAACTCTTGGAAGTCCACCTTATTCTGCGCCATTTGGAGAGCGTCCGCGAAAGATATTCCCTTTTCCACGGCCTCTGGCTGCAGTGGCAACACAATGGCGGCAGACTTTGTAGATCTCAGTGACACTTTTGCCGGCTTGCTGATCCTGATAGCCTTTGTCCTGGGCATAGTGGCATTCGATGCAATTGCCACTGGGGCAACTGCAAGCTCAACCTTCTTCTTGCCCTTCCCCTTCCTTCTTACCATCGTTACCCTGGATTCTGCACGAGAACCACTTACTGGCACACTCGCCAGAATACGGGGATTTCTAACGACTCGAAGGACCCGCAAGCGATGCCATCATGGGAAAGGCAGCGATCCTCGGTGCTTGACAGGCTCTTCTATCCGCTTTGGGGACAGAAACTTGCGTCAGCTCGAGCGCCGCCCGCTCGAGAGCTCGTTTTTAAACGTTTGCCACTGCCTTTCTGGCAACGGACGAACACTCGGAGCCGGCAGTAGCCGTTCCTCTATCAGGGCGAACCGATCGCTCAGCATCTCCCCTAACGTGACTGTTAGGGATTGCCTCAGCTCCTCCACCTGTTCGGCTCCCAGAATAGTTGGAGGTGCGTATGCATCTGTGTTGAACGCCAATAAGGCGTTTATCAGGGGAGGCCTGCGTCCAGCAGTGAACCAATCCACAGGCTGTGGATGATGATGAATGCCTCTGTGTAGGCGGTAGCAGCGGCAGTGTTGGCGGCTGCAGCCCCCTTTTTAGCATCGGTGAAGGCACGACGAAGCGCCTTTATACTAGATTTTCTGGCAACCTCCAAAATTCACGCTAATTTTTCGCCAGCCTGCGCCCTCAATTCTTGAGCATTTAACGCGTTGAGATCGCAAACAATTGCAACGGCATCCGATTCATCTCCACTCTCACTCGGAAAGCCGATGCTGGCAGCGGTTGCTAACCCCTTCTTAAATTTCCGGTTTCGGAGGAGCCTTTCAAGTTCCCCGTCCGACGGCACAAGAGGCTTTAAGATCTCCACCCTTGAAGAGCCCGCCTTAGCGATGCCCTCCCTTTCCTGGATGTGTTTACCTTAGCAGCCACAGTCTCCTTGGTTTCCGTGTCCGAACCCAAGTACCCGGACACGGATAGCGAAGAAGACAACCGCTTTCGGCAACCTACTTCCGCATCTGAGGTCTCAACTCAACACAACTAGACACCTCCATCTCAGACTCGGAGCCCGTGCCTAACACCGACCTATTCCCACTCACAGGGACTTCAGAGACGCTGACACTGGGATCCGCCGGGTTACCCTGAAGAGGGCTCTTTCCGGATTTGGTCCTTGGCTGCCGTGGCACCTCAACCCCGACAGCCTATTAGGAATGCCCAACCCTTGGCCAAAAACTCTGAGAACACACAAAACCCCATCAACCAAACTCCCTAACAGCAACTCCCACAAAATAAGCTAAGCCCACTTTATGAAAATATTTAGTATCAAAAACCCATTATAATATTAAAGAATACTTTGAGAGTATCCCTCCAAAATTTAGATAAATATTGATAGATTGATAGACAGATGTCTTTATTGTACCACACAAACATAAAAAACAATACAGAAGGAAATGTACAGAATCATGGAAGTACAAAGGGCGGCCTTTCGCTTTGAGCGATCTCTTCCAGGCAACCTTGGGATAGACTGGAGTTAAAAGAACAACATAGACGGTGGCATTTAAAAAACAACTTAAGGAGCAGAAATTAATATGAATATACCTACACTGCATACTACATATACCTAACATGCTTACATGCTACTACCTACCTACATACATAATGAATGAATATGATGTAACTTAACACATACAAAATAATTTAAATACTAATAAATTTTACATGGATAAATAATGTTGATGAAGCAGCTTTTTGAAAATAGGGAGAGATTTTGCACGTCTGATGTCCAGGGGAAGAGTATTCCATAGGCTGATAGCTTGTACAGTGAATTATTTTTCATAGAAAGTAGTAGAGTGAGCAGGAACTTTTAAAACAAGGGTTTCAGAGGAACGCAAAGAGAGAGTGAGAGTTGGACAGGAATTGAAAGCGTTCTTTGAGATAAGATGGGCTGGGAGGATAGAACAAGATACTGTACAAGAGAGATAGAATGTGAGTATTCGTGCGAAGTCGGATGGGCAACCACTTGAGTTTAGCGCGATACTCGGATACATGGTCATATTTGCGGAGGCCAAATATGAACCTGATGCTGAAACTCTGGAGGCGCTCAAGCTTATTTAGTTGATCTTCAGTGAGGTCCGGATAGCAGGCGTCGGCGTAGTCAAGGATGGGGAGCAAAAGAGACTGGGCGAGTGTTAGTAGAAGTTGGAAGGAAATTGCGCAGTTGCCGCAGTGAGCCCGCCGATGCAAACATTTTTCGGCTGAGTTCAGCCAGTTGCGGACCCCATGAAAACTCTTTGTCTACAATCAGACCCAGGTTTTTGACAGTTTTGCTTAAAGGAATTGTGACACCATCAAACGAGATAGGAGGTAGGGTCGCCATATCGATTCTAGCAATCATCCTTGAGCTTCCCACAATGATGTCTTGAGTCTTCTTAGGATTCACCAAAAGACCGTGTGCTTTGCTCCAGGCGAGGATGCGTGAGAGGTCATCATTTACTAAGGCTAGCTGACGTAAGGTCATTAATAGAAACTTGTTGGTAGAGCTGAAGATCGTCAGCTTAAAGGTGGTAGGAACTTGACAAAGATTCTGTTATGGAGTTAAAGAAAATTGCAAATAGAAGAGGAGAAAGTACGCCGCCCTGTGGGACACCAGCAGTGACATCACACCATTGACTTCCTATTGTTGACATTGTGTGATAGAAAATGTGCAATTCATTTAATTTTTAAGTATTTTCAGTACCTATAACAATTATTGTATGTTCGAAAATACAAACTGTTGGAACAATTATTTGCAGTTTATAAGACTAACTATGTAAACACAGGACACAATAAATGATTGTTATTCTTATTCTATTTTTGTAGTTTTATTATATGTTTGTTTTTAAAGGTTTCTTGTTATATGTATATATATCTTTTTATTATATTATACAGGGTGACTGGAACTCAACCCGCCATAGCGAATTCTCAAATAGAGGAGGTCATTTGCTAATTATTGGACCTTACTTTCCCAAACTAAAGTTTTGGTGATATGTCAATTTTAAACTTTATTGAGAATTTTCCGAAATTTGACCTTCAAGCATTCGTAACTTTTTTTTCCTTCATTAATTTAGTTTTTTTTTATTATTTGTTGATAGTCATACACATTTGTGATTAAAATACGTCGGAACTTCCCTCAAAATAGGATTAAAAAATAAGATATTACGATTTAAAAAAACTTAACGACGAAAACAACAATGTTGTCACAAATAGAGATCAACTACTAAACATTACTCGCAGGTACTATGGACATCTTTACAAAAGCAAAGCACCAAACCCAAATGCACAAGGTACTCCAAAACGTGCATTGGTGTTGAATGTGGGATCAGAAGAGCTCCCAGATGTCACAACAGCTGAAATCGACTTAGCCCTCCGACAACTTAAAAACAGAAAAGCCCCAGGAGAAGATGGTATTATTCCAGAAATGCTGAAAAACTCCACAGAAAAATTTAAAACCTCACTGGCAATCTTATTTACAAAGTGTCTAGTGGAAACTCAAGTACCTGAAAATTGGAATAATGCTGTTATTACTCTTCTTCATAAAAAAGGGGACATTAAACGACTCGACAACTATCGACCAATCAGTCTGCTCAGCCATATATATAAACTTTTTACTAGAGTTATAGTAAACCGCCTTCAGAATAAACTCGATGATCAGCAACCGCGAGAGCAGGCTGGATTTAGAAAGGTTTTTGTACCTGTGACCATCTGCAAACCATAAAATCAATCATAGAGAAATGTCACGAATACCAAAAGCCGATAATAGTTACTTTTGTGGACTACGAGAAGGCATCTGACTCTATAGAGTTCTGGGCCGTAGAGCAAGCCCTCGCGGATGGCCGTGTGGATGAACGCTATATTACAATGATAAAGCACCTGCAAAGACATGCTACAGCTTGCGTTAGTCTACACGAGAAAACTGATAAATTCTCTCTGGAGCGAGGAGTTCGTCAGGGTGACACGATCTCTCCAAAGCTCTTCACAACCGCATTACAGAACATCTTTGGCAAAATTAACTGGGAGAAGAAAGGCATTAACATCGATGGAGAACGCTTGACGAACCTAAGGTTTGCCGATGATCTGGCAATATTTGCGGACAATATTGTAGATATGACGGTCATGATCGATGATCTGAAGCGAGAATCGGCTAAAGTCGGTCTCAAAATGAACGTCGCTAAAACCAAAACCATGACCAACATACCTATTCCACAATCGAACCAACTCCCGGTCGATGTAGTAGGGGAGTATGTCTACCTTGGTCACAAGATCACTCTGGGGTTACAGAACCAAACGGTAGAGGTTGAGAGACGCATAGCCCAAGCCTGGGCAGCTTTCGGCGCCAACACCAAAATACTGCGCGGAAAGCTCTCCATAGGAGTGAAGAGGAAGGTTTTCGAGCAATATGTACTGCCGGTCTTTACTTATGGCGCGGAAACCATGACCCTTAAGACCCAGAAAGATCTGCAGAGAAAATAAGGGTGGCGCAGAGGGCAATGGAAAGAGCGATGCTTGGAGTTTCCCTGCGAGACCGTAAGCCCAATAAGTGGATTAGAGCCAAAACGAAAGTTAAAGACGTGGTCGAACAAATTGGGACGCGAAAGTGGAGATGGGCGGGACATATTGCTCGAATGGATAAGGAGCGATGGACGCGAAGACTGCTGGAGTGGAGACCACGACAGCACACCAGGCCGCGGGGAAGACCACCAAAAAGATGGGTTGATGACATCCGACAACACGCAGGCCATGATTGGATGTTGAGGGCTCAAGACCGTCTAGAGTGGAGGCGTTTGGAGGAGGCCTACATCCAGAAATGGATTCATAATAGGCCGCCATGATGACGATTTAAAAAAAAACTTACACAAAAATAAAACTTGACAATCAAATTTATCCTAAAATAATAAAAGAACTGCGGTGTTTGCATCATTTATTCTAGAAATAAAATAAAATAAAATCAAGTAAAACAAGCAATAACAACTATCCGTGTGGCATGCAGTCAGTTCCCGCCAAAATCAAAGTTTAAAAAAAGAAGAGTAGTATGGCAATTCCCTTAGTGTAAGAAAGACGTTTTACTTTGTAATAAAGGTTACATCGTAAATGTATTTTTTTTAAATAAATAATTTAATAATACTAAGCACTTAATTTATTTTATTTGATACCTACTCGTAAATTTTCAAAAATACTCTGCGAAATTAGCTTCATCCTTTCGTTGGCACTTTCAGTATTTTTGATCAAAATCACTAGTTGACCTGAAAATCCCACCGATATGTCTAGCGAATCAAACTTTTTAAATACAAATTTAGTACTGTTGGAAAGATGACGAATCAGAGAATTAATTTAGAGTAGAATAAATTATGCAAACACCGCAGTTTTTTTATTATTTTAGGATAAATTTGATTGTCAAGTTTTATTTTTGTGTAAGTTTTTTTTTAAATCGTAATATCTTATTTTTTAATCCTATTTTGAGGGAAGTTCCGACGTATTTTAATCACAAATGTTTTTGACTATCAACAAATAATAAAAAAAATCTAAATTAATGAAGGAAAAAAAAGTTACGAATGCTTGAAGGTCAAATTTTGGAAAATTCTCAATAAAGTTTAAAATTGACATATCACCAAAACTATAAAACTTTAGTTTGGGAAAGTAAGGTCCAATAATTAGCAAATGACCTCCTCTATTTGAGAATTTGCTATGGCGGGTTGAGTTCCAGTCACCCTGTATATGTATAACCCCACGACTCATGGTGGCGGGGTAAGGTCCCGCGGGAGAGATCGCCAAGGGCGGTCGTGGTCTGGGGGCCAGGGGTGAGACGGCGCGATCTGGTGGAGGTGCTGGTGGTGGCAGTTGTCGGCGCGGTCGTATAACTGCCGCGCCGACTGCACGGCGAACTACTCGATGGATTGGATCTGCAGGTCACGGGCGATGACGTCATTCCTGACGTATCGGCCCGCGCCCCTGCTGATCCTTAGGGCGACGTTCTGCAGTGCCTGGATCCAGTTCCTATTGGTCTTCAAGATTTGGGCGTACCAGGCCGGCGCGGCGCTGCATAAGTGAGTCGAAACCGGACGTAGCTTTTGTAGAACCGCACTTTGGTCCTCAGAGGCAGGATCCCAGGACAGGTCGGAGGAGCACGCGGGCGCCGCGCGTTCAAACCCCAACACTAAATATAAACCAGTGAACGTCAGAAGACCGACGAATATGTACAATCGGTTGACACCAGTTTTTTTTGTTCGCCCATTTCAAAGCATTTTGTCCATAGCTTGCTTTTGTCGTTGAGGTTCACATTTAATGTTTCTTTAAGTTCTTGCAATTTTGAACTCATTTGGGCTGTTGCTGAAGGGTTTTGATGAAATAACTTGGCTTTCTGGCAGATTTATTTTATGTATAGACTTACAAATCTATTTTTTACGAAGCTTGATGGATAGTAATTATTATCAAATAAGAAATAAGATGCAATTAACACAATTATTCCTTGTAAGCCATTTTTCACTGTAAAATGTATCTAAAGCGCGCAAGATAAAGGCATGTGTACCTTGTTAGTTTTATTAAATTTTTCAAGGGCATTCGACTCGATCAACACTAATCTTCTTCTATCAAAATAACGTTTATTATGGATTTGATAATAAATCAATTCTCTGGTTCCACAGTTATCTTTTTTTTTTACGGTAAATAGACCTTTATTTGACCGCGATCTCACCTGATGGAAAGCGAAGATGCGATCTTTCTAATCGTCAACACTCAACAGTACACAAAGCTCTCTCGCGATGATGGTTCAACGTTGTTATCCGACATATTACCAGTCGAGATTGGGGTTCCTCAAGGATCCATTTTAGGACCGCTATTATTCGTACTGTATTCGGCAGATGTTCAACGGCATATTAAGCACTGTCAGTTTCACATTTACGTAGACGATACGCAGCTTTATATATCATGCAAGCCCTCGGATGTTGATGAGGCAATAAGGAAACTCAATAGTGATTTATGTAATATAGCTCAGTGGTCTAAAAACAACAGCCTCTTCCTCAACCCTACAAAAACCAAATATATGGTCTTTGGTAGCAAACACCAATTAGCTAATTTCAGTCCAAGTATTGATGTGGAGGATGGAGAGAAAAAAAGGAATATATAAACAGTATTGGGTCCAACACTCTTCTTAATTGACCGAATGAAATGAGGTCTCAGGGTCAACATTCTCGCTTTTTTGTCTGTATGTCTGTACTCCTCTACAGGTCGTATTTTACAACCGATCGTTACGAAATCTCGTGTACAGATTCAACGATTTTATAGATTTTTTTGTCGTCGGGGTTTTTTGATTGAAGGCGTACTTCCCCCAAAAAAGGCAAAAAGGGAGCTTTTAAATATCTCCGCTTTCAGATATCTGATTTCCATGATTATATTTTTAATTGAAAGATAAAAAATAATCATAATTCTCATAAAAAAATGGTAAAGATCTGATCACGGTTTTTGAGATGAAACGGTTTTTGGCATGAAAGCAAAATAACTCCATAGAACCAAAAGAACCTGAAACAGCGATATTAGATAATATTTGTAACCCTTCGAGATCGAGTGGTCTACTATGACATCGCTCACACCCGCTGACTTTGTGTTCACAGCCATACAGTGCTATCTAAAGAAAAAAAAATCTACCTACATAATGTAACATTTCGAGAATTCCATGAGAGAGAAGTCTATTGAATAAAAAAATCTACCATCTCATCTTCATTTTATAAATTAATTAGGTAACAAACTTTGTTAAAACATTGTTTTGTTAAACTAAAAAGATGTTTGCCATTTACAAACGATTCTCATTCATTTAGGTACCTACTTGGTTTTATCATGGAATAGGTACCTTGAAGGATCAACGCACTGTTAATAGATTAATACTGATAGGTAGGTAGGTACAGAATTTGCTTTTCATTGACCTTCGGTAAAATCGTACTTACCGCAAGTAATGTGTGTAATGTCGTAAGAGGCGACTGTGATATCCACCGGGAAAAATTATACCACCAAACTGCGATGCCCAACCCGTATGCCCAGCGTGGGGATTATGGGCTCCCACTATGACATAAACGCGAACAAAGTGCTTATCAGGGGGAGGCCTGCGTCCAGCAGTTGACCAATACTGTTGAGGTTGTGGTGCATCAAACTACCAATCCTACCTACAAACAGGAATCACAAAAAACATGGTAGGAGGTATTCAAACAACTAGATACCTACTTAAAAATCCCGTTTCAATAACATCAGTAATATGTAAACATAAGGAGGGCTAGGTAAGTACTATTTTTTCTGTGTGCTTATCTACGTGTTACTTAGGGCTCTTATACACGGACTGCAAGTGTCAAATACAGCAAGGCAATACACCCGCCGACTTCAAGGCAACTACACCCACCGACTGCCGTCTACTGCCGTCGCCTGCAGACGTACAGGTCCATGTATAAAAGAGGCTTATGAAGTCGTGTGTAGTGTTTATTAAAATAATTATCTCATTTCTGCATTGTTAAAACAAAGTTAATGTTCACGAGTTCTACTGTTCGGAGAACTACTAGTATATTATATTAAGAAGAGTGAAGGTAATTCAGGTCTACGCTCCGACCTCGGCACACTAGGATGATGAAGTGGAGGGTATGTATAAAGACATGTCCAAAACCTTACACAACACCACTAAGGCTCACTTCGACGTTGTTATGGTGGACTTTAACGGCAAGGTGGGAATCCGGACTGGCAACGAATCCCGAATAGGCCCGCATGGTTATGGAGTTAGAAATCACAGGGGGCAAATGCTTGTCAACTTCCTCGTGAAAGAGGGGCTATTCTTAATGAACTCTTTCTTTCAGAAACAGCCCCAAAGGAAGTAGACATGGCAAAGCCCCCAACGACACTGAGACTTAAAATAAGACTTGATCATGACGGATAGCAAGCACATATTCAGAGATGTCTCAGTAATCAACAGGTTCAATACCGGATCAGATCTTAGACTGCTCGGAGCAGTCTCTGTGAATATCAACTTAAAGCTTGAAAGAAACCGTCTGATGAAATCCACGCTCCGACCTAACCCAATCCAAATCATGGCGGGCACCGAGAAGTTCCAGCAGCTTCTCGGGAACAGATTCGCTGCCTTGCTATTCCACTGATGACGCTGACTAGACCCTACACAATCTGGTCGAAACGTTGAGAAACGAGGGCTGTTCTGGAATCCTTATAGCGATGCCAAGTAGACTATCGTTATATCGAGGTGCTGAGATGTCTCTACGACGCCACAGAGGGCCAGGAATGAAAAAAAGGGACTTAGGGTATTTTTTAAAAAAATTCTAGATTTTTTTATGCCAATCGATAGAGTTTAAATTTTTTCACATGTTATTTGCCATAATAAGCTGTTTACTTATATATAACAGATTTTCTAATCCAATCCAGTTGTTATTTTCGTTGACTATTTTCTTGTTTATTTCGTGAAACAAGAAAATCCCGAAAGTTAGGTACGCAGGGAAACTTCGGATGAAAAACCCAAGTTACTAGTCGATTCCAGATTAAAGAGCTAAGTGGCTCTGTCATGAGTTTTGCATAATGCCTTAGTACTTTAAATCTAAATCTAACCTGTCTATAAACTCCTACTACACTCAGTATTCAGTTTTCTGCGAACTTAAATCGACCTTTTTCGTTGCTGACCATATATTGGATTTCACAATTTTTTACTCTAAAATATGCATCGAAATCCATTCTCAGACAGGTCATCCTGCTATGTAAGTTGCCTTTTTTTAAAGTAAAGTAAACATAAAGTAAAAATTGCCTTTATTTTGTCAACCAATCCATACTTAGAACATAAGTAAAGAAAAAATATCGGCAAATATCTATTTCTTGAAATTCTCATTCGCATTCAAGTATACAGTGTATCTAGGTATTAAACCACTAAAGTATGTTCAAATATCTTTTGAAATTGTAATTACTTAAGTACTCCCTTAGCAGCCCTGGTAAACACGATAAAACAACATGATAAATCCAACCCAAGAACAACATTTCAAATCACTAAAGTTTTTTTGTAATTTTAGTTTATTAATTTCTAAGAAATTTAGTAATAATTTAATTTTTAATCTCGTTGTCGACGTAGTGATTCTGTTGCAAATAAATATATGTTTGTTCGCTTTGACCTACAGACATAATAAAAGTTTCCAAAATTTTACCCGCAGAATCTCCGCTCATTTTATTGTATAGGACACTGTTATTTACGACTTCTGAAGTTCTTACAAACGATACCTACATCAAAAGTGAAACACATTACGCATACCTTGCACTTTTGACGTAACCTACAAACTTACCATACGATAATAAATGGAACTCCCAATGTTTATATTATTCATTACGGATGTAAGCGGGTTAACTAAGCCTTTATTTGTGTTGGAAGAACACCAACGTTTCATCCCTTAACGAGGGACATCTTCAGGGCGAGTGCGGTTCTAGACGCGCGCGTTCCACGATGTGTTCTTCCAACACAAATAAGATTCGTAGTTAACCCGCTTACATCCGTGATGAATTCATCAAACTACGATAGAGCTTATATTATTATTATTTTTATGTAAGTAAGCGGTAAAACAGTTTTCATTACTCATACTCCGAAAGAAGTTGCCATGAAAGTTATGTAAGTTATGGACGAAAAGTAATGACAAGTACAAAACAAATGACAGCTGTCACCTGACCTTTCTCTTGAACCATGCATTCTACCTTTCTATACAGCCACTCAAATTCAACTTCTTGTGAGATGGCTTTTGCGTGTGGTTTGACGCAATTTATACGGCGCCATTCAATTAAAGCGAAAACCTGAAATAAATTGGAGGTGAAATACCATATTATAATTTACGTTCAAGTATTTCTTTAAAATAACATAGATTTCGGAAAAATATTTAAATTTTTTATATGATAAAAACTAATGGTATAAATAGATCTCGGTATTCTTCCATGTTTATTCTGCTGCCATGGTAGAATATCAAAATGGAGGTACCAATGAAATGGCACGCTGAGAAAAAAGTGAAATCAAAAAGAAAACGTTTTGTTCATATATTTTAACGAATTCTCAAAGACTTACAAACCTTCAACATTATGGAGCGTGTATTCTATGATGAAGACACCATTAAGTACTAAACACATTTAAAGGATTTCGAGAGACCTCATCGTTTCTCAAAGGCAAAATGATGGATTTAACCAAAAAAAAATCCAAAGTTTTCACTTCTCAAGAGTTTTCTTCATTTCCCTTTCACTATCTATATCGTATAATTGCTCTTAATTTACCATAGACTTTAAATAAATATCTCACCTAAGTGGTTGATTACTGTGAAATAAAATTTACGAATGTTTTCTTCAGCTGATTCATGTGTTTATTTTTACTTTCCTTGTATTCGTAATGAAAAGCACAGTGTTTACTTTTTTTGTTTAGTAGGTGAAAGTAATATTTAGTCCCTCGAACTATTCTATGACAGTACCTATACAAATTAATAATAATACAGTTGACATATCTAATTATACTAAGTTTCTAGGAATAACAATTGACGCAAAACTTCAATGGGGTAAACACATTGAGATTTTAGCAGGAAAATTAAGTTCTGCGGCATATGCTGTATACAAGATAAGAGACCTTACTGATATCAAAACAGCTCGATTGGTATATTACAGTTACTTTCATTCCCTCATGTCGTATGGTCTTCTCTTGTGGGGCAACTCCGCTGACTCGAATAAAATATTCATTCTACAAAAACGAGCAGTAAGGGCAATTTATAGACTCGGACCAAGAGACAGCCTCAGATCTGTATTTGATGATACAGGGATAATAACAATGCCATCTCTCTATATATATTTAAACATTATGCATACAAGAAAGCATATTTTACGTTACTGTAAACACTCGGACAGCCACCAGTATGATACGAGATCAAAAAATAGTCTCGTCCAACCTTTTACGCGGCTTACGAAGGTTAACAAATCGTTTGCTGTGAATTGTGTTAAATTTTATAATACTTTACCTGACAAAGTAACTAAACTGAACGAAAGAACGTTCAAAAAGTTAATTAAAAAAACGCTACAAAAAAAAGCATACTATTCGGTAAAAGACTTCCTTTCGGATAAAGATGTTTGGAAAAATATAATAAGTTAATTAAATCTAAGAGATTTATTTTTATTTTACCGTAAGTATTATTGTTATTTGACTTTTCTAAGTGCAATATATATGTATGCCTATGGAATAAATGAATTGAATTGAATTGAATTATTAGCGCCCTCGCTACGCTGCTCGGGCGCCAAACCCCGTCTCTTGTCTAAATGAGTTACTTTCATGCCTTGGGTAACAATGTTTTATTACTATTCTTACTATCGCTTTCGATGACTCGTCAATACAAGCCTGCGTTGTCGTTGTACAACTTTAAAAACGAACAAACAGCTCTTTGGTGTTGTAACTAGGTAGGTTAACCTGCTCAGAAAGTTGCTCATTCCTTTTCCAATCATAAGGTAGAAAGCCATCATTGCTGGCGTACCGAAATGCGGGAGAAAAAACTGTATGGAACTTCATTTCTCACGCGTTTTGCGGGAGGGAGAAGTGTATGGGAATCCATTTCTAACGTGTATTTTTTTCTGAAATATTAGCGGGTCGGAACGGCTATGGCGCGGCTTGCACTCAATTCAAACAAGTACCTACACGAGCCTGTGGCTAATAAGGCCTACACGTCCTAAATCTTGTTTAAAATACGATTTTCCGCTTAAGATCACAATCACACATGCATGTGTAAGATATTGTAATTTATTTAATAATAGATATGTAATATTATAAGTATATGTAGTGGTAAGCAATATAGTTTCAATACATATTCAATTATAAAATGTGGCTTGATATTTCCTGTTTGCTTTCCTAATTTAATCTGGAATCGACTAGTAACTTGGGTTTTTCATCCGAAGTTTCCCTGCGTACCTAACTTTCGGGATTTTCTTGTTTATTTCAGCACTACATCCAGTGCTGAAATAAACAAGAAAATCCCGAAAGTTATGCAAATTCTTATACAAAAGAACATGCATTTTAAGAAAACTATTAGGTAGTGAACAAGTGTTTTGAAGCTTTATGATTATCATAAATTATATTTAGGTATTTACTGGAAACACAGTTGCTTTGTTAATGGTTTTACGCAAAGTACGTAAGTATAAATAAATAAATAATGCTGGACAATTCACACAGCATTATCTAGCCCCAAGCTAAGCAGAGCTTGTGTTATGGGTACTAGATAACTGATATACATAATACAATACACTACATGGATAGATATTTTTTATTATACATAGAAAACAACCAGAACGTCCTGAACAAATGTCTGCAGATCATACACACATTTGTGGAATCGAACCCGCAACCTCCTGCGTCGCAGGCAGACCTCCGCCCACCGCGCCACAGAGGTCGTCAAATATATCCATGGATATCATTCGATAAGCAGATACTTACATAATTAGGTAAGTAGGTACATACGAAATAACGAGAGGAGCTAAGCAGGACAAAATGAATGGAGGATGGTTCGTTGACGTGCATATAGTTTACCTAATTAAAGATTCCGCAAGCTGTAACATGATACTCGTTTTACCCTGAACGGGATCAGGGGGGGGGGGAGGCGAGGCAGGGGGTTTGGCAAATCCCAAGAGAATCAGGCATTCGCGCAAGCGTTCTGACTTCTTAAATGAATTTCCTGGGGCCATTGAACGAGTAATGGTCTTTGAACACAGAATATAAAGTAACGATCGCCCTGGCACTGCGGTGCTATGCGACACTGCCGACCGCAGTTGGGGTTAGAAGGTTTCACAGAGCGAGTGGCTATGGACTGAAGTGATTCAAGTGAGCGCAGTGTCTAACTCGAAGATAAACTGTGCGGGCAGCGTAGCGCTCAGCGCTTCTCTGAGTAATTATCACAATTATTTCTCAATATTCTATCATCTATCTTTAAATACTCGTAATACATATGGATGAAAAAGGAAAAAGAAACTGGATAAAAAGGTATTTAATCGGGTCATTCATTCATACAACAACGTCTACAAAGATGTAATAAATACATTACATTCCTTTGTTATCCATTTCCAAAATCAAAACTATCAAAAAAGTGAACCCTCCGCCTTTCGTACGCGATGGTAATAAATCTACGGTCGCCTCTTATTTATCGTGTAGCTTGCAACCCCGGCCCCCCGCCCCGTGCGACACCCGGTGGGTGTGCGAGCGAGTGCAGTGATAGTGCATTCCATTCGCGCTAACTACGTCAGTTGCTCGCCAAAAAATTGAGGGAAACTCATGGGAAACTAGTCAAAGACGGAAGACCAAGACCTATTTTAGTTCTCAAAAATACGTAATCGTTTTACTGTGCATATTGGTACTCTAATACTGCGTATTGGTTGTACACCAATTGGCCGAAACGAAACACGTAAATTTTGTTCGTATTGAATTTTATTAATTTATATTTTAGATTTCTTATTGAGTACTAACTTGGAACTTTTGCGGAAGAGATAAGTACTTTTATGAAAAAATGCAGCAAACAATGGCTTAGCATAGGTAAAATACTATTTTTATGCCTTTTTTCTGCGGTATAGTACCTACCTACGCTGAGCTTTTTTGTACGACGAGAAGTCCGCCATAGCTAGAATAAACTCTCGCGTGGCACATTGAACACTTGATTTTACCATATTTTAACCTTTGCCTTACTGTGTGAGTGACAGACTAGGCATTACAGCCAATATCTCAATGTAAAATTTTCGAGGTTCAATAGCGAGATAAACAAAAACAGATTGGGATATGAAAATGACCAAAGTCTGATATGATTTTTAGTCATCATCTTGATTGGCCTTGAAGGTACTTCTACGATGGCCAGTTGCATGTTCTGTCGGAGATAAGGTTTAATTAGTCATAATGTATTTATTATACTTTTGTTTGATTTACAAAAAAAAATTACAATAAGGAATCCATCCTAGGTAACAATAGTCTTTTATGCAAGTATAAAGTACTTATTAAGGGGTGTAGGTACCATAGTGACGCATTGCGTTCAGTTGCACAAAGCTGCCACCGCGCGCTGGTGTCGTGTTCAAGCCAAAATGCAACCTTCGAGTGCGATATTGATTTTGAACCCCGAAAAATCTGTCTAGTATTTTTTATAAACATTAAACAATTATGAATAAACTAGCTTAACGCAGTAAACTGCTAGTTTCTGGCCGCGGCTTCGCACACGTTTTTTCTATAGAAACGCCAAAAGGTTATTTTTATCCCTGAACTGATTTATGGGATAAAAAGTGCCATACATTTTTTCATTTTTTACTTAATATATTGTTAGATTTAAGTACCTAGTGATTCGTTATATATATCTTGTTAATTATTGTATGTACCTATTGTATTGTTATTTTTATGTACCTACCTATTGTATTGGGTAAAATAAACAAATTTTATCTTATCTTCTTATCTTTCAGGCATATAATTAAATGTATGCAAATAATTATAGCCTTTTAGTAGTTTTTTTTGCACAAATTAAATTATAATTGTAGACATAGACATAGACAATCATTGTAGCACGGTATGATTTATAGTAAATATAATAAAGAAATCCTGTTATGTTTATAACGCCATATAATATATGATAATATTACGTAACTGCGTCATTAGTCCTTTATTGCGCGCAGTTGCTCAAAGCTCCCGCTGCGGGTATCGAGGGCGCTGGCGTCGCGCTGCCAGGCCAAAATGAACCTTACGGTCTGATATCGATTTTAAAGCGCCCGGGAACCCGTCCCCGCCCTTCCCCCGCACTGCGCAAAACGCCGCGGGGTCGGGGGTGGCGGCTGGCCCATGCTGCGAGCGATAGCGATCTCATCGAACATTCTAGAAGGAAACGGTTTTTTTTATAACACTTTTTTTTTGTCTAAAATTTTTAAGCCAAAGAGTTAGGTACCTAAGTGATTGGTTTTCTGCGTAGTTGCTATTACGCTATTATAACAAAGGTTTTTTTTTATCGGACGATACTGAAATTGCCTCAAAATATGGTCGAAATTAAGAATAGTGAAATGAAATATTATGATTTTGAGAAGGTCGTAAGAAAAACAAATATTTATAATCATATTATAACTGACGTTAAAATATTACAACCTAAGTATTATACGTGCAAAGGGCAGTAATCCTTTTTAATAGGCCAAATAATCCTACTAATATTATAAACGCAAAAGTTTGTAAACATGTATGTACTCGTATGTATGTTTGTTGCTCCTTCACGCAAAAACTGCTGAACGGATCGAGTTGAAGTTTCGCATACGAGTAGTTCTAGGCCTGGAATAACACATAGGCTATACTTTTTATCCCATAAATCAGTTCCCGTGGGATAGGCGTGCGAATCCGCGGGGTGCAGCTAGTACTTTTATAAAGTGCTTACACCTAATCAAATAAACCACCAAAACTATTCGGGATATGTCACCGATTCAATTCAAATAATTTGTAATATCTAATCTAGTAAAAAGTAACAAATTAAAACTTCTATTTAAAATTTTACTGGAGCAGCTACCAGACTGATGCAAACAATCGAGGGTTAGCTCAAATGATCCAAATCAATACCAATCTCAAGCGTCGCGTCGACGACGACCCTGGCTGCCCTGCCCCAATTACAGCAATGCTGCTGCGCCGCGCCAGATATGCACCAGCTCTCGGGGCACGCGTCGCGACGCCTATACTTCTATAAATTCACTTGATAACTACATAACATAACCTGCTGCAACCAGTTACTTGTATAGCTATTCCCAAAACAGCTCCAACACGTAAAAAAGTCAATAGTCAACCAAATATCACTAGCTTAACTTAATTTCAAATTCATGATTTTATAAATTGTTATTTTTAGAAGTATAAAAATAAATTCGTTTAAATTATTAAATTGTTATGATGATTTCTTGAATACTTTTGTTTTTTTGTAAGCTATTATTAGAAATTACTTTAAATACTCTAAATTTTTTACCGATACTAACGATTTACAATTAGTATTAGAGAATGAGACTCTAACCTTTCATTATTATGGTGTTGAATACAACGTACGTACAAAATCGCATTAGGTGTGCCTGTAAGGTAAACAATATTATTAAATAAATAAATAAATTTCACCGAGGGCACCTACCCCAATTATATCGTTTGATCATTATCAGTCGCTTAACAACCTCATAGGGTCCTTCAGATCGGATGGCAGGTGAATGATGCGAGGAAAGAGGTTCTTACCTTAGCCTGAGCTACGTTCAGCACGCCGCACCTGGCCGCAAAGTGAGTTGAGCTTGTCTAATGAATGGCTACCAGAAGATTGTTACTTAAATAAGCATATACACATGTTGTTCGACGTACCACCAATGAAGTATACACTCCTTGGGTCCTCCAGTGCTGTATCATATAGAATCATATCATGCCGCACGGCCCGCGCCAGCTTACAGTAGCAGCGTCATCTTTATAAACGATGAACACCTGTTTGAGCGTTGATGGGCGGAGTCAATGGAGCCCGCGGAGGCGCTGACGCAAGGAAACCATTGAAGTGCTGGGTATGCACAAGGAGGTGGTCTGGCTCTCTTGTCTGCCTTTATTGTTTTAGGGCGGTCTCTGCAGTCGCAGCGTTTTCCGGTGAGACAACCAGCTGGTCCGAATCCATCCTAGTGTCCAGCTGGGACTAGGGACTTGAAATTACAACAGAGAATTATTAGCGCAGAAAAATATTAGCCTAAATTATTTCAAAGCCCTATTACCTACAGTAGAAAAAGACGAAGAGTTAAGCATTTAATTTTACAATAATAATTGAAACAAGCACAAAAATACAGGTATCATACGGTAATGGAATATTTTATGGAAGAATATTATGACATAAAAAAATGCGAATACCTACCTGTGTTTGATATCAGACAAACTCCAGAAATGAGCCGATCGCGCCGGACCTTCTCCACTTGCTAAAACTGGACAAAATTATAGGCTTACATATTATTTGCAACAGTCTGCAGTTAGCTCAATCGTTTCAATTGTAAATACTCGTTCCAATTTATTTCTATTGTTTGATTGTAATTTTTGTTTTCAATAAAGATATTTAATAGGATAATAATAAAAATTTATGGTTTATATCGGAATAACGCATACGAAGCCTCGCTTGTAAAAGCTAGTTATTAAATTACTAGTACTAGTAATTACTTGTGTTGGTTTTTGATTGTTGCTGTATTTTAGAAAATTTTGTAGGTTTAGGCGTAGATTACTTAATCTGAGTATTTCCATTGAATGATATAACATGCATGTTTTTGTAAAACAAATAAACCTGTTATAAACGAATCTCACGAATTTGGACTTAATCTTTGATGCCCTGAGCTAAGTGCTCTATTAGAAGGCAGGTGCCTATCTATCCTATATTATATTTGGTTGACTTTCAATTGTGGTTCATGTGTTCAATTTACTATTGTGTACCTGCGTTGCTTACCGTACTTATGTACACCTTAGATACTCTTACTGTTGTTTTGTTACTTTTTCTGTGCTGTTTGTGTTTGAGTAATAAAGAGACTATCTATCTATTATGTGTTCAATAAATTATTGTCTGTAAATCGTATACCTTTTTCTATGAACACGTCATAAAACTTTCTTCGATTCAATGGGACTTTTAAAGTACATTTGCAAATATTTGTGCTGTTTCGTAGTTAGTTACCAGTAAATGTAGCACATGCTACGGTGTAGCAGCTCTACGAACGTCTTCAAAGTCTTACAACGATTTTATTAAATTTAATTTTTATGTTCATTTCGTTAAGTGTGCTTAATATAACTGTTGCTAAGGACTACTGATAAATCACTGCTAATTATGCTGTTTTAAACATTGAGTTCATCTGATTTTTTATTACCTGCAAATGGGTTATCCCATTTGCAGAACCTGCAGTAGGTTCTGCAAATGGGATAACTTCAAATTAACTTTCATGTTGATGATTGATTTTTAAACATAATTAATAAGTACTTACGTGTACCTAGCGATTTGAGATGATTTCTTTACTAAATATTTTTACAACCTTACATATCTCCACTCCCAGCATGTGAATTTTAATTGTTCTTATTGGGATTTGTGACATAATTTGCAGCTAAATGACTGATAGATAGATTTGATAGATAATATGTTTAATACATAAAATTAACAACTAAATAAGAAATAAATGCTGCAAATAGATCGTAGTTACGTAGGTAAATACCACGTAGATATACAAGCGTTTTTACTTTTATTAATATTACATAATTAAATACTACTATGTCAGTCAGTTCGAAGTTTCATTCAAATCGCTTATCACTTAGCTCACAGCTAAACCTACCCCTGCACCCCGCGCGCCCGCTCCCCTCAGGTATCGGAGGGAGTCTAGATTCTCTGTCGTTTCAGCTCCGCACTCCGGTGGAGACGGTCGCGTCCCAAATTAACTTCTTCATCAGTATAAATTCAGTGTTGTGTGGTTACAGTGAGCGCCTCTCCGGTCCACCACGCAGCCTCCAGCCGCTCCGGATCCAAACTACATTTGAAAGTAAGTTATTTTCCTGCGCTTCACCCCTTTTGCGTACTTTTTCAGATCTTGCGCTGACGTCATAATGCTGAGTCATCAAGAGCCTTTACATCTTTGGTTGTGCGTCGCAGCTCGCTAGTTTCGCGCGGTCTGTAGCGGCTGTTGTGAATGTCCTTTGGAGAGGCCTTTGTTAGCTGCAGATTAATTGACCGAATTAAATGAGGTCTCAGGGTCAACATTCTCGTTTTTTTGTCTGTATGTCTGTACTCCTCTACAGGTCGTATTTTACAACCGATCGATACGAAATCTCGTGTACAGATTCAACGATTTTATAGAATTTTTTTGTCGTCGGGGTTTTTTGATTAAAGGCGTACTTCCTCCAAAAAAGAAAAAAAGAGGAGCTTTTAAATATCCCCGCTTTCAGACATCTGATTTCGATGATTATATTTTTAATTGAAAGATAAAAAATAATCATAATACTCATAAAAAATGGTAAAGATCTGAACACGGTTTTTGGCATGACAAGTAAAATAACTTTATAGAACCAAAAGAACCTGAAACAGCGCCATCTACTAGATTATATTTGTAACGCTTCGAGATCGAGTGGTCTACTTTGTCATCGCTACACCCGCTGACTTCGTGTCCATAGCCTTACAGTGCTATAATTCTTATAAAAAAATGGTAAAGATCTGATCACGGTTTTGGCATGACAAGCAAAAAACCTTCATAGAACCATAATAACCTGAAACAGGGCCATCTATTAGATCATATTTGTAACGCTTCGAGATCGAGTGGTCTACTATGTCATCGCCCACACCCGCTGACTTCGTGTCCATAGCCTTACAGTGCTATCTATTGTATCATCTACATAATGTAACATTTCGAGAGTTCCATGGTGGTTCCATGAAAGTGAAGTCTATTGAATAATTACATTTTATAAATAAATTGGGTAACAAACGTTTTGTTAAACTAAAAATATGTTTGTAATTTACAAACGACTCTCATTCATTTAGGTACCTACTTGGTTTTATCATGGAATAGGTACCTATGAAAAAAAAAAATATATACATATGAATCAACGCACTATTAATAGATTAATACCTAGGTAGGTAGGTACAGAATTTGCTTTTCATTGACCTTATTTAGTAGGTAGGTCAATGAAGCTGGCGCGTTGTGTTAATAGAAAAATATATCTACCTACAAAGATGAAATCTTTACTTATCTAGGTAGGTAGGTATTCTAACTAACCGAGCTGTGTTTAATTAAGCACCATTTCGGTAAAATCGTACTTACCTCAAGTAATGTGTGTAATGTCGTAAGAGGCGACTGTGATATCCACCGGGAGCGGGCAGCAGCACCCCCTGCAGAAAAATTATACCACCAAACTGCGATCCCCAACCTGCATGCCCAGCATGGGTATTATGGGCATTAATCTCTATGACATAAACGCGAATAAAGCTTTTATCAGGGGCGGCCTGCGTCCAGCAGTTGACCAATACTGCTGAGATTGTGGTGCATCGAACTACCAATCCTACCTACAAACATGGTAGGAGGTATTCAAACAACTAGGTACCTACTTAAAAATCCCGTTTAAATAACATCAGTAATGTAAAAACATAAGGAGGGCTAGGTAACTCTTCAATATCGATTAAGACATATGTCTTACTCCGGAAGTGGTACGTCAGCATCGATTTAGACATTATGTCTCACTACTTTGTAAGCCATATGGCTTCTCTTGTTTTTTCGGTTTTTTGATGAAGTTAGGATATAATTTCAATTGCATTTATGTTTAACAACTTTATTACCAACAACTGCACACTTTTTGACAACTTTTTGAAACCATTTTGAAAGAAATATTAGAGATACCTATACCGGGTGAAAGTTCAGCGAGCGAAAGTGACGCCATTTTTTTTGCAAAAGTCTGAGTGAAAAGTGTGTTTTGTGTACTTTATCCCAAAGAATCGGTAAAAGTTTCTTATTTATTATACGTTTTAGAGGGTTACCAAGGTTTTTACATAGTTTCAATAGTATATGTTGATAAACATAAGAGTAGTAGTAGTAAAAGTAGTAGTACGATTTTACGACCATTTTTTCAAATGAAGGGTCTGTGTAAAATTAATCAAAAACACAATAAAAAACATTTATAGCCAGTTTTATAGCTTTATTGCATAGCTTTCAGATAAAGTAAGCTGAATCATCCTACTCAAAAGCATTCTATAGCTAGACGTAAAATAACACGTGAGCGTGCGAATCCGCATTCGCGTGCAAAAACCTATCGATGTTAGCGGTTTTTTAGCGCAAAAAATCTCGATATTAAAGAGGTAAGTACTATTTTTTCTGTGTGCATATCTACGTGTTACTTAAGGCTCTTATACACGGACTGCAAGTGTCAAATACAGCAAGACAACTACACCCACCAACTGCCGTCTACTGCCGTCGCCTGCAGTCGAGACGTACCTGTCCATGTATAAAAGAGGCATATGAAGTCGTGTGTAGTGTTTAATAAAATAATTATCTCATATATCTGCATTGTTAAAACAAAGTTAATGTTCATGAGGTCTACTGTTCGGAGAACTACTAGTATAGGCTGGTGATGATGATGTGACGCGTCCGATGCGCTGGGGAGCGATGCGGTACTTTGTCGCGCATGCGCATTGCACACGGCGGACCTTACGGATTTTCTTCAACAAATAAATCGGTTTTCATCGTAGAATCTTTTAACTCTTTTTATACTTAAATCCCATACAAATATGAGACGTTACGATCATGTCTCGTGACTATCGTCAAATAGGCTTTCTTTTTTGTAAGTTTAAAATCGTTGCGTTTCGTTTCACTATAACAGTCAAAACAACAAAAAAAGGAAAATTGTGATAGTCAAGTTGATAAGGTCAAGCAACGCTTTTCGCCTAGATAAATGTGTAGACCATAGACAACAAAAACCAACTCACTTAAGTAGAGATTTAGACAGTGCAACTAGCTAAGTAGCGTCAGAGTTACGTTCTATAATAAAGATTTACTTGAGCAGAGATTCTAAGCTTGAGTAGAACTCACGAAATGACTGCATAAGTAAAGCATGGGGAAGCCTATACAATACGGACCTTAGTAAAGCAAGCTGAGTGAACCTGACATAAGTAGTATACCGACGACATAGGCACGCCCTTTTTGTATTTATTTTATTTTAATTATTATGTATATCAAGAATAAATGTTTTATTTGTATCACACGGCGTTTTTCTTCTTATTATTTAACAAGGAAGCCAGTTTCAGAGTCAATGAAGTCGGTCACCTAGCAACGCACCGCGTTGCCTAGCAACGGAGTGTGTTGCCAAACACGGCTATAAAGGTACAAAAATATTTTTTAAAACGTCGATTACAGCGCCCCCTGGTGAGCAAATAATGGTAATAAAATTACCACCCATATAAAATTATAAATATATATTCTCATTACAAACAAAGGTACATTATAAATATACTTTCAACTGAGATAATATCTCAGTTTAAAGATAATTTAAGTTTTATATCGAACATCAAAGTTGGAAATAAAAGTATAGCCAAAGTTGCACGCTTATTTAAATCCAAGCAGATTAGAATCCAAGAAATAAGAAATAAAATTATAGAATTGAGTAAACATGAATCTGAATCTAACAAAAAACTCTTCAGGTTTCCTAACCTGAAAACTAGATAAATTTTGTTGGTATGTTATTAATTAAAAAATTATAGATCGTATTCGATTATTAAGGCACTAGGTAATGAAAAAGGCACTACCATAAAAAAATAGTAAGAATAGAATAGAAAATGTAACGGACAATAAAATTTATATGGCAGAATAAAATGGGCAGGATAATAACTAAACCAATGAACTATACACAATAAACATTATTTACACGAAAAAACAAACATGACCTTCCTATATATATAATATATTACCTACGTACGACTAATGTCCAAAACCAGAAATGTCTAAGTGTTCAAAAACTTCCTATCAGTAGGTAATTTGTCCATACAAAAAATATATTATAATATATCCGACCAGTTACACGACCAGTAGAAGTGTGTAACTCTTTAGTGAAACGACACACAACGACGGTAACAGCTAGTAGGGCATCAGGTAAATAAGGTATATGAAATGTATAAGGTAGGTAGAATTAAACAGTAAGTAGGTTAGGTTAGTTTAATTTTTATTACGTTTCAGGAAGTAGTAGTGGTAGTATTCACATTCATTCACTCACGACTGCCTACATTCAGTTTCGAAAAGTTGCTCGTGTCCCAGCATCGAACAAGTTCAAAAACACACATACTTAAGACTTATAGTAGATAACAGGTTCAACTGGCAATTTCATAATTATTAATTCTGTATGCGATAAACTACGCGCCATCTTGGCCAAGTTCTATATGCTTAAAATGAAAACACCCAACAAAATCCTGCTGAATGTATACATAGCCCTAGCGGAATCAATAATTAAACCGAGTGAACGCAGTGAACGAAGTTCATACCTGGGTCAACATTCTCGTTTTTTTGTCAGTATGTACAGACAGACTCTACAGGTTGTAAAATACAACCTGTAGAGGAGTACAGACTCCTCTACAGGTTGTATTTTACAACCGATCGTTACGAAATTTCGTGTACAGATTCAACGATTTTATAGAATTTTTTTTTCGTCGGGGATTTTTGATTAAATTGTACTTCCCCCAAAAAAAGGCAAAAAGGGGGCTTTAGAATATCTCCGCTTTGAGATATCTGATTTCGAAGATTTTATTTTTAAATAAAAGATAGATATTTTATATTAATTCTCATAAAAAAATGGTAAAGATTTGATCAGTATCTTAGGCACGACCAGCAGATCAATAGACGCAAAATGCAATATGCAAGCGTCGCGCCCATCGCGTAACATTTCAAGAGTATTATACCTCCTATCACGAGTATCACGTTCACGCGCATACTTGCAGTTTGTGCAGTACGAACTACATTGATTTTTACAGAGATGGCGCTCATGTACCTAATTGAAAGAGTTTTGGTTTCAAAGATTATTTCATAGTTAGTAGCACAGGTAGTAGGTAAACACTATAGAGGTAATTTACACCCATTAATAATTGATGAAAATCTGATGAGGATTATAGATCTGATAAACAGAGTAACTCCTCAAAAATTATTGTGATTTGCTAATGCTAGCTACCTAGCGCTACCTGTTGGTTGGGTGTTCCATGGAAGTGAAGTCTTATACCAATGAAACTATATTATTAAATACATTTTCAATTACGGAGCTTCAAAAAGCAAATTTAAAAATTGAATCAACTAAAAAATATTCTTTGCTATTTACTAACGACTCCTATTCTTTTACTGATCAATTTTGAATCGATGAAAAAACGCCATCTACTAAAAATACCTAGGAACAGAATTAGGTTTTCATTGACTTTAGTTAGTTTGTTTGTTGTTTGAAGCTGGTGTTTTTGCAACAGTTTGGCGCATTATTTTTGTGTGTGGTAAAAAGGAAAGGAAGCATGAGAAGATGTTTGTCTCTCGCGCCGCCGGCCGGCGGCGGTGACAGAGGCGGCGGCGGCGGCGGCTTAGGTAGGTATCATAGGGAATTTGCTAATAGTTAATCGTTTCTTTCTTATGAACACCTAACCTCAAGCCACAAGAGTCTTCAAACTGCACGGACTAAGTAGGTAGGTAGAGATAAGTTGTTGGTCAAATCAATTTAAAATACCCATTATAGGTACCTACTGAAGATTGTTCACCTGAAACCCCAGATTAATATTTAGTGGGAAAACATATGAATATTCGATTCTTAAATTCATAAACTTTACCTACCTCAAATTAAATTCTTGTTGTCGATTTTTAAACATGGAAAAAGTAGGTGGGTTCCTACGTACTTGCTGATTTGAGATTCTTTCTGCAAGGAAGGTACCTACCTATATCTCTTTGTCTCGACGCAAAGCATGTGAATTTTAATTTATGTTTTAAGGATCTGTTGACATACTTTGCAGCTATATGACAAAATATAGATCATAGCCGCAAACTATTACCATATAAGAAAATTTGCCTGTTTTTCTGAAAAAATTGCAAATACTCGGTTATATAAAAAAAATAACCCGATACCCGTGTATTAAAAAAACGGGTAGGTACGGTTTTAAATAGTTAGTGTTCACGAGGTTCACTGTTCGGAGAACTACTAGTAGCATACGGAATAACCAGCTACGAAAGGACCCTTAAGACTTACCTAGACCAAATATTTGCACTAGGTACAGTTAAGATTACTAAAACTGATTCTACCCAAAAATATAAAAAAACAACTCGGAGATAAGCTAGACACAATATTTAAGTACTGCAAAATATTACCAATACATGACAGAGTACAGCTAAATCTACTTATCGAGCAATTCGGCAACCGTAATCTGTAGTAAAACTAAAAAAATAGAACATAAAATATCAACAACGAAAATTACAGAAGAAAAACTCTATATACCTCAACAGAACAATTCCTACGGGAGACGTACTAACAACTTCTTAATTCCAAACATTGTAAATTTTTATTATTTATTTAATTTTTAAGTGTAGATGGTATGGACCTTCTACACTTAAAAATTAAATAAATAATTAAAATTTATAAAACAAATACATAACTTTCTACCTAAATAAGATTAATAAATGGTCGTCTCAAAAATATAATAAGAAAAAAAAACTTAAATTAAAATTCTAAAATCATAATTAGATCATCCTGTATCTAACTTTTGCTTACAACGTAATGTTGAGTATCTTTTGTCCATTTCACAAACGAAAATTGAGCCTCGGGTAACAGCTTACTGGTTAAGTGAATGACGTATAAAAACATACCCTACTATTCGTTCAATCATCGTTCGATAAACGCCAAACGTCATAGGCAGTTGTCAAATGTCTTGTCATTTGTTTTGTTTCGGACCGCTCGCTGCCGTCCGCGTAGCTGCGCCAGCACCGCGCCCAGCCCGTACTGGCTGCTGTCCACAGACAGGATCAGCGGCAGCTGCGGGTTATAATGCGCGAGCACCGGAGAACTGCTTAACATTTTTATTTTTCTAAAGCCGTTTTCACAATTTATGTCCCATTTCCATACAGTGGTCTTTTTTAATAGGCTATACATAGGTTTCAAGATATCGCTCGTGTTCGGATAGAATTTTGAATAAAAATTCACAAATCCCATGAAACTTCTCAGTTCGGTGACGTTCTTTGGTACCGGGGCGTCCACCTTTCTGGAATCTGCATAGATATAAATCATTAGATATGCCCTTACCTCAGTGAGACCGCGCCGTTTTGTGTCCAAGTCGAACCTTACGCCCGCTTAAACCTGGACTCAGTGTACATCTAAGCACAGTGTTAGCCGCGTGCCTTTCGAAAGCACAACAACAATTCTAGAAATACAAACAAAGCCAGAGGTGTAACATTTCACTCGTAGGCATTGCGAGTTAATGAAATAACTTTTATTTTATCGTCCGCATTATCAAAAATGACTATAATAACAAATTTATATGGCGAGTGCACGAAAGAGAAAGTTGTGTTTGCAACAAACGTGTGAGAAAAAGAGATGGCACTATTTTCTCAGTACGTTTGTTTGGTTTGTCTACATTGCTACAGTTTTTGGTGGTCGGGGCGTATCTAACGATTTATATTTATGGGAATCTGTATGCAAACCGAACTTGTCAATTTTATTATCCCAAATAAGTAACCAAATCTCGAATATTGGCACTTTGAAAAATTTATTCTTAATCCATTATCTTTCAATCTTTTTAAAACTACCTTAAAGTTTGACAAATGAATTGCTTTAGTGGGGCCTGTCACGCAGATATCATCAGCAAAAACGGCCGTTGACGGCAATCCGCTCAATGTCTCTTCCATTACTTTATGAAAGTTTTCAGGGATACACTTAATTCCCGAACAGATCCTCGATCCGCGACAATGGGTAGTGAAAGTCCATAAGACGTGGGTTTATTGTGACTTTATAATCTCCGCATATCCGAATATCGCCATTTGTTTTAGCTACCGGTACAATCGGCGTACCGTAATCCGACCTGTCGACCTTGTAGAAACACCCTCCCGTTGCAGCCGATCGAGTTCCCGTTCCAGGCGCCCCCGGAGGGCCAGCGGCAGCGGCCGCGACTTTACAGACACCGGTGTAGTGCATTGATTAAAAAAAGGAAGATAGGTTACGTTCTCCCAGCGCTTACTCAAAAATTGGCATGTGTTTCAACTACACGTAAACACATATTCTCACAGTTATATTTCCAGTCCTGTGCAATACAAAGAAGAACAAAGACGGAAAGAGGTATCTAGGACCGAAGTGAGACTGAGACAACAATATTTCACGCTAATCGCGACCGCCCGTGACTGATGTGGGAGAACACAATTTTACACAATTTGAGGTTGCCACTTTTGAGCAACCAGTGCCTCATCTTCGTTTTTAATAAATCAATGGTGTAGTGTCACTCAAGTGTAGCCGAATACGTGACTTGCATGTTTTGTTTTCAGTTATTTATGATACACATTATTAACTTGTTTGTTTTACAACTGACATAAACCACACTTCGGTTTGTCCGTCAGCCTTAGTCTCTAAAGTTAGGTTGTAGTATGGAGATACATTTCTACGTAGGTATTTTAAAAATATGGTCAACTCGTTTCTTAAACTTAATAAACACTTTTTAGTTAATTTAAGTTAATAAAAATCCAATAAACACAAAAAAATAAAGAACTACAATAAAGAATTACAGAATTACATCGAAAATTAGCGTTTACAAACTAAGTATCCTAGTGGTTAATTGCTTATACATAAAAAAAAACCACAGGCGAGGGTAGGCAGGTACCTACCTAATCAGCTGTCCGGCGCGCGGCGCGCGGCGTGCGAGCGACATTAGAATAATGCTCGTTCGCCAGCGAATGGAGCGAGCTGATAACATTATACAGGGTTATTTTAAAAATGAAGTTACTTCGATTGATATTTTAGAATAGAAAAAAAATTGTTTGGTATTTTATTTTATTATATATTTTAGTTAGTTTTAATGAAGTTAGCTGAAAATTTAAAGTTTTTATTATTTCGGAGTTAAAAGTTTTGTTGTATGACGATTGATGTAAATCGTGATAGTATTAATAATTATTAATTTAATAATTATTTTATAGTTTTTGTCGTTGATATTTGATGAAATGTTAAAAGGTATTTTGTTAATTAAGTAAGGTATTAGATATCTATTTGTACGTTTGCCGTAATAGTTGTAAATTCTGGGTATTACAAGTTTATGTCGGGTTATTTTTCTTGTGATAATATTATGACTAATTTTTATTTGCCAGTCTTTATTTGGAAATTGTTCTGTCAGAATGGTCGTTTTAAATTTTGTATGAATTGGTAATATATTACATTATTTTGTATATTCCAGTAATGTTGTCATCTTTATATAGTTTTATTTGAATTTTATTAGGTATTATTATTTTAAGTATTCTCAACTGAATATTATAAATGTTGTCTAGGTAGGATTTGAACGTTTTACCGTAGCTCGTTCGCATATACCTAAACCTTCCGCAAAAACCTTGGGAAATTCCTTTCTAAGGGAGCTTGCCATCAAATCCTCGGTTACATTATGAATCATATGTACATTATTTTGAAACAGCGCTAATTTTAAATGTTTTATCCAAAGACGGCCCAATAATGGTGATCCGCCGTTGTCAATAACGTACAGTTTTAAATCAGCTGTTTCCGAACCTAATTTTACGTGCAACTTCAATGTAACCTAAAGTTTCGATTACATCACCCGTGTATGATCTAAAAGTAAGAGACTTGCATTGAATAGGTAGTTTGGAAAAATGTTCGTCATAGAACTTCTTACAAATAGCCGATATTTTACTGCCCGTGTCTATTTCGAATTTGCACTAAATGTTGTCCACACACACACGAATATAATAGGGCTTATCACCCGCACTGCTGATCAAATTATAAAAGTGGCAATCGTCATATGAATCACTGTCATTAAAAAAGTACTGACCTTTCTTCGACGTCGCGGCATTACCTTCACTTCCTTTGCACAGCGCCTTGAGATGTCCTTTCACACCGCACTTGTCACTCGTATAAAACTTATACCGACACCTGCCAGGTGAATGACCCGGCTTACCGCACCGCAAGCACGGCGGGCACGCCGTTAAAAAAATCCGTCGTGGGGGGGCTGCCATTGCCAATTGCCATCAATAGGGTATATGCATGGATTTTTTTTATTTTTTTAATCGATTATCAAGGTTAATACATAAACGAAAAAAAATATAACCCAAAAAAAATTTTTTTTGAGGTAAAAAACTAAACAGTTTTGGGTGATAAAAACGCTGCCATATTAGCCATTGCATTTTATGACGTCACGGATCATCATCACAGTCCCATATGTAAACTCAAAGTCAAAACTTCATGATCATACAAAAATGTTCAAGTATGACGTCACGCTTCACGTGCCAATAGCGTTGGGTTTACACATTTTGCTGGTAAGACTTAAAATATCTACTTTTCAATTATTAAATTTCACAATAAATAAATATACAGATATATATCTTATTCTTATTCAATATCAATAGAGAATACGTTAAAAAAAATATTAGCTTTTTTGAAGTCACATGCATATACCCTATTTTCTGAATTTTCCGGTACCCAGTGTGGCGCTGGCTTAGAATTTGCAGTTTTCAGTTTGTATTGGTGGCAATGGCAGCCCCCCGACGGATTTTTTGGCTTTATTTCGTTTATAATCCCTATGAAAAACTCTATGTTTTTAGCACCATCTATACCTAACGATGTTTTCAAAATTATTAAATCACTAAAAAATACCAACAGTGTGGGCTATGACGAAATTTCAACCAAAATAATAAAATCAGTCAATGAGAATATATGCACCCATTCATCTCATATCTTAAATTTATGTATATTGGAGGGTAAGTATCCGGAACAACTAAAATTATCCATTGTAAAACCTCTTTTTAAGAAAGAAAACAGAGATTTGATGTCAAATTATAGACCCATAGCACTTATCTCTATCATATCCAAAATATTCGAGAAATACTTATATGGCGAGATAAACTCATATCTTGCAAAAAATAATCTGTACTGTAAAGAGCAAAAAGGTAGGTGGAAGAATAAAAATATAACCATGGCTATTTTTGACTTTCTAAAGAACATTATGTTAAACGTTGACAAAAGAACGGCAGTCTGTGCTATCTACTGCGATATGACGCAAGCATTTGACTATGTGGATCACAAGATACTGAGTCAAAAACTTGAAGCTTACGGTATTAGAGGAAATGTACTAGCTCTACTTCGAAGCTACCTCACCATCAACAGATTACCAAAATCAGTAACATTAATTAAGATATAAAATGTCAAGAAACTCATGCATCCGCAGAACGTAGTCTATTCTATGGAGTACCACAGGGTAGTGTGAAGAATCGGCTTATATACATGTGAGGAGTATAGAGTTCTTAAATTCTTTATCATAAATGCGCTCAACTTGTTTTAGTACTTAAGGGCATGTTTACGGATCTAAAGTTTTACTATCAGAACGTTAGAGGCTTAAGGACTAAAACTACTAAACTTTTTAATAACATTGTGTGTTCTGATTATGACGTTATTGCTTTTACAGAGACTTGGCTAAATGGTAGTAGTACCCTTCGTGACCTGGATTGTAAACTACGCATCAATGTCCATATTGATCTTACAGTCAAGAAGTGTTTTAAAACGCTGGGTTTTGTGTTGCGTACTTGTAAATATTTTAAGAAACCTGCTACTAAAATAACCATTTACAACGCTCTTGTGCGTAGTTCACTCGAATACTGCAGTATCGTTTGGAACCCTCATTATGATGTCCACATCAAACGTGTGGAGAGTGTACAAAAAAGATTTATGTGGCATCTGTCATATAGCTGCCATTTGGCTAAAAAGTTACCCAGCTATGATGATCGTCTTAAACACTTCGGCGTAAACTTTCTTGCCAGTCGTAGAAAAAGACACGATGTCTTGTTTTTGTATAAGCTCATCAACAATCTCAATGATACTCCCTTTATTTTGTCAAAGTTAAAATTTGCTATTCCAAGAAGACTAGAACTAATAAATTTAAACCCTTCGTGAGCACACAATCTCGGTCTAATTTGGGTTTATTCTCTCCTTTAAACAGAGTCACAAGAACATACAATGCTACACATAACTTAAATGTAGCCTCTAACGTTCATAGTAGCCTGCGCCGCAGCTCTGGCTCTGATCAAAACCGTGCAATTGATTTGTTTTCAAACAGTCTGTATAGCTTTAAAAAATATTTAAGATCTATGTATAACGCCTATTCAATTTAATTTAAGTAATTTGTTTAATTTATATGGAAATTTGGTCTAAAATTTATTCTTAATAATTTGACGTTTTAAATTAGCTCAATATTTAATTTACGCTATTCATACGTTTAGAATTATTTTGATGGTAATTGTTTTAATTTAGATTTTATTTCTTTAATATTATTATGGTTGTAACTAAGCTCTTGTTTTAAATGACTTTCGATTTGTACCTGTAATTGAAGTGGCGCTCAGATGTGTCTTTTTGTAAGAAATAGTCCACAATCTATTTTTCGGTGTACACTGCGTTGGTGCAATTTTTAATAAATAAATAAATAGTGTATTAAGTCCGCTGTTATTTTTAATATATATTAATGACTTGCCTAGAGTGACATGCCAACCAATGACCCTTTTTGCGGACGACAGTACCTTAACTGTAGCTTGTAGAGACCATGCATCATATGTAAATGACACTAATAAATCTTTGACATCCATTATTTCATGGCTTAGTAATAACAATCTAAAATTTAACGTCAAGAAAACGAACATCATGCATTTTAATCAAAGATCTAATAATTTATCAGAAATTGACATACATTTTAATGATCATTCCATAGCCGAAGTAGAGACGGCTAAGTTTCTAGGATTAATAATAGACAAAAGACTCAATTGGAAAAGTCACATCGAAAGTTTATGCAATAGAATGAGTAGTGTAGCCTATGCTCTACATAAACTAAGCTCCACTATTAACACAGATGGTCTTCTAGCCGCATATTATGGTTTAGCTGAATCTTTGCTCTGTTACGGGATTATTTTTTGGGGCAACAGCACCGAACACAACTGAGTCTTCAAAACGCAAAAACGTTGCCTGAGAGCAATGTTTAACTTAGTTAGTGTTGATAGTTGTAAGCCATACTTTGTTAAATATAAAATTCTTACTCTACCAGTTCTTTATATTCATATATAAACAACAACAATAATAGACTTTGTACGCACCCATCACAAACTGCTCTAATACGAAAAAGTGTTTTAGGTATGGCACCCAAAATTATTAATCATGCTGTAAAATGTTTAAAAAACAATTACTCTGATACACCAAATTTATTTAAAATAAACTCAAAAATGTACTCGTAAAGAAATGTTATTATAGCGTAAATGATTTTCTGCTTGACAAATTTAAATTTTATATACCAACCAATTGCAATATATAATTAATTTTAAGTTTTTCTGATAATTTTTGATTAAGATTGTACTATTTAAAAAAGACATATCACATTTAGTGACAAATCGGCAGTGTGCCCTCTCCTATTTTGCACGCCAGTAATGGCAAAACATGTAGGTCTTAATTAATTTATATTTTAACATAGTTGCATGCTCACACCATGTTAATACTCATGTTTTGGCAAATAAATGATTCTTAATCTTATTCTTATCCTTTACTATAGTAATGGATAGGTAAAAAAATTAATAATAATTTTGGAAGCTATAATTGTAACTAAAGGTAATTTAATTGTCTGTTTCAATTCCATTTAGTCGGGGGTTTTGATAAAATTATTTATTCCTTTTTCGATTACATACTCTTTACCTTACCTTAGTTACATCCGATTTTTCGAACGCAGATCATCCTTTTCATTAATTTATCAATGGTCAAGTCTCTAATCAAGTGTATTTAATTTTTAACAAGTCAGGTTTAAACACATCATGGTTTTTGATAGTTTTCAATGAAAATCTGTCTAACATTACTCACTTAAGATGTGAGACGTGCATGAATTTCAATTGCGTTTGAAAACTCGGAAGTTTCGGAAACTGAACTGAGGGGTGAATTTGACGACAATATCGAGACGTCTCAGATTCCCATAGATTTTAGTAAAGCGCCCCATCTCACCCCCTCGTGCGGCTAAAAAGCTACAAAAGTATTTTTTTAAAACGTCGATTACAGCGCCCCCTGGTGAGCAAACACCATAAACTTTTGCTAAGAACCATCGCCAATGAACCCCATACCTTTTACAGAAAACTGTGTCTTAATAGATCAAACCGTTCTGGAGATAATTGGCAACATTGGTTTTCGCAAAATACACATATAACAGCGCCCCCTGGTGAATGAAGACCATAACAACTAACGTAAAATCATCACCACTAAATTTCGAACCCGAAACTGAAAACCGCACCTTAATCGGTCAAGCCGTTTTGGAGATAATTGGGAATATTGCATATTGCA
Organism: Eupithecia tripunctaria; assembly: GCA_955876795.1. Classification (NCBI taxonomy): domain Eukaryota; kingdom Metazoa; phylum Arthropoda; class Insecta; order Lepidoptera; family Geometridae; genus Eupithecia; species Eupithecia tripunctaria. Next base: position 26,498,198 of record OY041599.1, read on the forward strand.
CATACATACATACATACATACAAACAACATCACACCCTAAACGCATATACCGTCTCCGTTCCGTCGCAAGTAAAAATGAACGAAAATATACATAATTTTTTTTTATATGAAAGCGATGTGGGATAAAGATAGGAAAAAAATAGATAAAACGAATTAGATAATAAGTAATTATATTGTTTATAGAATTAAAATTAATCAATAATTGATTATTACATGTCATTGTCATAATTATTATGTAAAGACAATAATCACTTGATTCGGAAAACTATGTAACTAAAAAAATAACTAACTAGGGGTGAGTGATTGAGTGAATGAGTTAGTGTGATATTGTGTGTGAATGTTCTTAGTTTTAAGAAAATTCAGAACTTGAGCTAATACTCGGCAACATTATAAAAAAAAACCTAACCTTACCTTTTTTCTAACGTGGGGAAATCCTTTATGGACATCTCTGGGTCCGGGGGGACCCAAAGATTATGTCGGACTCCGTATACCGACTAAAACCACCACGTGTGTTCTTCTCACGCCTTGTGCCGGGGCCACGGGAACGCGCAAGCACTCTTCCGCAGCCCCAGCAGCGACGGCCCACAACTAAATGCGGGCCCCTCCTCAGATCGATTTGACTGGATCTGCATCGCCTCTTCAGTGGCGCACGAGAACACACGCGCGCGCCACCCCGGGGCATTATGTTGTCAATGGCAGAGTCCCCCGACTCTGTCGCCAACGCCCCTGTTATGGGGGTTGGAGGTGGTCGTTGAAGAGCCGCCTCCTACGCCCGGCTCTCCGTCTGCGGATCGGGAGAGTTGAGAAAATCTCTCTCTCACGCTCCGCAGACTCCTCCCGCGACATGACAATGTCGCAGAAGGATATCACCGCCTCCAACGACTGCGACGAGGGCACGGCGCTCTTCAGCCCGGGCTGGGCACCTCGAGCGTATGCCGCGCAGTATCCTTGTCACAGCCACAATGATGGCACTTGGTCGTCGGTTCCCTTCCGGCTATACGACACAGGTACTTCCCGAAGCAACCAGCGCGCCGCACGCCACTCGTAAGTATTCGCATGGCACTCCGCCTCCAGGTCCCACGGAGGGGACCCCCTAGCAAGCAGGCCAACCTAACCTTACCTAACCTCTTCCAATTTTGACGTTACTCAGGTCGTTGGAAACTCCCAGAAGTTTCAGCAGTGGATGCCTTACTGAAGGCTGTGTGACTGTAAGCCTTCCCGATGACTTCTGGCTGATAGCTTCCTTACAACCGGTAACATTGGACCGTTTGATATCCAATGCTCCGCATTGGATATCAAACGGTCCAGGCTGTTGGCCGTGCCTATTTTGACAACTTAGTAAATTCCCAAATTAATAACAGTAAATTCTTTGGAAAAACATTAAGAGTAAAATATTAGTAGATAGTAGTAAAGATAAGTCCTTGCCATCACATTTTAATGACCCCAATAAATTGAATGACCATTTTTTAAGTGAACCTGGAAGAAATGATGTGCCTGATACTGAAATGACGTTCTTTAGGCAAAATAAACATTCATCTGCGTGCCTAGAGCTCAAACCAATCACCTCAACTGATATATCTAAAATAATATTGTCAACCAAGTCAAATGCAACCGGTAATGACGATATTAGTAGAGACATGATATGTACTATTTTCCCTTCCTTGCACCTTAGACGTAATTACAGAAATTATTAATAGATCAATTTTGACAGGTGTAGTGCCTAGCCAATGGAAGAGAGCTCTTGTCACTCCCATACCTAAAATCAACAGCCCCGCTGAATATAAAGATCTGCGACCGATAAGCATTTTACCATTTCTCTCGAAGCTGCTTGAGAAGGCAGTCTGTAGCCAGTTAACTAAATTTGTCGAAACTAACAGTATATTGCCTTCTTTTCAATCAGGATTTCGGAAAGGTCGTGGTACGGCAACGGCTCTCCTGGATGTCACTGACAATGTGTTGGCGGAGCAGGATAGAGGTCATAGTACAGTCCTGACTTTGTTAGACTATTCACGTGCTTTCGACTGTCTTAACATCTCTCTTCTCCTTGCCAAGCTGTCATACTATGGTTTAAGTGAGAGGTCAGTCAGGTGGTTCGAAGGTTACCTAGGTGGTCGCATACAGTCCGTGAAACTGGTCAAAAATGACGGTTCCGTTTTGTGCTCACGTGCTACGCTTATTGATCGGGGTGTCCCGCAGGGATCTATTCTGGGACCTCTCCTTTTTATCATCTACAGCGCGGATCTCTCTAAAGTCATAAAAAATTGTAAGTTCCACTGTTACGCGGATGATGTCCAGGTATATGTCTCTGATTCACCACATCGCTTAGCGCTTGCTGTTTCTTTGTAAAATGAGGACTTGAATGCAATAGCGGACTGGTCCATGCGCAACGCTCTCGTACTAAACCCCGTGAAATCAAAGTATATGGTTTTGGGTACTATGAAACAAATTGGTAAAATGCGTTGTAACCCCGATGTAAAGATCCAAGGAGTCTCAGTAGATAGGGTAGATGAGGCGCGGAACTTGGGTGTTATCTTCGATAGCCAGCTCAGGTTCGAGAATCACGTACTGAGCTTAGTAAAGAACTGTTTTTACCGTCTCAAAGTACTTTACAACATTCGCAATCAGCTCTCAGAGGCGTCTCGCGTAGCTCTCTGCGAAGCATTGATCCTGTCGAGGTTGAATTATGGTGACGTGGTGTATGGTTCACGATTACTGGTTCGGACTCGGCAAGTGGTACAGCGTGTGCAGAACGCATGTTGCCGATTTTGTTTGACTATCCCGCCTCGGTGTCACATCACTCCTTACTTAAACAAAATGTCTATGCTCAATATGGAATCGCGCAGAGAGTTGCACCTTGGGGGTATAATTTTTGACGTTATCAAATTCAAAAAACCTGAGTATCTGCGCTCTAAGCTAAAATTTGTAGATACCACTCGAAACATAAGGTCAATCAGATCTGCACTACTTTATCATAGCCACAAAACAACAGCATTCAAAGGTAGCTTTCGATATCTGGCAACGAAGTGTTGGAACAATATACCTCCACCTTTACGTAATCTCAACACTAAATTCACTTTTAAAACTCATTTTAAATCCTTGCTGATACAGAAACAGAAACAGGGAGGGAATTCCTACACGCTTCGTTTGCCAGAAGTAGGAAGCACTGGGGTTGCTACTGCTACTTCTACATAACCAAGGTTTTCTAGCTGATTATAGTACCTACCTACGACAAAATTGTACCGACACAAACACATAACCATATCTTTCTCATGTGCTATTATTTTATATATTTGAATACTATAAATGACCATGCAAACACACATTATTTGTTTGTTGGTGTCTCGTTTTTCTGGTCGCCTCAGAGGGTAATACTGAAAATCAGTGTTTGCTCTTTGAGCAAAGCTTTGTGCTGAGTATTGCCTTTTTGTCAGGCTGCAGCACAAACATACTGTATTCGTACTTGATTGTCTGAATGTTAAAGGAAATTATGTACTGATATAATATTGTCGTCATGCATCGTTCCTCATTTATTTCCCAATTTACTTTGATGTTCTTTGTACCTCCCTTTTATTGTGTTTTTTTGTATTGTGTGTTGCAGTTGCAAATAAATGTTTTATTTATCTATCTATCTATCTATCTGTTGGTATCAGTCTCCGGTAGTTCAATGTTACCGGTGCCTGATCTTCGGCCACATAGCTAGAGACTGTCAGGAGAAAGTCCAATGTGGGTACTGCTCTGAAGGGCATGTCACGCGCGAGTGTGGGAACTGGAGCTCCACGCCTCGGTGCATGCATTGCGCTCAGTCGAACCAGTCGAAGGACAGTGACCATCCAGCGTACGCATCCGAGTGTCCTGGGTGGAGAAGATGGGACAGGTTGGCACGTAGCGTGACCTGATTCAATTGCTAGCCGAAGGCACCCAGATGACACTCGGGATAGGTCAAGCCAACCTGGGGCGTGGGTTCTCATCTATGAAGGAATGTCTCCAGGCAGCTACTCAGAGTAATCTGTCACTCCTCATCTTAAGTAGGTACAAAAGCTCATGTCTATTCAAACTTGAGAGTCATTCAAAAAAGACTAGTGACGAATCCAAACCAGTTCGCGCGGCGATTGTCATCGTTGATCAAAATCTAGGTATGTTTGTTATGTTATCGAAAATTCAGATTTAATATTCGAATCTATTGTAGATGTTATTGTTAAAGTAGGGCAAAGTAAGATAGGAATCATAAACGTTTACCTAGACAGTAGACAATTGATATTGAGGAAAACTTACGCACGATCCAGTACATCATCTCGAAGATGCAAACACCGAACATCCTCGTTGCCGGAGACATCAACGCTGCGAGTCCTTGGTGGGGTTGCTGAGAGGAGGACAGTCGGGGCGCCAAATACATGGAGTTTGTGTCGCAGCTTGACCTACACATCCTGAATGAAGTAACCACGCCGACCTATACTTATCGTGGAGGAAGAGTATACTCTAGTATCGTTGACGTTACGGCATCATCGACAGCACTACTGAATAGATGCGAAAATTGGCATGTAGACACCACTAGTCACTCTATCAGACCATAGGCAGGTATACTTTGAATTAAATCTAGACAAACCTGAGTAGGAGGTGAAACGGAATGGAACCAGGATCTTCAGGACAGACCGCGCGGATTAGAAGACCTTTAGGAGAGTGCTACCGATAGAACTTACCAACGCAGACCTCACCGCAGAGACCATTGAAGCCGTGACTGACAGCGCGGGAGTGGACAGCGTAGTCAGCAAATACACTGCTGCCATTCTCGAAGCATGCAGGAAGACAATGCCGCAAATACCTGTGAAAAAGAAAGGTAAGAAATTTATGTGGTGGACAGAGGAATTGACAGAAAAAAAGAAAGATGTACTAAGGCGAAGGGACCGGATAAGGAGGGCAAGCACTTTGAGGAGAGGAATGGTGATAGAGGAATACAGGAAGGCGAGAGAAGAGTTCAAAGAGCTAATGCAATCGGTAATAAATAACAGCTGGAAGGAATTCTGTACAGGAGAGAAGAAGGAGACGGTTTAGCCGAGGTCTTACCGGGTACTGAAACTGTGTGAATCTGAATCTCATTTGAGAAGACACTGCGCTGGGAACCGAACTCCAACCCAATGGACCCAATGGCTTCGGCTGAGCTTTTGGCTGAAACATTCTACACACGTGATGATGAATCGACGGACAAGGGGAAATGAAGGAAGTTATTGAAGAACATACCCATAATCTTGACCTGAATTCCGAATCCGACTGTCTAAAATTCACGTTGGAGGAAATCAAGATGATGAAAACGAGTCCAAAACGAGTCCAAAGAAGTCTCCTGGAGAAGATGGTTTGACTTCAGATATTTGCCAGAACAGCTTTGAGGTGGCGCCAACGATCCAGTTGTCCATCTTTAATTTATGCCTTGGATGCGGGTACTTTCCAAACATATGGAAGACGGCGCGGGTTTGATTCAGGTGATCCCTAAGCCGGGCAAAGACGATTAATCACAAAATCATACAGGCCCATAGGTCTCCTCTCTGTTTTGGGCAAGGTCTTGGAAAAGCTATTTGCATCACGTATAGCATGGCACCTTGGTAGTAATTCACTTCTTAGCTGCCGTCAATATGGATTCACGCTACAAAAGGGTACAGAGGACGCACTATACGACGCTGTTGGGATGGTGGGTGAGGCAGGCAGTGAGAAGCAACGAGATAGTCGCCATCATCTCCTTTGATATCGAGGGTGCGTTTGACAACTGCTGGTGGCCTGGAATTCTAAAGCAGCTTCATTTAATTCAATTCAATTCATTTATTCATACTATAGATTCACAGGGAACACTTAGTCAAGCATGCAAAAGGGATTGATGCGTCAACCCTTCGACTGGTCGTTAGCTACCTTTCTGGAAGAAGCGTGAAGCTTAGCTACATGGGCGAAACCGTACACAGGGAAACAAACAAGGGGTATGTTCAAGGATCGATCCGCGGACTATTACTATGGAACATACAACTGAACCCACTCCTTGAAACAACCGGATTGCTTGAAGCCCACTTCCAGGCCTTTGCAGATGACCTTCTCATAGTGGCCGGGGCAAAAACCACAGCTCAGCTTGAGCTTAAGGTAAACGAGGTACTCAGGACGGTCTCTGACTGGGGAGCGGCCTACATGATGCGTTTCGCGACACAGAAAACACAGGCAGTTGTCATTACTAAAAAGCTGATATACGACATACCACAGTTCATACTAAACGGCAATATACTAAAGCTATCAAAAATTCGCAAAGTTTTAGGCATTACTATAGATAAAACACTGAATTTCAAGGAGCACCTGGATAACACATACCGGAAAACCACCAACATCTTTAAGATGATGTCCAGGGTGGTGAAAGCACAGTGGGGCCTCGACTCAGAAATCGCGAGACTGCTATACTTGGTGACTGTCGAGCCTGTGGTTTTGTACGCCCCGCAAGTGCCTGGGCCCCTGCTGCAAACAAAAGGTTCGTGAAGCAAAAACTGGACCAAATGACAAGGATTTTTGCCCTAAAGATCTGCAGAGTATATCGCACCACCTCATATACTTCTGGCGTATTGCTGTCGCGAATTCTACCACTCGACCTGAGGCTGACTAAGCAGGCGAAGTTATTTGAGGTTAAAAGAGGCAAGCCACTTGAAGCACTTCCAGGACGACCCCTAGAGAACAGAGCCTCACCATACGATCTTCTTCACCCTTCAGAAGGAAAACACGGAAGGTTCGGCATTACAAACAACCAAGAAGACGCCGATCAGATAGAGAACGAGTGGCTTAAAATTTACACATATGGAAGCAAACTGGAAGAAAAGGTGGGTGCAGCAGTTTCGGTATGGAAAGATGACAAGGAAATTAAGAGCTTTAAGATAAAATTTGCCAACTACTGTTCCGTCTTCCAGGCCGAGATGGTCGCCATTCGAAAAGCTGTTTCCTACCTGAAGGATCGTGGGGCTCGAGGAAGCATCATATTAGACTTACGATCTTCTTTAGTAGCTATTTCTGACCCCTGCACGGAGAGTCCTGTGGCGCGAAAGATTCAGAAGGTAGTCAGAGAGCTGAATGGGGTGCACTTTTTCTGGATACGTGCACATTTTGGTATCAAGGGCAATGAGCGAGCCGACGAATTAGCAAAGGCTCACGAAGCTCAAAGCGGCTCCAGCGTACAAGGCGTTCCCGCTGTCCTTCGCAAAACGCTCCATCAGGGACAAAACACTTGAGGATTGGCAGGACGCAACGACCGGGGCGGGTGACGAGGATGTTCTTCTCCTACGTAAAAATGCACACAAGATCTTGTCTGGAATGGAAACAACTACTCTAAGAACACAGCTGTTGAGTGGTCACACTGGAAAAAAGGCGTATCTGCATAGGTTTAAATTAGTTAATGATCCATTTTGCACTTGCGATCATGGCAGCCCTGAAACCATGGAACACATTCTGCTCCACTGCCCAAAATATGATCCGGAGCGATATGATTGTGAGTGCAAGATGGACTTAGACATAACATTAGGAAACGTAGGGAAAATAATTGACGATGACAACCGCCGGACCCATTTTCTAGCTTTTGCGGAACGTATTTTGAGGGTAACTGCAAAGGCAAATGGGTCGACAATTGCATAATTTATAAATTAATGTAATTTACTGAATCGAATTTTATTTTGTTTGTTTGAATGTCATTTATAAATATAATTTTAATCATATGTATAAATGAACAATATTTATACCTCTTTAATTATTTTTAATGAATTGTATAATTATAGGAATATATAATTATAAAACGATGTTTATTTACTGCATGATAAGAATAAGATGTTAAAAGTTGTAATTTTAAGTTCATATTGATTTCTGCATGTCTAAATAAAAATTGTCTATGTAAATAAAAGAAAAAAAAATGGTATATTAAAAAAAATATTAAAAAGATAAGAATGCCGATAAGAAAACAGAAAAGAGAATATATTAAAAAAAGAGAAAAAAAAAGGCAAATTTAAAAAAAAATTAAAGAGATAAGAATGCCAACAAAAAAGAAAAGAGAATATATTAAAAAAAGAGAAATAAAAAAAAATAAAGAAGACAAAAATAAAAATTAAAATAAAAAAAACAGATAAATGTAATTATGAACTTAATAGTTTCTAAGTAAATTAATATTTTAAATGATATGTATACATTTTTAAAGTAAATATAATGAATATAATAATATATGAATGATAAAATACATAAAACATGTCAACAAATAAATTATGCTATAATTTTGTCACTGATTTTGCATGCAATTGAATTTTTGGGCGCGTACTGATCCAAAAAGCATTCGTGCAAAATTAATGAAAGAGGAAAATTGTAATTGTAGGATTAAATAATTATAGAATGAACCGCCACAAAATAAATAGTGGCGATAATATATTCATTATTACATCTCAAATTGCCTGAACTATTGTTTAAATATTTCAATGGCAATAAAACAATGTTAATTCTATGTTATTTTAAAAATTCGATGTTAAATTATCTACCTTATGTGATTTATAAATTGTATGTCAAATTTCAATATAATGTTATTCCAAATTCTATGTTTAATTACCCATAATAAGTTTTATAAATATATTAAGCGGTTTCTATAAATTTAATATGAAAAACACATCTAACGATAAAATTATTTAATAAATTCAAAAATATTTTACAAAAAACGGTTACAAATAATTCGATACCAAGTTGGACATAGTAGCAGTGTATTTTACTAAGTTGTTGACCTGACGACGGCTCGAGCGAAAATGTGCCAGAGACAGCTGCTTTTATAGAAATGTTGCCGTCATGAATTTCAAAATAATGTTTCCCGCTGATTCGACTTCTCCTGACAGTGGTTGCCCTCAACCATATCATACTCCTTGCTTCTGCACGAAGGTGGAGCTCTCGAGACTCGGCAAGTAGACTGGTAGAGCTGGGGTACGCCTCGTGGTGCAGTGGTGGCGTCATCGTGTGCCCGGAGCAGGCTGAGATGAACCCGCAGGAACCTCTGCATCGCACGAACCCACAGAGACGTCTCCATCATGTGTGCTCGGAGTAGGCTCGGACGCTGAGGCGTCATCATCAACTGGAAATAATGTGAAACGTTCCATACATTAGCACTATTTTTCCAAAGGTGTAGATGTACAGGAAATCCGTACATCCAAAACTAGACAGTGGCACCAAGCTGCATGTCTTGAGCATTACAACACCAAGACAGTGGCGCCAAGCTGCATGTCTTGAGTAAAGCCCAACTCAATGCATCCAGTATGTAAAGACAGCTGCGTGTCTTAAGACCACATACCAATCTCAGACAGAGGACGCAAACCCAGTGAACCCAGTTAACCTCGGTCAGCAGAGGACCCAGTTACTCTCATGGTTACACTAAACGAAAAATAAAATAAAATGGTTCATGTACCTAAAACAAACGCACCTAGCTACGGTCCCATAGCAGTCCGCGTAAACTACTAGCATCATTATCAATATACTTCAACAAAAGTAAAACTGTAGAATACATGTTCGTTCATTCTTACTCGTTTCATTTCAACCACAACGAAAACGCGTCTTTTCATCGTACATTAGGTAGGTTCAACAGGACGACTCGAACCCGCAACTCTTATCTATATAGGCCATGACATGAGTAGGTAGGTGCAATGTACTTACAGTAAAAGTAAAGCACGCTACTCTTGAGCCAAGCCAAGCCATCATGTCCTCGGCGACGCGAAGTAGGCATGTAAAATAAGCAGAGAGCAGAACATAGGTACCAACATATGTATGTTCGTTAAAAGAAGGCAATGGACTAAGGAAGGAACACGCAAAACACCATAAAACGAGGACACATTAGGTTGCCACATCAACGTTGTATTTACATAACTACTATTTTTAATGTTTTTTACGAAACAAATTAAATGTTTACTTCAAACTACAAGAAAAAACTGGCAAAAACTAACTTGATCTATCAGTGGACTTACTGAAAGATACACAATTTGATAGGTACCATGCAACTGTGGTACATAACAACGACTACCTTCATTTCGAACATCTCTTTTTTTGGATTCATTTACATAGGTGTGTAGACCACAAACAAGAAAATTTAAATTAATTTTAATAGATTTGTCAGTTATCGTCTTGTTGGTCATAACAATCATCACCGAGTAAGCTCAGAAATCACCGAGTAAGCTCAGACGGGATCAGGGGTGAATGAAACATGGAAGTTTCAACTACTCACCTCTAGCATGGTTTCCGCTACTCGCCTGTTGTAGCACCTTTACCTGTAGTAAAGCAACTACCAACGCACGACGACACGTGAAAGAAGATTCTTTTTGCGCCTATTAAAGCACAACGCGTTGCAATCGGTCACGATTGTGAGTTGTATACAAAACAAGTACGTACCTACAAGAAGGCAAGCGTTTCTAGCTCGTCAGAGTTATACCGCAGATCGACGCCCTGCATGGTCTTACAATAATACGCTGCTAGGTACTAGCCTTATTGTACTCCTGCATACACGACAGAGCTGGTGTAGCTGTGTAGCTCTTCTTCTTAGCCATCTTCTACCCTATGGGTGTAGGCCTCCTTCAAACTTTGCCATTTCCTGCGGTCTTGTGCAATTTCCATCCATTTGACTCCAGCTGATCTTTTGACGTCATCATACCAACGCATTTGTGGTCTCCCCTGTGGTCGTTTTTCGCCCCATGGTCTCCATTCTGCCAGTCGTTTGCACCACGAGCCTTTTTTACGCGCGACGTGGCCAGCCCATTGCCATTTAAGCTTCGCAATGCGCTTTATAACGTCGGCGACTTTGCTTTGCTCCCTGAGCCAGACGTTCCTTTTGCGGTCCCTCAGTGTAATACCTACTATTTTCCTTTCAATTGCTCTCTGGGCGACTTTAAGCTTGGTTGTTATTTCCTTTGTGAAAACCCAGGTTTCAGCCCCGTAAGTAAGTACTGGTAGGATGCACTGGTCGTGTATGCGAGCTTTCTGTTCAGTTTTGATTGTCATCCTAAAGGCAAATTCTAATTTGGAGTAGGCTGCCCACGCTAGTCTTATGCGCCGATCAATTTCTGACGTTTGGTTTTCCTTGCCCATTACGACCTCTTGACCAAGATACACGTACTTGTGCACCCTTTTAATCGTGATTTGGTTGACTTTGATGTTTTGATAGTTAGACAAAGAGTTGGTCATTATTTTTGTCTTGTCGAGGTTCATTTCCAATCCTACTTGAGTAGAGGCATCATTGAGTTCCTGTATCATAATTTCAAGGTCATGGTAGTTGTCCGAAAATAAGACGATATCGTCAGCGAACCTTAGGTTACTCAGTCTTGTTCCTGCTATGTTAAGACCACGGTTTGCCCAGTTCAAGGTTTTAAACACGTCCTCCAGTACCAGTGTAAACAGTTTTGGTGAAAGCGTATCACCTTGGCGCACTCCTCTTCCTATCGTTATAGGGTTTGTTTCAGGTGGAAGGTTGAGAGTGAGACGTGCATGTTCGTATATGTTCTCTATTAGGCTTATGTATCGGTGGTCTATTCTTGCATTTTGTAGGGACTGTATGACTGCCCAGGATTCTACACTATCGAAGGCTTTTTTGTAGTCAATAAATGCGAGCCATAGGGGCATCTGGTATTCTGTGGCCTTTTCAATAACTATTTTCATAGCTAGTAAGTGGTCCATAGTGCTATATCCGCTTCTAAACCCGGCCTGCTCGACCGGCTGGTAAAAGTCAAGTTTTTTGGTCAGTCGTATCGTGATGATTTTAGTCAAAAGTTTGTATAGTTGGGATAACAAACTTATCGGACGGTAGTTGTTTAGGTCGCTTTTATTGCCTTTTTTAAACAGAAGTATGACAGTGGCGTTTTCCCATTTATTCGGTATTCTACCCTCCTCCAAACACTTGTTGAAAATGTTTTCAAGGCAACTAATAACCGTGTCTCCACCTTCTTTGACCATCTCCAAGATAATGCCATCTTCACCGGGAGCTTTGCCATTGGCCATTCTGTTCAGGGCTTGTTGTATCTCAGACTTGGATATTTCAGGTACATCTTCAGATCCAACATTTAAGATTTTTCGTTTGGTTGTGTTAGTAGGTTTAGGGTTTCTTGATTTATAGAGTTCTTGGTAATAATCTTCTACCCGTCTTAGGAGTTGCCTCTGTTCCGTGATAAGGTTCCCTTGCCCATCACAAAGCTTGGTAATAAGTTGTGTGCCTGGTTTTATGGCTTTCCTAAACACTTTTGGACCCTTGTGTCTATCTATGATGTTCTGGACAACCTTCTCTTTATATTTTTCGATGTCTTTCTCTACGTTGTTTCGTGTTTTCTTACATATTTCTTTGAATTGATCTGTGTGGCTCCTACCAGCTTTTATAAGTGACCTTCTTTCGTCCAAAAGGTGTTTAGTTTTACAGCTTAGTTTCTGAAGGCGGCCTGTGCTTTTGGGCTGTATTTTCTTTGCTGCGTTGTATAAAGTAGTGCTTAGATGGTTTAGCATTTTGTCAGAATCTGGATTTACATCTACAATGTGGTCTAGTTCATTTTGGATATGTTGTTGGTAAATATCTTTGTGTAGTTTTAAGTTAATCGGGTTCACTTTTATTCGCTTTCTTTTGATGGTTGCGTAACGTTCAAGTCTGGCTTTTATCTGTATGGTAGCTCTAATGAGACGGTGGTCGCTCCCTGTGTAGAAACTATTTAGAACTGTTGTGTCTTTGACAATGTATTTGTCACTGCTAAATAGGTAGTCTATTTCATTTTTGTATTTTGAGCCGGGTGATAGCCACGTCCACTTCCTTTCTGGTCTTTTTTGGAAAAAGGAGCTCATGTGGTAAATTTTTTCCCTTTCTATAAAGTTAATGAGCTCGGTTCCCCTTGCATTCCTATTTCCATATCCAAATTGTCCCATCATCGTTTCTGAGGCGTCCTTCCTTTTTCCAATTTTCGCATTAAAGTCACCTGTAACAATGGTGTATGTTGTTTTGTCTCTTGCTATACCTGCACTGATGTCCTCATACATTTGCTCAATATCTTCATCTGGTGCGGTGCTTGTAGGAGCGTACACTTGTATAATTTTTAGGGTGATTTTTTTCGATACGTGTATTATTACATAGGCGACTCTATCAGAAACGGAATCAATCGATTTGATATTATCGGTAAGGCGTTTGTTAACCAGTATGCCTACGCCATGTTCATGTTTACCTGAATCTGACCCCCTGTAGTAAAAAATATGTCCGCTGGATAGCTTGATGCATTCTTCGCCCTGTCTTCTTACTTCGGACAAACCAAGGACATCCCATTTAATATATTGTAGCTCGTGTAGCAATTCTTCCAATCTATCTTCCGTTCTTAACGTTTTTGTATTGTATGATGCTATATATAATTTAGTGTTATTTGCAAGCGGGCAGCTAGTTCTCTCCCAGTGATTCTTAGCACCCCTGGTTTCGCTCGAAGCCCCATTTCTGCCCTTACTGGGGGTAGCGAACCCGCTGGGAACTCGGGGCCTTCTTTTCTTTTGTGTATCCATAGTTTGAAGGGTTTAGGCTTGTTAACTCACCCACTTGCCTAGGGTGTCTTGGTGAGTGAGAGTAGTCCATCTGACTAGGACTGTGGACGCTACCGTTGGTCTTATGTATAAGACTCCTCCGCTACCGATCCTAAGAAGCCATCCTCTCTGATGGCTTCAAAGCCAAAAAACCGCATCTTGCGCCTTAGTGGCCCCCCCTTTCTCTCGTTCGTTCGCTGACCTTGCTTCCCACTGGGATTTTCACCTCAATCTTCAGCAAGGTTACTCAGCTTAACAGGGTCTACCGCGGGAAGGTGAGAGTGGAGTTGTAGTGCAGAGGCTAGAGAACTTCACTTGGAGAGGTTTCTCGAGGGGTCTGAGGCAGTGTTATGCAAAGTGTAGCTCTGTAGACAGCTAAAGATAAAAGCGAGCACTGGCTCACTCGTGAGACACTGAAGTACTTTAGGCTGGCTAAAATAGTCACAGTCCGTTACTCGTAATCAGGTATGCAGTGTACCTACAAAAATATCCTGCAGAACATAACAATCGCTAGACCTGTTTTACATTCGTGGGCACAGGGGAGTTGGTTGAAACTTATTTTAATCTCGCTCGGTCTGACCTGACCTTACGACAAAGTGCGAACAATCGCAAACTAAACAGTTCACTTCTGTGGCCACGAAGGTGCTGTTTTTCAGGTCTATCGAGACTGCGGATCTGTATCCGACGCGGTCATATATTTTTGAGGCACAACCAAACAAAACAACATTGAGAGATCTCATCCATTGATTAATTAAAAAGGGAAGATGAGGTACTAGTTTCTCGAAAATGGCAACCTCATATTGTGAAAAATTGTGTGCTCCCACCTCCGTCACCGTCGGACCGGCGGCACGGGTGCCCTTTTTAATTAATCAATTAAATCTCATCCCTTAGAGGTCTAACCATGATAGTTTCCCCAGTAAACCCTTGATGGAAACGTTACCTAGCTCGGTCACCAAAGTGACATAGATACTTACGTAGTTACATTGTAGTCTGATACAAATACACACAAAAGATACGTACCGCGTTGAGCTGGCTGCTGAGAACACACGAAGTGTTTTAGGCTCAAACCTTGACCATAGGTTTAGAAATAATAACTAGCTGTAAAGTCATACATATTAGTGTCTGTATTACCGCGATACCTTGCCGTAGTATTACCTTTCATTACCGCGGTCAAACGACACTTCTTGTAGAAGTGCATTACAATTCGCAAGAAAATTACTTACATGGACTGTTTACTTTGTTAACAATCAATCCTGGGAAAATACATTTATTATTCTACCAGCAATGCAAAAAGCTTATGAAAGCTTGTACCTCTTTATCAGAGCGCTGACAGGCTAACAGCGTTTGATAAAAGTTTAGTACATCGATTGTAACAGCTATCCTTTTGTGTCAAGATACGAAGGCATCATTTTGTACACTAAACAAAACGGAACGAGATTTAGACCAAGTTAGTGTACTAACGTACCCAATACCTAGGGCAGAACCACTTTAACACTAACCATTAACACAAAACTGTATACCTCTTCCACCAGGTGTAGAACTTTCGGCAATGATTTACATAATGCAAAACTATTTGCGCTGTAGGCCAGAGCATAGACTGGACAATGGTGTCCAATCCCACTTCTGAATTATGCGGTTTCTATAAATTTAATATGAAAAACACATCTTACAATAAAATTATTTAATCAATTCAAAAATATTTTACAAAAAAACGGTTACAAGTAATTCGATACCAAGTTGGACATAGTAACAGTGTATTTTACCAAGTTGTTGACCTGACGACGGCTCGAGCGAAAATGTGTCAGAGACAGCAAGAGCGCTGCTTTTATAGAAATGTTGCCGTCATGAATTTTAAAATAATGTTGCCCGCTGATTGTATATTTATTGCCATTACATGTGAAGAAGTTGGTACATACCGAAATGCGTAACAATGTAATTTACCCTTTTTGGGGCGTGCAATTATCTTTTTGATTGCAATAATATTTGAAGATTCTATAATAAAAAAAAAACTAAAATTAAAGGTAATAAATTGAATTAATTTAGTTGTCACAGGTACCTAAACTGGATATAATTTTTTAAAATATAATAGAGTAGTTTAAAGTTATTTGTCAAAGTTCTTCTCTTTAATAAAATCTTTCACTGTATACATTTTACAGTCAATATGGTTCTCAGCTTTCTTTTAAATATTGTGGTCGGCAATTCTCTAATTGAGAGTGGAATTTTATTATAAATCGACGGTGCCATAGCAAAGAGACTTTTTTTCAGTAATCTCTTTTTGCAGTTTAACTTACAAATTCGTAACTGGTCGCGTCTATTACGTGGTACGGCGTTAGATTGCTTACAAAACAAACTTGGATTATTCCTTACAAACATAGCTGTTTCTAAAATATACAGCGAAGGGAGAGTCAAAATGTTGTATTTATTTATTAAAGATTATATTAAAGAAAGGTTTACAAGAATCCGTCACTTTCAGATGAAACTTAGCGCATGAAACATAGAGCCATATTAATTGACTTATTTTCCCTGAATCCCTTTTGTTCGTCACAGAATATCTTGTTTGATTCGAACTCGTTATTTATTAGTCGGTAGATGTATTTTTCAAATATTTTTGATATTACTAATATGAGAGATATCGGTCTGTAATTTTCCAATTTATTTTTGCTTTCCTTTTTATGTAATGGCTTAATGATTGAAACCTTTAAAGCATCTGGAAAAGTACCGGTGACAAGAGTTAGGTTTACAATGGCAGATAAGGGCGCTGATAAAACGAGCTACAACTTTTATAATTCTGGTTGAAATTCCATCGCATCCAACGCTACTGGTATTATTTAGAGAGTATAATTATTATTCTAAGGATATCGGTAGGTATGCAAGGTTTGAGAAATAAAGAGTAATAAAGAGGCTTTTAAAAGATTTTGTAACATTGTTTCCTGCTTTGTCAATGGGAATTATCTTGTCAATAAAAAAGTTATTAAATATATTAGAAATGTCATGAGGATTTGTAATTGATTTATTATTTACTATTATTTCATCAATTGAGTCTTTTGGTAGACTTCTTTTAGTGTTATTAATTATATAATTATAATATAATTATAATATTATATATAGTAAAACGTATAATACCCATGTATACGTTTTACTTTTATTTTTTGAAGATTAGAATATCCATTGTACTGGTTTTGTAGTTTTTATAGTTATTATTTTGTACGGGAAAAAAGGTCAGGACAGGAAATATTAGGATTCGCTGTATATTTCGGATAAAGATAGGTTTTCTAGACTATTAACAAACTTTCCTATGTTTTCTACTGAATAGTCTCTTCTCTTTACTTTCCAAAATTTCACTAGAGTTTAATTCCTAACCGAACATTTTAAAAGCTGCGACGTGTGGTCTGACAGTTCAATCACGAAACAAGACAAGAAACATCGAAATGGTAGGGTCATCATCACCATCAGACAAAAAAAGTATAGATACTAATACAAATATGTTAATTTGTAAAATCAGTCAAATTGTGATCTAATTATACAAACATAATCAAATCGACATATTATTATAGAAATAGCACAGCAGAGTGAATAAATTCAGGTCTGGTAGGTATATAATACAATTTAGTAATAAATATTGTATGTAATAAGTTATGATGGTACATAAAATTAGTCATGCATAATCACATTATTTTTAGATCTTTATTCTTTTTTTAAATCTTTTTTCTAATGAAACATAAGCAGTTACAATACAACAATACAATAAACTATATGAGGCTGATCAATGGTACCGTTTAGCAGATATAAAAGATTAATTTTGAATATCGTATTATTATATAAAAATCATCTTAGTTATTTTTCATTACTCATACTCTGAAAGTAGGTCGGAAGTTGCCTGCGCAGCGGGATGAAATTTATACTTTTCATCCCTTGGGACGAAAAGTAATGACAAGTACAAAACAAATGACAGCTGTCACCTCACTTTTATCTTGAACCATGAATTCTACCTTTCTATACAGCCACTCAACTTCAATTCCTTGTGAGATGCTTTTGCGTCTGGTTTGACGCTATTCCCTCCTGACGCAAATCAAGTAGCTTTTGAATGTACTATGGAAGAGGTTTTGCTGAAATTATTTTCATGTAGAAAGGATCTCATTGCTTGTGGCGACTTTAATATAGATATTTTAGCGAATCCCCTCGCCGATAGGCTGCTTAATTTATTCAAATGCTTTAGTTTACGACATCTTTTTCATGACCCTACTAGGGTAACCCTAACATCTGCCACTTGTTTAGATAATATTTATTGCAGTCTATCTCCAACCAACAAAGCAGTAATCAAACATTTCAAATCAGACCACTATGGTCAGAGTGTTAATTTTAGTTATAATCTTAACGATAAAAACAAAGTTGAAAAATATACCTATAGGCCTATTACAGAGAGCCGTATTAAGAATTTTCAAAGTCAAGTGGAACTAGCAGTAGCTAATAGATTACTGATATCAAATGCCATATAGCATGACATTTCGTACCGCGCCATAAAGCATGCTATCAGTACACAGTACACTAAACATGACCCGACGTCATGTCGCTCTATGCTATGTAAGTAATGCGAAGGGCCCGCTATTACTTTTAAGTGTAGGTACTGACTGAATTTTCTGTTCAGATATAATGTAGGTTATAGCAATTTACACACCTTTCATTATTTTATTACATTCTGTATGTTATACCGCTAAACTAACAATTATTGCATTAGATATGTATGTAGGTAGATATATTTTACGTATCTCGGGAAAAGGTCATCGGAATTTTTTCGTTTATTATGTTAATCTGTATTAAAATACCAAGTAAAGCGCGGTCACCCAGGTCCTACCTACACATAGGATAATAAGTTTCGAATTATACCTATAGCAATTAGACGACATTCGATAACGAAGATTTGTTTGTTCCGTAGTTGTGCACTAATTTATTTCTAAATATTTTATATAGGTACCTTACCTACCTACCTATGTCTGAGTAATGGTAATGAAACAAATCATGCAAGTTTTGATTTTATAAGACGGGACGGTGCCAAAGAAACGTAACCCTTATCCAGAACGCAATACTATATAGATTCTACTAAACGGCGCGGCGTGTGACAGAGAAAGAATCTAGTCCGGCCGACACCCCTACTCGCTTGCACTCGAACCTTTACGATACTGACCGACGGACACTCGACCGAGCATTATCATTACACGGCCGCGCCGATCGCAGAGCATGGCGCCAGCCATGCCATGTTTAGTGCCATGTGTCATGCTAAATTTTGTCGGGTACTGCGTACGCGTACCGTACGCGGTCGTGCTATATTACGCGTAATGCATTACTCACAGTACCTAAACATCTCTAGTAGCTAATATAACTTGTTCCGATAACCCTAATGATCTTTTTGCCAATTTTTTAAGTGTTATAAACAAAGAACACAGCAAAGTATTTAAATATAAAACATGCACAGTTAGGGACAGGGTCGCATTTACTGATTGGGCCACTCCCGGTATTTATAGAAGTAGGAATAGACTATATGATCTTTATACACAAACTACTCAAAAACATTTAAAAAAGTCTGTAACACAGCGAAATGCCTGTTTTTGAGGAAAAAAATTGTAAACTCATCTGATAAAATCAAAGCAACATGGAGACTTATAAATAACGAAACTGGTAAATCTAAGTCACGAAAAAGAGAAATAAGGTTAAAAATTAATAATTCAATACTTATACACGATGAAGATTTTGCCGATGCTTTTGATTCATTCTTTTCTGATATTCCTAAAGTTGTTACCCGGTCTCTAAACTCCTCTCTCCTCCTTCTCTCCTCCGATGAAGATACAGCTAGGTTAGTTTACTTCAGTTACTTCCATAGTGTTATGTCTTATGGTATTTTGCTTTGGGGACAGGCAGCAGACATCCAGACTATCTTTGTTCTTCAGAAAAGGGCGGTACGCCCTTTTTATAAATTAAATCCACGTGACTCGTTGAGGGAATTATTTAAAGAAATAAATATTTTAACAGTAATATCGCAATACATCTATGAAAATCTAATGTATACACACAAAAACAGAGATAACTTTATGAAAAGGTGTGATGTTCACGATAAAAATACAAGAAACAAGAACAAATTACACATCCCTTCATATAGATTACGAAAGGTAGGGAAATCATTTGTGGGCAATTGCGTAAGATTCTATAATAAGCTTCCATCTGAAGCAACTGAGCTCCCTATTCGTAAATTTAAACTGTACATAAAACGAAATCTTATCAAGAAAGCCTATTACTCCGTAGATGACTACGTAAATGATGTTAATGCTTGGCCGGATGTCGCCCAGTTCCATACAGACAATAGTATATAAGACCAGTTAGACTTAGTTATCCTAAGATTGTATTAGTTGATAAGCGATGGACTTGCTTCTTTTTCACTTCTTCCGCTAGTGGACAAAAAATTGAAGTGAATTAAAGTCAATTGCACATTATTTCTTGTTGATAGTAATAACTATTTATCAAGCTGTTTATATAGTAAAAAATTGACTTGTCTAAGTACTTATTTTGTAAGTCTAAAGAAATAAACGATTTGACTTTGACTTTGACTTTGATTCATACGGGTTTGGTCTCGGGAATTCCCGGTTCCGAAATTCCCGGGAATTTCCGAAATTTTTGGCCCATTTAAGAACCAGGAAATCCAAATTCATTTCCCAGGAAATTTCGGGAATTTCGGGAACTTTATATGCTAATACCGAAACGACATAACTTAATATATTTCATTTCGTCTTATAGCATTTCAAATATATCGGGTACCTACGCGGTACTGGGCAGGGTTGACATGATTTATATCACTTGATTTTAATCAGTAATTATTTTTCCTGCAATCAAACAGTAAACAGCATTCACCAAAATGACTCTGAGAAGTTTGGTTAGTGTTGTCAGGGTGCAGAAGACTTGACAAGTGCAGAAAAACTCAAAAATTTAAATGAACGATACCATTCCTTTGAAATCAGTTCAAGTTCTGGGTTATGCTGATAATTTGGATCTGATAGGGCGAAATTAACTGCCATGAAACATGCTTACCATGCCTTGTAATAAGAGTCAAGAAAGGCAGGAAAAAGCAAAATTAAATGTGAGCTATACAAGCTTCTCATTTTCATTTCATTTTTTATAACTATTGGTATAGTTCGACCGAAACCGCTGTACCGCTCTTTAGGAAAGTGCGGCGAGGTGGGGACCGGGGAAAAAAGAGCAAGAGTACACATGAGGTTGATATTGTCGGATAGCTCTTAGGATATCGTAGGTAAACGTATAATCGTTACATAATGTTTATATTATGGAACGATTATATTTTTCTGTAACTAAATTTTCTACAGATATTCTGACATAGATTCTACTTCAATTTCATCTTCCGTTTCGCCATTGGAAGTTGAATTGGAGTCGTTTTGCAAATTTATTATTAATGGAACGATAATAATATTAAATCTACTATCGCGATCACTTTTATATTCAAAGCTTTCTTCTTTTCTCAAAATATTCGGCCACTTTAAAAATGATGGTCTTGACATCACGAGATGCATCTGACATATACAGTACGGTACAAAAGCTACCTATCACCGTGAGCGTTGACGACATACTGATAGATCGGAGCGACCGAAGAGGAAGACCTATATTTCCCCCCCGTCTCGCCGCGCGCATACCTCAGGAGCGGTACAGCGGTTTCGGTCAAACTATAACAGCGTTTATCTTCTTCGCTCACGGTAGCCGATACAAACAAGGTGGACGCGGAAATCAATAGAACAATTCAAGCCGCGAATAGATTCTTCTTCAACCTTTTCAAATATTTACGCTTTAGGTTGATCTAGAAGATCTAAACTGCTCATTTACAAAACGCTACAACGTCGAGCTCTTACGTTAGCCTCGAAAATTACTTATGGGTTCTAACCAAGAAAACCGAAAGACTCGTGTTTGAAAGAAAAATACATAGACGAATCTTCGACGATGTACCTGGATGGTGACTACTGGTGGCAAACCTGATGGCCAACGACCCCCTGGAAGACTGATACCCAGGTGGGTCGATGGAGTGCAACAAGACCTAAAGGCAATTGCAGTGTCCGGCTGGCAGTAAAAAAGCCAAGAATAGGAGAGAATGGCGCATTTTACAGGGTGGTAAAGATGAATGGAAACAGTCCAAAATGTATAAGAGAGTGCCCAAATCAAACTTCCGTGTGCATGCATAATGTACCTCCATTTTGAAGAAAAAAAACTTACGTACTTTAAGTGATAGAACCTTAAATTGAATCAACCTTTGAACTGGATAGACCAAAGCGTGTTTTGATTGTGATAAAAATAACTATTTTAAACCGATTAATTTGATTTAAAATAGCTTATTTTGTAACAATAAATTCATATATTCGGCGATTTTTCACACAAAGATACTTTCTGATAATCAAGATCAAGTCCAGCCTCATGGAGTTTTGCTGTCTTGAGAGTGTTGTTGTAGGTAGTGCAGTAAATGAAGGTGCTAGATTCAGTCACGACTCTTTAGAACGAAAAGCCTTAAGGCTTGTTGTCAAACGAGGGAACAAAACACATCGACCACATTGAATGAGGAACTTGATATTCATTTTAAGAGATGTATAGAAATGCAGCTCTATATCGTATACCTATGCAATATGAGGTATGTTATATCAGGTGATATAAGCGACATGGCTTAAGAGGCAGTTAAATTATCTAATTTCAGTATAAATACAAAGTATATTTTTAGTGTGAGTGTGATTCACTGCCCAATACTCGAAAGTAAAAAATTCGTGAGTTTATTACTTTTGTTTTTTACATATTTAAGTTAAATAATGTTAAGTAGGTTTAGTACTTAGTTTTATTTTAAGGAATGATAAATCTAAATTAAACCACAATAGCAGTTTCAAGCCGCACGCACACAGCCGCTAATTCTTATTTTTACCACCTAGCTACCTTCTAAGAAAGCATATTAAGTACTATTTTATTCGTATCCTACACTGTAAGAAACGATTTTTTAATATTTAAATAAGTACCTACGCCAAGTAACCAGCTACTCATCACAAATTTGCTAAATTAAAGCGCGTATCGCTAAATCCCTTTTTTATTTTCGTGCTTGTTAATACTATTCATCGATATTACGATCAAAAGTGATTTTGATCTGACAATATTTCGTTGCTAGACAAGAGACCACTGCGCGCGGTTTGTTTGAAAGATGCCGACCATTGATTTATTAAAAACGAAGATGAGGCACTAGTTGCTCGAAAGTGGCAACCTCAAATTTTGTAAAATTGTGTTCTCCCACATCAGTCACCGTCTGACCGGTGGCACGGGCGGTCGTGATTCGCGTGAAATATTGTTGTCTCAGTCTCACTTCGGTCCTAGATACGTCTTTTCGTCTTTGTTCTTCTTTGTATTGCACAGGACTGGAAATATAACTGTGAGCGTATGTGTTTGCGTGTAGTTGTAACACATGCCAGTTTTTGAGTAAGCGCTGGGAGAACGTAACCTATCTACCCTTTTTAAATCAATGATGCCGACCGATCAAAGATTTCTGGACAGACAGAACAGACTAACTAACTACATTGAATAACGGAAAATAAAGTTTTAGGTAAGTTAGCTGTAGTCAATTCAATTTCAAAAATACTTTATTTAAACCTTAAATAACATTAGTCGGGTACAATAACTAGTGTAAATTTAATCCTAGAATGCACAAACTTACTTAGTTAAAAACGTTTTAGAAGCTAGGGAGGGCGCTTATCAAAACTTACGTAGCTATCTTTAGACTTCGTGTTACAAAATCATAAATACTTAGTAATAAGTAGATGTAGTTTTATAAATAAAGAAAGATGTAGAAACATTCCTTGAAAATATGCAAGCTTAAGAGTAGCATTTGCATTTAATCACATAATCATTTTTTAGTAAGAATTGCATTGTTTAGCCAAAATATTGGAGAACAACTTGATATAGAGGGTATCTTTAACAGTTCGTCGGTTAAATAACACAATTAGCAGCCAAGCATTAGAACAATAGCGGCCAGCTGAGGACAAAAGAATACTAGTTAAGTTAGCTGTAGTGGTCGCGGCTTAAGAATCGATCCGTGCAACTCAACCCGCGGATGTTTTAATTAGATAAATACACAAAGAAAATTACAAAAAGTTTGAAAATGACACGACTGTGTTATCAAACAAACAGCGTAAAGTTTATTTCGTGTTTTTAATTTCACGTAACTTCAACCTTCAAATTGAAATGTTATCCTAGCCCATAATTCTGTGACATAACTTACGACAATTTGTCTCTATGATGCTGTAGGCTGTAGGTAGTTTTTCTCTTTTATAACTGGAACTATCCCTCCTGTCTGTGACCATACTGAGGTCACGACAACCAACACAGCTGACTTTAGGGTTGTGACTTCGTACAAAAACAGCTATCCATGTTGAAACTTTGTTGCAGTTTTTTTCAGAGATTTTAATCGATATTCGAAAAGTCGTTAAACAAAAGTTGTTCCGCGGGGGGTGGACAATCGCCCCCTTTTCGGATAGTACACATTATATTGTTACACGTTGTATATTTCGGCAAAATATTTACCATTTTTTAATGATAAAAATTAATGGTAGAATAGTTTTCGGTATTCGTCTATTCTACCATGGCAGAATAGCGAGAGCTACCATGGCTATATTCTGCCATCTCTAAAGAGGATTAAGTCGTAAGAAAAAAAGCGGAAAAACTTCAATCCTATCTTCATTTGATTTTTCGAGTTGTAGAGTTTTGTGTGATTATTACAATGAGTTCAGACATTGATATAGACATAAATTTAACTACTGATTTTATAAAAGAAGAGGCTAAATCAGTAGTGGAAAACCTTTTTCCACTTAAATCAAAATGAAGGTACCTAAAATCGTACAACGATTTTATGAAATGGCGCGCCGAGAAAATAGTGAAATCCTTATAAGAAAACATTTTGTCGTTTTGTATTTTACCGTATTTTCAAAGACAAACCTTCAACATTATGGAGCGTGTATTCTATGAAAGACCACGTTAAGTAGATACTAAACGCAATGTACATTTAAAGGTTTTCGAGAGACTAACATTATTTTTCAAAAGGCAAAATGATTGATTTAACCAAAACCATCCAAAGTTTTCACTTCTCAAGAGGTACCTGGAAAAATCCTATCACTATCTATAACTAATAATTGCTCTTATTTTACCATAGACTTTAAATAAATACCTCACTTAAGTTGTTGATTTATGTAAAAAAAAATCTTTAGCTCATTCATATTTTATTTTTACTTTCCTTGTACTCGTTATGAAAAGCACAGTGTCACACCTCGGATGAAAGTAACATTTAGTTCCTCGAACTATTAGCGCTCGCTACGCTCGGACGCCCAACCCTGTCTCGGGACTAAATGAGTTACTTTTATCTCTTGGGTAACAATGTGCTATAAAACGCATACTTACTTACAAGTCTTGGAGGTATCTATTAAATATTTCTAAGTTTTTCTCTTATTTTCACAGAATTTAAAGAAGGTTTTTCTCGTTCATCATTCATTTTACGAGCTTTTTGGGATGCAAATATTGTTATTATTATTATATCACCATCACTTTGATAGTCGCACAGTACGAAATCCTTCATAATCTATTAGGATTCAGACTTCTTCAAGATTACGAAAATTTGTTTTCTTGACTCCTTGTCCTGATTCCTGTTTTTATTGTCAAATGACGGTATGTTTGTGACTAAATTCAGTCCATTTGTACAAAGCGTCTGAGCGGTTTCTTTATACAACTGTTTGATCGGGATCTCTGCTGGTGTTTTCGCTTTCCTAACGCATTTGTCTATTTCTATTAGCACTTGCGTTTCTGATTTAGTGACTCGCAGGTAAACGTGAACGGTTTTCTTAAGAACATTTGTTTGGTGTTTATTAAAATGCACACAACCAAAACACCTGGGTAAATGTACACACCAATATAACAGTGTCTGCACTTACTGTTTAGAATACCCTGTGACTTAGATTTTTGGAGTGGGTCAAACGGAGCATATGTCTTTGGATGAATGGGTAAAAATAATATTGGATAGAAAAATTGTGGGTTGAACGGGTAGGCACTCATTTTTTATACTGTGGCGCTTCAAATCAATGATTGTAGGTAACAAATGCTTAGAACTTGACGACATCGTAGGAAATCATATATATCTACAACTAGGCTGCATAAAATTAATGTATCTTTTAAAGGGCAATGTATACGCTTCTACAACAAAACCCCTACTGAGCTGCAAAAATTATCAGTAAATAAATTCAAACAAACTGTCAAAACTTTATTATGCAAAAAGGCTTATTATAAAATATCAGATTATCTAGAGGATAAAAAAGCTTGGGACGGATTTTGCTCCAACTCGAAAAATAACAACTAACAGGCTAAAGGTTTCTTCGTCGTTTCTTTACTTTAGTCTACATACCGAAGCAATCGAAATAAAAAATACCACTTTATTTCCGTGTCAGTGTATATTTTAATATGATTTGACCTTTTCTAAGTGTACATTTTATTGTATTTATGGAAATAAAGCATTTTTAAGTTTGAGTTTGAGTTTGATCGTAAATGAGTCTCATCATTACATACTACCGTTATAAGTGATTCGCAAAAAAACTTTTTATTTGTGTAGTTCCTACATGTGTAGCTACTTATCATTTTACATTTTCTCCTATTATATTTATTTCCCATTTTTTTTTAAATGCGGGGGGGTGTCTGTGAGACAAACGGCGTGCGTCCGACCTCGAAGACGTCTCGACGGGCACTGGCAGCCCGCCGCGAGCGCCTGTATATTGTAGATTTGGATAGTTTTCTTTCACAGAGATAAATAATAACTATATTAATTAATTTTTTTTACATATACTAGTAAATAAAAATCCCTATCCTTTGATATAGCTTTGAAATAATTTCAATAAGTAATCTCATTGTACCGATTGTTTTAAATTTGATATAGTGTCATCTCTATGATTTTTTTTATCGAGTAAATTAATTTTATTCACGTTTCTATAGTCACAATATGCGAGAATATTATGTTCATTTTAATATTCATAAAAAAAAACGTACAAAATTTTTCATTTTAGAAGAGATGATTGTTTGAAAACCTGGGAATTTAAACCACCTCGAGTGTCAACCACCGCAAATCCATAAGGGTGATTTGCCTGCTGGTCGAGTCACGGCGAAGATGCAGCAACCGTTTGTTTCAATATCAATTGATTACGGCGGCCCCTTTCACTCGAAATCTAGCACCATAAGGAATGCGCAAATACTTAAGTCGTACTTGTGCGTCATCGTTTGCTTTACGACTAAGGCTGTCCACCTAGAGGTCGCTAGTGACCTGACCACCGAAGCTTTCCTCGCCGCTTTCAAGCGATTCGTGTCTAGACGCGGCTTGCCTAAAGAAATTTTTTTCTGACTCCAGTTCGAATTTTAAAGGAGCTTGCAATTTATTAAAAGGTTTTCAGAAGGATCCTAAAGTAGATATTTTTTCGCGGAAAATTTCATAAAATGGCGCTTCTTGCCACCTCTCAGTCCGTCTTTCAACGGCTTGGCGGAGGCTGCTGTTAAATCTAGTAAATCACATTTGAAACGTGTCGTAGGAGATAGACCATTGACATTCGAGGAACTTACAACCATTTTTGCACAAATAGAGGCAGTACTTAATTCGAGGCCTTTGTGCCCTTTATCTAATGATCCTAACGATTTATCAGTTCTAACTCCGGCCCATTTTCTAACTGGTTCGCCCTTAGTATCTTTGCCTGAACCGTTACCAATAAAACCAAACATTTAAATCAGCTTGCTCGATGGCAGCTCGTTCGACAAATGACTGCTATGTGTGGAGGCGTTGGAGTCATGACTATCTTCACACACTGCAACAACGGGCCAAATGGCACCTTACTCAGTATAACGACAAGTTAGGAGATTTAGTTTTAATCAAGGAAGACAGTCTTCCTTCGCTTCATTGGGCTCGTGGTAGAGTTATCAAACTTTTCCCCGGACCAGACTCAATTGTTCGTGTAGTTGAACTAAAAACTGCTAAAGGAAACTTTGTAAGATCTTTAGCTAAGCTTGTTCCTCTACTTAGTTTTCTTTTCTTAGTTGTCTTAAAGTCTTTGGTGATCTGCAGTATGAAACCGAGCGTCTTCATGCTGTTCTTGATTATTTGTTCAATGTGCTTGTGAAACAAAAGCTTAGTGTCAAGTATCACGCCTAGATCGACCACCTGGTTCGTTTTAGTAAGTGATTGATTATTGAGTCTATAATCGTATGTTAATGGGTGATCGGATCTAGTGAACGAGACACAGTGGCACTTAGACATGTTAAGTTCCAGCTTATTGGACAGGTAGTAGCTATGTAAGTTGTCTAGGTCACGCTGAAGCAGAATTGCGTCATCGGCGGACTTGATCTTTTTGTAGATTTTCATGTCGTCAGCGAAAAGTAAAAAGTTGGAGTTAACAAAGCATTTGTCGATGTCATTTATAAATAAGACAAATAGGAGAGGGCCCAGGATCGATCCTTGTGGAACTCTCGATGTGATCAAGGTCGGCGATGACGCAAATCCGTTCAAGACAACAGTTTGGCACCTATCCCTAACATATGACGCGAATCACCTTTGGAGATCACCCCGTATACCTGCTGCCAGTAACTTTCTGAGAAGTATAATGTGGTCTATTCTGTCAAAGGCCTTGCTATAATCAGTATAGATGGCATCAACTTGACCACCTGATTCCATGCCAAGTGTCAGCGCATCGGTGAAAGAGACTAAAGAGACTAAGTTACTGACCGTAGACCTACCTCTCAGGAAGCCGTTCGCTTACTATTTTTTCTAAGACTTTAGCTAGAACGGTCACTTCTCGCTTAGGACCCTTATTATGAATAGGTGTGATGGTTGCAGACTTCCAAATCCTAGGTACTACTGCTTCATTCAGAGATCGCCTAAATAGCTGGAAACGCTATCAAAAAGTCAAAGTCAAAGTCAAAGTCAAATCGTTTATTTCTTTAGACTTACAAAATAAGTACTTAGACAAGTCAAATTTTTACTATATAAACAGCTTGATAAATAGTTATTACTATCAAACAAGAAATAAGATGCAATTGACTTTAATTCACTTCAATTTTTTGTTCACTAGCGGAAGAAGTGAAAAAGAAACCACTAGCAAGTTTATCGCTTATCAACTAATACAATCTTAGGATAACTAAGTCTAACTGGTCTTACATACTATTGTCTGTGCGGAACTGGGCGATACCCGGCCAAGCATTAACATCATTGACGTAGTCATCTACGGAGTAATATGCTTTCTTGATAAGATTTCGTTTTATGTACAGTTTAAATTTACGAATAGGGAGCTCAGTTGCTTCAGATGGAAGCTTATTATAGAATCTTACGCAATTGCCCACAAATGATTTCCCTACCTTTCGTAATCTATATGATGGGATGTGTAATTTGTTCTTGTTTCTTGTATTTTTGACTTTGTTATTTTTGTAAAACTGGAAGTGCAATCCGTCTGGTCCAGTCGACTTGTTGCAGTCGATGGTTCTTAGTAGCTTTAGAACTTGTGACTCTATGATTTCTACTTGGCTGATGTCAGAGATAGGACTAACGATCTCTGTTCTAGAGGCAACAGAGTCCGATGGTGACATTTGTAGGAAGGTCGAATGGAAAAACTCTGAAAACGCGTCACAGATGTCAACACCAGAAATGTCTAAAATCGTTTTTATTGCAAAAATGCCTATTAAATTAGTTGGTTTATGCTTTGTGAAGAAGACACCTAGGCTTTTAGCGATAGTTTTCACAAAAATACACAAACGCCCCTTTGGTTCTACCTCATTTGGTCGGTTAGTTCGGAGCTACACGGCCATATTGTTAGTTGCAACCAGGACATCGCCATGGTGCGCACGTCACTTATGTGCTAAGGGGTCACATTCCTAAAAATTTGGTAATTTTGTAATGAAAATTATAAGCAAAATTGTCTGCTTTGATCTAAAAATTCATGTAAGTACCACAATATGTTTTCAACTACAGGGCCTTATTTTGCGATGCGACCGCTTTTTTTATAAATGCTAGCAAGTATGTAATAATTATTTAAAATCAAAAGTGTCTTTTATGAATCTTACTGCTTTGAATAGAAAAATAATAGGTAGAATCTTATGTATTTCTACTCAAAAAAGGCGTTCTTGAAATGTTTTGTTTTGGTAATAATTTTACTGTCATTTTGGGAAGAACTCTTAAAACTAAAACGTTTTTTTACATAAGTGGCTTCTGCCGGCATGCAAGCGTTTTTCTTGGACTAAAAGCAGGTAATGTGTTAATCTTGGTCAACATATTAAGCGAATGCCTGATTAGTTTGTTTAAGTGATAAACGTTCATAAATCAAATTATACCTACTAAATATTTTTAATAAAATGAGATTCTTTTTGTAATGTTTTCTTGTTAAAGTTTTTTTATAGCTTTTTAATCACAATCAAATAAAAGCTGGGCATCCTGGCTAAGGTTCGGCGGTACTTCACACCAGGACAGCTCCTTAGTTTATTTAAGGCACAGGTCCGAACTCGCATGGAGTACTGCTGTCACCTTTGGGATGGCTTGGCTAAATACCAACTTGAAGCTCGTGACTCCATTGAAAGATGCGCTGTTAGACTTGTAGATGATGTCTACAGAGTCTAGCCTTCAAAGCCTCGATCACAGGCGGCGCGTTGCCAGACTGTCAGTGTTCTACAAGTACCACTTTGGTGATTGTGCGCAAGCATTGCACGCACTTATCCCATCTTCTTCCTTCCATCATAGGACCAGCAGACGCAAATTTTACCACCCATTTCTGGTCGACACACAACAGTGTCAAACCAAAAGATTTTCATAATATCCACAGCCAAAGAGTGGAATGAACTTCCTGCGTCCGTCTTCCTTCTCTTCTTGGAGTCTTCAAATCTAGGGTACATAAGTTCCTTCTGGAAAAACGTGCTCTATCGTCGCTGTGTGTGCTGAGTGTGTTGGTAGCCAAACGCTTGTTTTCTACCAGGCGTATTACAACATTATTCATTAATGAATTCAATATCTCTTTTTGGCAACCAAAGAAAGAGAAAAAAAAGAACAAGACAAGGGAAATGTCAGCAACAACTTTGTTGAAGTAGTCTACGATTTGCAAACATTAATGCCGTATCCTCCAGGTGAAAAGTCAAGCTTTTACTACATCTCAAAATTGAATGTGCTAAACTTTACAAACACTGAACTTGGCACCAAAAATACCACTTGCTTTGTTTGGCACGAGGGAGAAGGAGCCAGAGGTGTCAATGAGTGTTATGTTCCTACTATAATATTAAAAAAAAAGATCTTAAATAGGATCTTTCAATCTTATAGTTTATTATAATAAAATTTTTGAACTGTCGTTATAAGAGAATTATGTCTGTAAGGCTTAATTTTAAATAGGTATTTTTCATAATTTGGTATGTTATTCCTTTCTTTGATAACTTTTGATTTTTTGAGTACTTAATGTTGGTTTTTCGAAATAAACTAATGATTTTTTGTCACTTGCGTCATTTGATTTAATAATTGAATGGACAAAAATGATTTTTTTTTATAATCTAAACAGACTTATCTTACTTTATCCGAGTTTCTGTTACAGCTACTCTAAAATTAAAAATACATAAAGGTAAAGGGACAAAAGGCGCAGTTAACGGTATACTTCATTTATATAATATAAAACATAAACATGCAAAAAACTAAAAAAATGATTTGCAAAACTTTGACGGGCTCTCCTATAGAAATAGAAATTTTGATTTGAGGCTGTTTTGCAGGGAAGCAGGGACATTTACAGTTAGTCAGCTAATAGCTGCTTAAAATGTGCCCAAACCAGAGCTATATCCTCTGAAACAGCGCTGCTAACGCTATTATTCAGCAGACTTGTAAAGCTAAGGATTCTATTGTAGAGAGTAATTCAGTTGATATACAGCGCTTCCGTGTTACTTGGGATGGTGCTTAGTTATTCAAAATTTTCAATCACAGAAAAACTTTTACCATTGGATACAGAATTTTATCCTCTATCCGAATATATAACTCTTATAAGATTCTGTAACATGAGAAAAAAAAAAGACGTGTGGCACTCGGGGACTGCCGCGGTAAAGCTATTGCAATGCCATCTAGAGGCGAGTTGCTGAACTAAAGAGACAAACGTCAAGGTTTTTTCGTTACGGAATTTCTGGATGGTCCTGGATGGTCCCCGCGCTCAAGGCCCGCGATAGAAGCTATGCAATAGCTTAAAAACTTTTATTGCACCAACAGAACTTTTATGGAGAGCGGCGGAACCTCGCATGGTGCATAGTTATGCAAAATTTTCAATCACAGAAAAACTTAAACCATTGGATAGAAAATTTTATCCTCTATCCGAATATATAATTATAGTCTTATAATAATCGGTGTCATGTGAAAATATCACTTTAATTGCACCAACCGAATTTTTATCAAGGGCCGCGGCGGAACCTCGCCTGGTGCTTAGTTATTCAAATTTTTCAATCACCGATATACTTATACCATTGGATAGAGAATCTAATCCTCTATCCGAATATAATAACTCTTATAATAATCTGTAAGATGTGAAAAAAAAACTTTTATTGCACCAACAGAACTTTTATGGAGAGCGGCGGAACCCTGACTGGTGCTTAGTTATTCAAAATTTTCAATCACAGAAATACTTATACCATTGGATAGAGAATTTCATCCTCTATACGAATATATAACTCTTATAATAATCTGTAACATGACAAAAAAAAACTTATTGCACCAACAGAACTTTTATGCCGAGCGGCGGAACCTCGCATGGTGCTGAGTTATTCAAAATTTTCAATCACAGAAATACTTATACCATTGGATAGAGAATTTGATCCTCTATCCGAATATATAATAACTCTTATAACTTGTAGTTCTCCGAACAGTAGACCTCATGAACATTAACTTTGTTTTAACAATGCAGATATGAGATAATTATTTTATTAAACACTACACACGACTTCATAAGCCTCTTTTATACATGGACCGGTAGGTCTCGATTGCAGGCGACGGCAGTAGACGGCAGTTGGTGGGTGTAGTTGTCTTGCTGTATTTGACACTTGCAGTCTGTGTATAAGAGCCTTAAGTAACACGTAGATAAGCACACAGAAAAAATAGTACTTACCTAGCCCTCCTTATGTTTACACATTACTGATGTTATTGAAACGGGATTTTTAAGTAGGTACCTAGTTGTTTGAAAAAACAGGTTAGGAGGACCCTGTTTTTTTTAATACCTGTTTGTAACCATCACCCCGCCCCGCTTCACCGCGCGGCCGCACGCCGTTGAGTCACCCGATCCCGACCGTTATTTTTACGACCGGCGCTTGATGCGTCATCTGGCACTTACAGGTTATTTACGACTCTATTCATTCGAATTGGACCCTACATGTGTTATTGTTTATTGTTGAGGCTGAGTGGGTGCTTTGAATGGCACATAATTTGTATGGGTGTGATGGCATATCACGAAATAAGAAATATCAGAACTTAAAACTTAAAAAAATAACACAAAAAAAAATTTATAAAAATTTTTTATTTAAAAATGAAGGGATAGACTATGTTTCTGATGTTTTATATGAGTAAATAGATTCTATCTTAAGCCGAAAAAAACAAAACAAAACGTTCCATTGTACAAAAATATTTATTTACAAGCTTTTATTTACATTGTTGGTTTGTATCACGTTTTTTCTCGCTGACACATAATTATTATTTTATCCAAATCAAACATGGATAGATAAAATATTAGTATTTTCTGAAAGCTTATTTCAGCTCTGAAACAATTATGTAACTGTGATTATCCTAAAACAAACAGATATTTCAAAATATGGGAAACATTCAAACTCCAGACTTTCCGAAAAACCCGTCGGACATCGCTGGTTATTTTATCCAATGTGATGAAATAAATCACTGTCAACACAAACCAATAACGTAAACAGGTACTAACTGAGTTTATCTTCCGATGTTAACACTCCAACAAACACAAAAACGCTTATCATTTGTTTTATCTTGGTTAGCTCTTCATTCGAACTTTCCGGAACAATCGACTGATTTCTCGATTTTTTCCCATCGTGTCTATGAATTGTTTGTTAGGTTGGTATACATGTAAATGAAGGTTGAGGAGGTGGAAAAAGGATGGCACTCGTTCCTTACGGTTATTTTAATGAGAAAAAGCAGGATGAAAGATTTATGCCAAGCGCCCGCAAAATTCAAGCTTGGGCTCATTAGGAACCACGGTATTTTTGCGCATGTGGAAAACTAGGACAAAAGGAACCATGTTGATTTTAGCGGGGATTGGTAGTTTGATGCACCACAACCTCAACAGTATTGGTCAACTGCTGGACGCAGGCCGCCCCTGATAAGCGCTTTATTCGCGTTTATGTCATAGAGGGTATTGCCCATAATACCCATGCTGGGCATGCGGGTTGGGGGTCGCAGTTTGGTGGTATAATTTTTCTGCAGGGGGTGCTGCTGCCGGCTCCCGGTGGATATCACAGTCGCCTCTTACGACATTACACACATTACTTGAGGTAAGTACGATTTTACCGAAATGGTGCTTAATTAAACACAGCTCGGTTAGTTAGAATACCTACCTACATAGATAGTAAAGATTTCATCTTTGTAGGTAGATATATTTTTCTATTAACACAACGCGCCAGCTTCATTGACCTACCTACTAAATAAGGTCAATGAAAAGCAAATTCTGTACCTACCTACCTACCTAGGTATCAATCTATTAATAGTGCGTTGATCCATCTAGGAACCTATTCCATGATAAAACCAAGTAGGTACCTAAATGAATGAGAGTCGTTTGTAAATTACAAACATCTTTTTAGTTTAACAAAACCTTTGTTACCCAATTCATTTATAAAATGTAATTATTCAATAGACTTCACTTTCATGGAACCACCATGGAACTCTCGAAATGTTACATTATGTAGATGATACAATAGATAGCACTGTAAGGCTATGGACACGAAGTCAGCGGGTGTGGGCGATGACATAGTAGACCACTCGATCTCGAAGCGTTACAAATATGATCTATTAGATGGCGCTGTTTCAGGTTCTTTTGGTTCTATGAAATTATTTTACTTGTCATGCCAAAAACCGTGATCAGAATTTTATCATTTTTTTATGAGAATTATGATTATTTTTTATCATTGGTGATTATTTTTAATAGTTGGTTCGGTATTAACCACACATAAAAGAGGGGATGTTTTTGGATTTAAATTCGATAGACTGTAAGGGCGGGTTTGCAATATTCTCGGGAAGGAAATCTGCTGTAATAAATGAGGTGTATGTAAGGACAGAATCACAGCAGTTGAAATGGATGGCACATGCACCTACCTTCTTGAGAACAGCGATGGCGGCAGCGGCGTGATGGACAAAAATGTCTTGTACAGCACCCAAAAGTTCGTAGAAATCACACAAAGTTAGGTGTAAGGTAACACTTGTTTTTTGAGTTAAATATGTATTGCACAGGTATTCCAATAAAGATAAAGTTCACGACACAAAAATTACGAGGCCGATGTAGTAGTAGGAGCACGACGCGTGAGCAACTGCCGGTCGATTCTCATTCGAATCGATGCGTTGGTTGACGGGTGTCGTCAGAGCGAGACGACACTATTTCAGGTGCATGTGCAGGGATAGGAGGGAAAAGGAGAGAGGTATTGCAAATTACAGACTATACTGAATTTAATATCCACCATATTCCCCCCTTGAAGGTTCCCTTCAAAAGAAAAAATAAAGGAGATACGAAGCGAAGCGGGATTATGTAATAATAATAAAGTGTGAATATAATATTAAAGAATAAATTCTAACTAAAATAAAATAACTATTAAAGTGAGCGGTTGGATAAAATTATCCTAAGTTGAGAAACTCATGGTCACCCTACTGTATTGGAAGCGGCGACAATTTAACTGTCGGACGCACATATGAACTTTCACCTGTAACCACTCTCGCACAGCGAACCTGACCGTCCTTGCCTGGGAAAACTTCAGCCACTCTTCCAATTTTCCAGGACAGAGGGGGAGCGTTTTCATTATTAAGTAGCACTATAGTTCCTACAGTGAGGGGATTACTAGCGGTATTCCATTTTTCACGCATTTGCAAACTATGGAGGTATTCATTCTTGAATCTTTTCCAGAACGTTTGGACAATTGAGTCTAATAAGGAGTGACGCGATAACAGACTTTCCCGTTCTTTGCTAACATCAGGTGCGGGTAAAAAGGCTAGAGGTTGCGTACAAAGAAAGTGAGAGGGTGTCAACGCGGTTGGCTCCGAGGGATCGGTACTCAGAACATACAAATGACGGCTGTTTAGTACAGCTTCGACTTGATTAAGCACCGTAAGCATTTCCTCGTACGTGAGAATTTGTTTACCAATCACGCAAAAGAGGAGGGATTTGATACTTTTTATATTAGCTTCCCAAATTCCGCCGAAGTGGCTTCCTAGTGGAGGTGACCTCTTCCAGGTGATTTGGTGTTTAGCGAGTTCATTACAAAAGAGCGAGTAGTACTCTTCTGTTTCCAAAAACTTAAATAAATCGTTTAGATATGATTGTGAAGCGACAAAATTAGTCCCGTTGTCACTATATAAAAAATTACAAGGCCCGCGACGAGATAGAAAGCGTTTAAAAGCGTTAAGAAACGTAGCGGAGCTAAGATCGGTAGCTAGCTCAATATGTACGGCTTTGGTTACTAAGCACACAAAAACGCACAGATAAGCCTTTTGGCTGTGTATACCTCGTTTTCTAGTGGGGGTAATTGATAGAGGGCCAGAATAATCAATTCCTGTGTGTGTGAATGCCTTAATACAAGATTCCACACGACAGCTCGGCAAATTTGACATCAAAGGAAAGGTATTTTTTGGATTAAGTTTAAAACAGCGTAAACATTTATGGATGCGATTACGCACTAGGCGTCTGGCGGATAAAAACCAATATTTTTGGCGTAATATTGACATGAGTAGTTGAGGGCTGGCGTGACTGTTTTCACGATGATATAACTCAACAATCAATTCAGAAATGTGCCCATGTTTAGGCATAAGAGCGGGATGTTTATGATTATAATCCAGACTTGAGTTTGAGAGTCGCCCTCCGACCCGTATTATTCCATTGGAAATAAATGGAGATAACTTCCTAAGAGCGGTGGTACACGGTTTTTCCTTTTCGATGCTACGTATATCATTAGCGAAACAGCTTCGCTGGACAGCTTGAATTATTTTGTTTTCAGCGAAACTTAAATCTTCAGCAGTAATAACATGGTTGCGAGGAAGAACCTTTAAAAAACGAAATACGATGACAGTGGACCGGAGATACTTCAGCCAAGACGAAAACTTGGAACCTAAAGCTATAAGAAAATTCTCCTCTTCTGATACAGTGACATGAGAAAAAGATTTCTCTTCAGGTAGCTGAGTTTGACTAGAGGAGAACTTCATGACGGGCCATACATCGACTGAGGTGGACATCCAAGGGGGGCCCTGAAGCCACAGATTGTTATCTACAATTTGAGAGGGTAGTAAACCGCGAGAGACATAATCAGCAGGATTCTCTACTCCTGCAACGTGATAAACATTTTGTGAAGGTGAGATACTTTGAAAGTTTGATATTCTATTTGCCACGTAGGTCTGAAAACGATGCGGGGAGGAAGTTACCCAACAAAGAGCGACTGTTGAATCTGAAAAGATATAAACGTCATCGATATGACAGCGTGCGGATAACGAATTATAAACAGCGCTGAGTAATTTAGCAAGAAGTACTAAACCATTTAATTCCAGCCTAGCTAGCGTTACCGTGGGCTTGGCTGATGCGACGCGGGACTTGGAGCACAATAGCGAAATCGATGGTGACCTATCACCATTAGTCACGTGTAGGTAAACAACGCAACCGTATGCCTTTTCGCTTGCGTCCGAGAATGCGATGAGCGTGATTTTAGAGTCATGTTCTTCAATCCCAACATGGCGAGGAAACCTGAGTTGCGAAATAATCGGTAGCTCAGATAAATATCTCTGCCATAAAGCAGCTATATCAAGGGGTAACTTGTCATCCCAATCGATGTGCAAAAGCCACAATGTTCTAATAAGCAATTTGGCGTAAAGAATTACGGGTCCGACTAGTCCTAAAACATCATACAGACGTGCGGTCACAGACAAGACTGCCCTTTTAGTAAAATCCGAAGGCGGGATCGAGGTTAGGAAACAAAAGTTGTCTGACGCGGGAAGCCAACGAAGTCCCAAAATCTTGAACGCGTCATCAGCATCAAATGAAATAGATTCAGATTGTCTATGCGATTCGGGTATGTGTTGTAGCAACTCAGGAGAGTTACTAGTCCACTTGACTAAATCAAATCCACCGGCTTTAAACATCTGAATCAATTCCAGCGCAGTTTTGACTGCATGGTCGACGCTTGAGGCAGAAGATGCTAGATCGTCCATGTAAACGTCTCGTTCAATAACGTCAGCTGCAACTGGCCACCTTTGCCTTTCATCTTGAGCCAACTGACGCAGTGTTCTGATAGCCAACATTGGGCTAGACCGTAGACCAAAGGTAACGCGATCAAATTGTAGGGTTTCAAGCGGCTTATCAGAGGAAAAGCGGTATAAAATACGTTGATAACAACGATGATCAGGGTGTGTATGGATACACAAATACATTTGCCTAACATCGGCAAAAAAGGCGATGCGATGTATGCGCACATTTAATAAAATATGAAATATATCAGCTTGTAGATTATAGCCTTTATATAAAAGATCATTTAGAGACACGCCGGAGTCAGTTATGGCGCTGCCATCTAATACGATGCGAACCCTAGTCGTAGACTTGTCGTCTCGGACTACAGGGTGGTGCGGCAGGTAATAACCTGGAGAAGAACATTCGTCCGGAGATACGCGCCTTAGAATGCCTTTGTCAAGATAGTCAGATAATATATCATTATATTTCTCATACAAATCAGGTGAGCGTAAAAGTTTCCTTTCGAGAGACAAAAATCTCCTTTTCGCAGTTATGTATGAGTTACCCAATTTTTGAGGATCATCTTTAAAAGGAAGCATGACTGCATAACTACCGTCTTTATTACGTGTTGTAGTGGAAGTATAGATTTCCTCACATCGTTTTTCATCAGGACTTAAATATAACTGACTTGGTGGTTCCTCGGTATACCAAAACCTTTCCACCAGCTTATGAAGCGGATCAGCGGAGAATGCACAAAGAGTGCGTTATGACGAGCGCGGTGATTCAATGGGTGCGTTTCCCAATACTATGTAACCTAAAGTAGTTTCTAAGGCGACTGGCATGTTGGTAGCGGTGACCTTGTTGAAAAGAAGTATTTGACAGTACAAGTTTACACCTAGGAGAAGGTCAATTGGACCGGGTTCCGAAAAATCATCATCAGCCATAGGTAGGTTACGTATATGACTAAGTGCGCTAACATCGACACGCGAGTCAGGTAATTGTGACGTAATATAATCCACAATCATGGGCTCGATGTGATATTCATTTTTATCGTCAAAGCGGGAAGAAATTCGAAGTGAGGTCACTCCTAGAATTTTCTGTGAGGCGCCTCCTTTTCCTTGCACGTTAGAGAAACGGCTTTGTGTACAAATGGGAAGCGATAAACGTTTACTGCACTCGGCAGAAATGTACTCACTTTGAGAGCCAGGGTCAATCAGGCATCTCAAATAATGAGGGCGGTTAAAATTATCAATAAATTTGACCTTAGCAGTGGCCAATAATGCAGTTGTTATTGTGTGCGAATCATGATCATAAGACACAGTGCACACTGACGTATCACAGGTCTGATCATTAGCGGGAGCGGGCAGGCAAGAGGCGGCCTTATCGCCAGGGGGCGCAAGGTCGTTAGCAGGCGCGCTAGTTTGAAACTCGGTTGAGCATGTATGCGCAAGTGCAGTGGAGCGAGCGACATGAGCGGTAGATGTTGATTTATTATCAGTAGCTGCTGTGTTATCAGCATTTTTATTTCTATTAGCGGGTGGGTTAAAATGCAAAAGTGAATGATGTTTTGCCGAGCAATATGAGCAAGTATGTGTGGAGGTACATTCCCTTATTTTGTGTTTTACACTCAAACAGTTGGTACAGAATAAGTTATCTTTTATGAATTTATATCTGTCTTGAGGAGTCAGCTTTTTGAAGGCAAAACAACGATAAAAATGATCGTGTTTGTCGCGTTGGCATAAAGTGCATTTTATTTCCTCACCTGTGGTACTAGAAGCCTGATCAGTGTTAACAAAGGATTTTGTCTGGGCGCTAGGTTTCGCACTAGGCGTTGGTACATAAGCACGCGACTT
Organism: Eupithecia tripunctaria; assembly: GCA_955876795.1. NCBI lineage: Eukaryota > Metazoa > Arthropoda > Insecta > Lepidoptera > Geometridae > Eupithecia > Eupithecia tripunctaria. The sequence goes on from OY041599.1 coordinate 26,538,111, forward strand.
TGGCTGCGCGTGCAATTTTGACGAAGGAGCAGCTGATCGCGAGAGTGCTTTGCTTTGTTCCTTGACAAATTCAATTAGATTTGTATATGTTGGCATTTTATCTTTACGATAAGTTAATTCAAATAATTTGACAGTCTCCGAGTCCAGTTTCTGGAGAGCGAGGTGCAGCAGAATAAATTCAGATAGGTCACCAAGGCTCAACTGCCTAAGAGCTTCTACAGACCGGTATCTAAAAATAACTCTAAACCTGTAGCGGCATTGGCGGTAAGCGATTTAAAAGATAACAGCTGATTGAGGTATGAACTAGCGAGTAGTCTGGGGTCATCGTACTTTTGTATTAAAGCCTCCCATATTATAGGGTAATTTTCAGCGGTTGGAGGCAACCGAGCACATACGGAAGCAGCGGAACCAGACAGTTTACCAACCAAATAGTACACTTTATCACTATCGGAAAGTGAAGTGTTTTCGTGAACAGTGCATTTGAACTGTTGGTAAAAAAGTGGCCAAGTTCGGACATCACCATCAAAGCTTCGCAATTCTATAGGGGGAAGTTTCAGGCTAGGCCGTTCACCTTTCAGGGAAGATTCATTTTTAGCGGGCGGCGAATGAGTCACTATGACTTGTTTGATAAGACAATACATTATGTCAAAGTTAGTCCATTCTTGGTACCTAACCGTTTGTTTAGGGTTTATTTTAAACGAGACAGTGTTATATGAATCTAATATTTTTTCAAAGTCTCTATGCAATATATCGATATTGAAAGCACTGTGCTGTAAAGCCTGAAACTTCGAAGAATCGCTTTGTACTTTCTTAGCGAGGTCATAAATACCTTGCATGCGAGCAAATAAAAGTTCACGCTTAGACTCAAGTATACGCTGTTGAGCTTTTTCATCATCGTAAGATTCGTCACTATCAGAACCTTCATTTTTATCTTTTTTACTCATAGTGAAATGGAATAGACGCGAAAACAAAAACAAACAACTTTAAATAACAAATTAAAACGAGTAAGGAACTGCGAAGATGCAATAACAGCAAAATAAGTGGTTGTATTCTAAATTCCTACAAAAGGCACAGAATAAAGGCGAGAGCGAAGTACCTAGTTACTATGAGCGTGTCACGATAACAATGAGCGGTGCCTGAGATAATTAAATATTACGCATAGGTTTTACGTTTGCGAAGGTTCTCTGGCTATTAATAACTTCGAGTTGCCTCCGCGCTGTTCTAGTATATGATTCAAGCGTATAGGTACGATACGCGTAGAACCACGAAACAAGCGATCGGATCTACCTACTTATAGCGGAATAAGAATAGGTGAATGTGTGTGCGTGTATGAGTGACTAACCAGAGTGTTACGTACGAGCGAGCCAACAGCGATGAACGGACGGATAAAATAATGAATAAGTTGTGCGAGTTGCGGGTAGTTTTGCTTGTGAAGGTATGACGAGTGAAAAATGTTACGACTCTGATTGTTACACATATAATGAATAAATAGGTATTTAATACCTATGATAGTAATTGCGATGTGCGTAAAAATGGAATACAAGGCAATAACAATAACTTAACGTAGCAATAACTTAGGTTCCTAGACTGATTTAGCGAAGCGGGTGCGAATAAATTAAAATATCTTTATGTTGACCTTACGAGAGTGGTAGCGGTTGAACGTATTAAATACAACTTAAGATATTATCAGTAGGAATCATGAGTTTATCTGCTTAGCGGGGTAGCGGGAGAATAAATAAGTTTGAAACCATGTGGATTTTGATAAAGTTTTAACTAGCGGACTGAGATAGGCTCGCGTCCGGGTGGGTAAATAGATTGATGGATTAGGTTTATAGATGTAAATGTATAAAAATATATATGGTTCGAAGGACCATTTTTTATGGTGATTATTTTTAATAGTTGGTTCGGTATTAACCACACATAAAAGAGGGGATGTTTTTGGATTTAAATTCGATAGACTGTAAGGGCGGGTTTGCAATATTCTCGGGAAGGAAATCTGCTGTAATAAATGAGGTGTATGTAAGGACAGAATCACAGCAGTTGAAATGGATGGCACATGCACCTACCTTCTTGAGAACAGCGATGGCGGCAGCGGCGTGATGGACAAAAATGTCTTGTACAGCACCCAAAAGTTCGTAGAAATCACACAAAGTTAGGTGTAAGGTAACACTTGTTTTTTGAGTTAAATATGTATTGCACAGGTATTCCAATAAAGATAAAGTTCACGACACAAAAATTACGAGGCCGATGTAGTAGTAGGAGCACGACGCGTGAGCAACTGCCGGTCGATTCTCATTCGAATCGATGCGTTGGTTGACGGGTGTCGTCAGAGCGAGACGACACTATTTCAGGTGCATGTGCAGGGATAGGAGGGAAAAGGAGAGAGGTATTGCAAATTACAGACTATACTGAATTTAATATCACCAATCTTTCAATTAAAAATAAAATCATCGAAATCAGATGTCTGAAAGCGGAGATATTTAAAAGCTCCTCTTTTTGTCTTTTTTGAGGGAAGTACGCTTTTAATCAAAAAACCCCGACGACAAAAAAATTCTATAAAATCGTTGAATCTATACACGAGATTTCGTAACGATCGATTGTAAAATACGACCGGTAGAGGAAGGAGTACAGACATACAGACAAAAAAAAAGACGTGTGGCACTCGGGGACTGCCGCGGTAAAGCTATTGCATACTGTTAGGTTATTTTCGTTACGGAATTTCTGGATTCGGTCTCCACGCTCAAGGCCCGCGATAGAAGCTATGCAATAGCTTAAAAATACACTGACACGGAAATAAAGTGGTACTTATTTTTGATTTCGATCGCTTCGGCATGTAGTGTAGACTAAAGTAAAGAAACTACGTAGAAACCTTTAGCCTGTTAGTTGTTATTTTTCGAGTTGGATAGTTTTTCAAAATCAAACATACCTAAATTATGGCGTTGGTGGACTGTGTTTACTAAGAAACGATTTACACGCGTTTGTTTTATTTGACGCGTCGCTCGCCGCCCCGCCTATCCATAAACATCACCGTACATTGCATATGTTTGTGTTTACGCGTGAATTAAAGGAGCGACGCTTGGGTTTCCCAGAGAAAAACCGATTTTGAAATAAAATAAATTAAATTTAATTAAGTTCTACAAAGGATTTTCTAAATATCTAATTAACCTAAGATATGGACTGGTTCGATGCGTGAACCGAAGTGCCGAAGATGTAGCTCTCGGGGCAAGGCTGCGCGTCGTGTCGCAATCTCGCGAAGTCAGCAGATTCCGTAGATGCCCAATGTGGGTCGTCGGAAGGTCAGCGATTGGGGTTGACCGATAGGTATAACACGTGCGATGGCGGGGCCGCTGCACGCGCCGCTGCCCGCCCCGCTTCCCCGTAAACAAAGCCTAAGGACTTCTAAGGCATAGATATAGGAGTAAATGTTATTCTGAAACTGTAATTTTTAACCGACTTCAAAAAAAGGAGGAGGTTCTTAATTCGACTGTTTTTTTTTGTTACCTAAGAACTTTTGACCCAGTCAAAAGTTCTTAGGTAACAAAAAAAAACTGGTCGGATTCGCATGATTCTTTTTTTATAAATTTGTTTTTAAATAAATAAATTAAAAGTATTATTATTAAATCAACTTACATATCCATGTAAGATTTTTCTGCATTATGTTGACGAAATTTCCTTTGACCTTCAGCATTTGATTTTGGTAGTCTTTTTATTATTTCTTCATCAATCTTTCTGACGCTGATTTTTGACCCTTTGACGTGCATTAGATTTTTTTCTTTTTAGCTCTTTACGCTTTTTTTCTCTACAAAACGAAAATATTTAGGTATAAATAATAGGTATAAATAATTAGGTATAAATAGTGTAACCAAAACAATATTCATTTATAAAAAAATAACAATATTAAGAAGTGATTATCGCCTAACATTTATAAAGATATAATATCATATACATATACCTACTTTCTCTGCGCGGCATTCATGTGCATTATCTATACACCAAAAACAAAGGTACTGAATAGTACACGTGCTTGGTTTGATGGTTTCTGTTATACACATAATGAAAAATGAATTTATTTATATATATATATAATATTTATATATATATATATATACATATTGAGAATCTAAATTGAGAATTTAAACTATACGCGTGTGTGTATAAAAGAGGGCTACTTTTAATATCGCTCATTTTAATATCAAAAATTTAGGTTATCTTTGTAGCAGTATTATATTTTCAATTCAAAATTAATACTGCATTTGTGATACTAATAAAATGTATGTATATAGAGTACTCACTCATTTTCTTTCACTATTTTTTCGTGACCTTCTTCATTAATAATAAATGCACTTTGTTCATTCATATTCAAAACACTTTATACACAAATTTTACAAGTACAGCTATTCACTGTTGTACATTAATACCTATACACCTATATACTTTCTCATAAACAGCTGCTTATGTATTCGTCCGATATCGGAGCAGCTCGTCTCGATTCGTGCGAGTTTCGTAGAGTCGTACAATACGTCTAATCGCACGCACACAACGCCGTGTCGAAGACTGCCGAACTGAAACGACGTTAGACGATGCAAGGCCTTCAAGCCACACCTCCTTGCCCGGCGGAGTGGGGAGCGTGAGGTTTTTTCGTTACGGAATTTCTGGATTCGAGAAACGAGAATGCCGATTGACCCTGAGACCTCATTTCATTCGGTCAATAATCGGTGTCATGTGAAAATAACACTTTTATTGCACCAACCGAATTTTTATCGAGGGCGGCGGAACCTCGCATGGTGCTTAGTTATTCAAAATTTTCAATCATAGAAAAACTTTTACCATTGGATAGAGAATTTTATCCTCTATCCGAATATATAATTCTTATAAGATTCTGTAACATGAAAAGAAAAAACTTTTATTGCACCAACAGAACTTTTATGGAGAGCGGCGGAACCTCGCATGGTGCAGTTATTCAAAATTGTCAATCACAGAAAAACTTTTACGATTGGATAGAGAATTTGATCCTCTATTCGAATATAAAACTTTTATAATGTTCGGTGTCATGTGAAATAAACACTTTTATTGCACCAACCGAATTTTTAACGCGGGCGGCGGAACCTCGCATGGTGCTTAGTTATTCAAAATTTTCAATCACAGAAAAACTTTAACCATTGGATAGAGAATTTTATCCTCTATCCGAATATATATGGCATGGGTTTAATACTGAGTGGCTTGCTGGCGCAAAATGTAGTTAACAATTGCTATCCAAATGCCAACATAAATATAATTACCGATAGCATTCAGCAAGATGACTCTCTGAATAAGAGTACAACTTTATCTGTTCAGCTTGGTGAAAGTTGTGTAAAACGGTCACAGTTGATTAGGCTAGATGAAGTACTTCTGGGAATGGTACAGAATGGACTAGGGAAACTTATTATTTGCTCCTTTCTCTTACTCAAAGTCATTGACATCAATTCAAAATGACAATATATGTAAAAATAACATGCTGATGTTCAACATGACATGTCGTCATAGTGATGTATTATTTTTTGATACTAATAACTTTATTAGTAATACTTTTTTGAATAAGGATACAATGTACCTAAGCAAAACAAACAAACTGAACATTGCTAAATTGTTACATATAATATTTTTGATCCCGTTATAAATAGTATAACGCAGTTACCTGACGAGCCTGTCTATATAGTTAGTAGCAGTACTAATGAGGGCATTAAAGCTATTGTGTCAGTAAATACAAATTTAAACTGACCACAGCGACAACGGGAAAGCAAAATTCATTTCATATAGTCCATCAGAATATACAAGGCTTACCCAGCAAAATCCTAGAATTAGAATTATTTTTGAATTATTTGAATGTAGATGTTATGTGCTTATCTGAACACTGGATTGTAAAAAATCAGTTACTGCCCTTTTATAATAACTATTGTTTTGCAAGTTCCTATAAAAGAAAAGCTGCAATACGTGGTGGCTCTTTATTATAGTTAAAAATAGTATAAGAATAAGAATAAGAATAAGAATCATTTATTTGCCAAAACATGAGTATTAACATGGTATGAGCATGCAATTATGTTAAAATATAAATTAATTAAGACCTACATGTTTTGCCATTGCTGGCGTGCAAAATAGGAGAGGGCACACTGCCGATTTGTCACTAATGTGATATGTCTTTTTTAAATAGTAGTACAACCATATTCCAAAATTATCAAAAATACTTAAAATTAATTATATATTACAATTGGTACATACATTATATAAAATCAAAATTTGTCAAGAAGAAAATCATTAACGGTATAATAACATTTCTCTATGAGTACATTTTTGAGTCTATTTTTAAATACATTTGGTGTATCAGAATAATTGTTGTTTAAACATTTTACAGCCTGATTATATATTTTGGGTGCCATACCTAAAACACTTTTTCGTATTAGGGCAGTTTGTGATGGGTGCGTACAAAGTCTATTATTGTTATTGTTTCGCCGGTTACGTACCACAATGTCGGAGAAACTAATAAATAAATGTAAGTTATTTTTCACAAACATAGCTACGTTTAGGATATAAAGAGCTGGTAGAGTAAGAATTTTGTACTTAACAAAGTATGGCTTACAACTATCAACAGTAACTAAGTTAAACATTGCTCTCAGGCAACGTTTTTGCGTTTTGAAAGCTCTGTTGTGTTCGGTGCTGTTCCCCCAAAAAATAATCCCGTAACAGAGCAAAGATTCAGCTAATCCATAATATGCGGCTAGAAGACCATCTGTGTTAATAGTGGAGCTTAGTTTATGTAGAGCATAGGCTACACTACTCATTCTTTTGCATAAACTTTCAATGTGGCTTTTCCAATTGAGTCTTTTGTCAATTATTAATCCTAGAAACTTAGCCGTCTCTACTTCGGCTATGGAATGATTATTAAAATTTATGTCAATTTCTGATAAATTATTAGATCTTTGATTAAAATGCATGATATTCGTTTTCTTAAGATTAATTTTTAAATTATTATTACTAAGCCATGAAATAATGGATGTCAAAGATTTATTAATGTCATTTTTATAAGTTGTATGGTCTCTACAAGCTACAGTTAAGGTACTGTCGTCCGCAAAAAGGGTCATTGGTTGGCATGTCACTCTAGGCAAATCATTAATATAGATTAAAAATAACAGCGGACTTAAAACACTTCCCTGTGGTACTCCATAGAATAGACTACGTTCTGAAGATGCATGAGTTTCTTGACATTTTGTATCGAAATTAATTTTACTTATTTTGGTAATCTGTTTTCTATCTGTGAGGTAACTTTAAAGTAGAGCTAGTACATTTCCTCTAATACCGTAAGCTTCAAGTTTTTGACTCAGTATCTTGTGATCCACATAGTCAAAAGCTTGCGTCATATCGCAGTAGATAGCACAGACTGCCGTTCTTTTGTCAACGTTTAACATAATGTTCTTTAGAAAGTCAAAAATAGCCATGTTTATATTTTTATTCTTCCTAAAACCTTTTTGCTCCTTACAGTACAAATTATTTTTTTCAAGATATGAGTTTATCTTGCCATATAAATATTTTTCGAATATTTTGGATATGATAGAGATAAGTGCTATGGGTCTATAATTTGACATCAATTCTCTGTTTTCTTTCTTAAAAAGAGGTTTTACAATGGATAGTTTTAGTTGTTCCGGATACTTACCCTCCAATATGCATAAATTTAAGATATGGGATAAATGGGTGCATATATTGACTGATTTTATTATTTTAGTTGAAATTTCGTCGTAACCCACGCTGTTGGTATTTTTTAGAGATTTAATAATTTTGAATACATCGTTAGGTATAGATGGTGCTAAAACATAGAATTTTTCATAGGAGTTATAAAATCAGTGATTTTATTCCCGTATTCACTAATTGGTTCAATCTTGTCGATAAAATAGTCATTGAAAGAGTTCGCTATTTGATCCGGATGCAAAATATGTTCATCATTAACTTTAATCTTTGAAATATTTACTTTTGGCAGATTTTGTCGAGTTTTGTTAATTATCTGCCACATGGTTTTGGATTTATTTACTGATGTTTTTATTTTATAATTATTTTGTGCCCGTTGAGTAAGTTTAATAATTTTTTTGATTTTTTTTGAGTAACTATGATATTTAGTTTTATTTAGTTCCATGGGGTTTAGCCTTGATGTCCATAGCAGTTTTCTTTTGTTTTTGCTGCAGGTTTTAATCCCTTTTGAGATCCATTTAGGTTTATTTTCAATTCTGATTTTGACATTTCTGTAGGGGAAGCACAGATCATAAAAAAACCTAAAGTTTTCAAGAAATGTGTTATACGCAAGGTTTGAGTCAACATTACCATATATATCTGAAAAACTGTAGTTCTTTAGGCACATTTTAAATTTAAGAATATTGTCATTGCTATAGTCTCTTTGTACTTTTTGCCAATAATTTATTTTTGTAATTTTTTTTACAGGAAATTTAAGTAATTGTGCCGTGTGGTCAGATAAGGCAAGATCAATAATTTTAGCTTGACAAGGATGTGTGCAGTTATGGGCAAAGTTATCAATACATGTTCCACTTTTAAGACGCGTTGGTTTTTTCAGCTCTAGTCTCATATTATAATTTAGCAATACACACATAAAATCAGAAGTAACAGGGTTACTTTTCAAAATGTCAATATTAAAATCTCCTGCAATAATGATATTTAAATACTTCTTTTTACTTAAATGCTGTAATAATAGCTCTAATTTGTTAAGAAATAAATTTAAGTTCCCATAGATTGGGGTGCGATATAAACATATAATTACAATCTTAAGGTTTACTATTTCGATTGCACAACATTCAAAAACATTAATGAGAGAAAAATTCTTGATCTCATTAAGTTCCCTATATTGGAGTCCATTCTTTACAATTATACAAGATCCGCCTCTCTTACTGTTAACTCTACAATAAGATGTAGCTAAAACATAGTTAGGAATACTTAAATAAGTTTCATAACCAGTCATCATAAAATGTTCACTTATACATAGCACGTCTATATTTATATTATTGTCCCTAAGTTCATCTAGGCTCACTGTCAGAATGTCCGCTTTATTGATTAAGCCCGCAATATTTTGGTGTAGAATTTGGAGATATTGGGTCACGAAAAAAATCCTGATTCTCTTTTTCATTTGGCAATTTTTTCTTTTCAGTTTTGTCACTGATTTTGTGGTTGTCCTGTTTCTGTTCATCTTTTATACGTTTGGTTAGTTTTCCCAAGTCGTGTAGAATCATTTTAAAACCACGAATATTCACTTCTCCATTAAATTTTGAAAACATTCTGCTGTCATATGTAAGGTTTAAATTGCTGTCTAGTAGGTAGGCATATTGCTTTGATTCATTGTCAATGTATAGTAAATTATTAAAGTTTTCTACTCGCCAGTTGTACATCGTTCCATATTTGTTGCATTTAAAAGTTGGTAGGCATGTAACGATTCCGTTCGTGCTTCTTAATTCAAACCTTCGCGCCACTCGCCGTGTCCAACGCGATCGATATGTTGGCGGCACTGTTTCTATGCGTGACTGGCTTGTCTCTGACTCGAGGAGAGGTGACTTGCAACCTTCTTGCGGACGGCGAACTGTTTTCGTTTCTGTCCAATTTTTTACTTTTATTGAAACTTACACCAAATATATATAATTTAACTAATATCCCAGTGAACCCCATATCGGGGTTCCATTCTACGGGTTGCGGATATCCGAAAGGGATCCCCGTCTACCTCTGCACTACCCCGTCGGCCCCTCTACGGCACGGCTGCACCGACGCCATCCGTTCCCGACAAGCTCGCCACCAATATCCGGCGAAATTCAACAATATCCGGCAGGATTCTCGATTTCCACTACTGCACTACTGTTGCTGCCAGTCTATACCTGGATCCACTTGTCGCCCTACTGCGTCGGACCCCGCTCCAGCTAAGGCCAGTGGCAATAATTTTTTAGTAACGTGATATTCGGAGACAACGAACCCAACTGTGACCTAGACATAATAAAATCGTAAGCATTATCTCTGTTTTTCCGTTGGGACTAGCCACTCTCCATCATAGGCAGGTCACTACAAAAACTATAGTGTTTCACTGGCGCCCAATACAGGTAACTTTGTCTCCGAATCACGTTACTTTCTGCATTTTATGGTTTCTTTGGTGTTGGCTATAAAAACCTTAGTTTTAAGTTTAATTTACGCTACTTCTCACCTATATGTGGTACCGTTAGTAGTTAACTTGTTAATTTTTAATAATTCATAATTTTTTTTAGGTACCACACACTAGGTGTGACTTTAAAATTTAGCTTTTAATCATCGTAGTTATAAACTTTATTGCAACACACACTCAATATGGCGTTTGCTATTAAATTTTTATCTCTACAAAAGCCTGAATTAGAGTATGAAGTTGAGTTGCGCGGAGGCAATACTGGTTCTGTCCAAGAATTACGTAAGCAAATCGTTAAACTTGCACAAGATTCGCCATCTGAGGACATTCTTGAATCCTACCTCGAGCCTGAGAGAGACTTGATGGGAATCAGTGACGTTCAAGTAAAAGCGCAAGGCAACCTAACTACATTAAGGCAAAAATTTGATAAAAATCTCTTTTCACGAACGGAAACGTTACTGCACCACCTTTACCACAGGATTAATAGGTTAAGTAGCATCGAGTCGATATCTGGTGGATATCAGTTATGCCGTTCCAGTTATGAGACTCTTTACAAAGAATTAACTGCACTAAGGCCTAATAATCCCCAACCCGGAGCCGCCTCGTCACTTACAAACCTTAGTGCAACCTCTGAACAAATTGCACCTGTTCTTTCCGTAACATGTGACCGAAATATTGCTGCGGACATCAGTAAACTGAAATTTACAGGGAAATCTTGTGTGCGCTCTTTCATTTTAAGGGTAGAAGAGTTCGTTATATCGAGAGGCATTTCTTATGAGAAAATTTTATCCCTGGGCTACGAGATCTTCACTGATGATGCTTTGCATTGGTATCGCTGTAACAGAAGCAGAGCTCAATCGTGGGAGGAACTGTGTAAGCTTTTGATAGAAGACTTCAGCAGCAGTGACTACGACTACAGGCTTGCTGCTGAAATCCGAACTAGAACTCAAGGCGCGACAGAAAACATAACGATTTACCTTTCCATAATGCATGGCATGTTCTCTCGTCTGTGTAAACCTCTATCGGAGGATGATAAATTGGAGATTTTACTCCATAATATTAGACCATGTTATGCTAGTACTCTGTCCGCCTTTCCGGATATTAGGACTATCGAGACTCTCAAATCCGTATGTCGCAACTTCGAAAACGTGCAAGCTCGGTTTGCTAATTTCCATGAGCCACCAAACGCGTCTACGAGTACCCTCGCTCCTGAGTTCGCATATAAAGGTAATAACGAATTATTTACTAACAATAAAAAGGCTAGTGTCTCCTCCATTCAGAAAGAGGAAACAGTAGCGGCTTTGACGTCTGAATCAAAGGCATCTAAATACTGTCCAAGATGCAGAAGTACTGATCACTCTTTAAGGTATTGCAAACAGGAACGCTTTTTGATTTGTTTTAGATGCGGAAAGAAAGGTTTTCGTATTGCGGACTGTCCCGAATGCAACAAAACATTACCCACTAAATCGGATAAAGAGGACCAAAAAAACTAATTGGGTCGGATTGTAAGGTACAGCATAAAAATTTTAATCCTTCCGAATGGGAAGATTGGCTAAAATTTATCTCTTCCTTCTCAACTTACAATGCTGTCTCTTCAATCCGGGATAATTCAGTGGTTGATAAATCTCGACCGTACGTTGCAGTTAATCTAAACAACAAGCAATTGATTGGTCTCCTTGACTCCGGCTCTTCTACCACTATCTTAGGTAACGGAAGTCACGAGTATCTCTTAGCCGCCGGATTACAATTAGATACGGTAGACAACACTAACTTCATTGCTGCAGGTGGCAATAAACTTAAGTCTATTGGAGTTCTAAATCTCCCAGTTAGGTTTCAAGACCAAACTCACACTCTAAAGCTTTTTGTGGTACCAGGTATCAAGCACTCACTTATATTAGGTATGGACTTTTGGAGGACCTTTGGCCTTTTCCCTAAGTACTTAGATCGCATCGCATATTACAAGGACTCTGATACTATCCTTGCTGTTACTGATGTAGTGCCCAGTGAAAGCCAAAATCTCTGTTCGTACGAGCATCTATCGGTTGAAGAAAAAGTAGTAGCCGATCAGATGATGTCTCACTTCCATGACATCTCTTATGAGAAACGAGGCTTAGGTCGTACACATCTAATTACGCATGTTATAGACACAGGTGACGCCGCGCCTATTCGACAACGGTACTACAGAATGTCACCTGAAAAACAGCGTATCTTAGTCGAGCAGCTGGATGAGATGCTCAAAGAAGACGTCGTTGAGGCAACCGAGAGCCCTTGGTCGTCCCCGGTCCTTCTGACACCGAAAAAGAATGGCGAGTTGCGTTTTTGTTTAGATACCCGTAAACTCAACTCCATAACTAAGAAAGACGCTTATAGTCTCCCTTACATATCAGAGATATTGGACAATCTGCGCGACGCCAAATATCTATCGAGCATAGATTTATCAAAAAGTTTTTGACAGATCTTAATTCAAGAGGAGGATAGAAAAAAAACTGCTTTCTACGTTCCTTCTCGCGGAACCTTCCAATTTAAATCCATGCCTTTTGGCCTAACTAATGCCCCCGCTACGCAGCAAAGACTGGTAGATGCCCTATTTTACGGGCCTGAATTTGAGCATAGGGTGTTTGTGTTTGTTGATGATGTTATCATTGTTTCGAATAACTTCGAACAACACATGTCCTTGCTTCATCGTGTTTTGCAAAAACTAAAGATGGCTAATCTGACAATTAACTCAAACAAAAGTCAATTTTTTAGGAGGCAATTAAAGTATTTGGGTTATATTGTAGACTCGAATGGACTGCAACCAGACCCGGAAAAAGTTGAATCGATTCTGAGCTATCCAACTCCAACGAATCGTAAAGAGGTCAGACGATTTCTGGGAACAGCCTCTTGGTATCGTAGGTTCATTCCAAACTTTAGTTCCTTGGCTTCCCCTTTGAATAAACTTACCTCTCAAAAGAAGGATTCACCTCCCTTTGCTTGGTCCCCCGAAGCAGATGACGCCTTCAAAAAACTCAAATCTCATCTCGTATCCGCTCCTATTTTATCGTGTCCTGATTACTCCATAGCCTTTGAAGTTCACACCGATGCGAGTGACTATGGCATTGGAGCCGTACTTACGCAAACTTTGGATGGAACTGAAAGAGTCATCGCTTATATGAGTAAGTCACTGTCACAACAGGAACGTAACTACAGCGCTACGGAACGTGAAGCACTAGCCGTCCTTTCCGCTATTGAGCATTGGCGGTGCTATCTCGAAAATGGCCTAACGTTTACTGTATTCACAGACCATTCTTCTCTAAAATGGTTCCTCAATCTAAACAATCCAACTGGTAGGTTAGCTAGATGGGGCGTACGCTTATCGGCCTATAACTTTGACATCAAACATAGGAAAGGTTCTGAAAATGTCGTTCCTGATAGTCTGTCTCGCGCTGTTCCTGTTGCTGCCATTGACTCCGCTGGACATATTCCCATAATTACCAACGATACTTGGTTCTTAAATATACACGATGGTTGTACTAAATCACCCACATCATTTTTGAACTATCGGATAGAAAACGGTAGGTTATATAAGTATGTGAAGTCCTTGAATCCTCTAATAAGGGAATTCGAATGGAAAGAAGTTATTCCTATGGAACAACGTCAAGAAATTATTTCTAAAAATCATTCAGAACCAACTTCGGGTCATTTTGGTATCTTTAAAACTCATAAGCGTCTTAGTCTAAACTACTTTTGGCCAAACATGCACAAAGATGTTGTGAACTTTGTATCTAGCTGTGATATTTGCATGTCTCATAAACACTCAACCCAGGCCACGCTTGGAACAATGGGTCGACCTAAAGATTGTAGTCGCCCATTCCAAATGTTGAGTATGGACTTGGTAGGGCCGTTGCCTGTCTCTAAGAAGCAAAATACGTTCTTGTTGGTCGTTACTTGTTGTTTCTCCAAATACTGTATGCTTTTCCCTATACGGCGAGCAACCGCTGAGATCATTGTTCGAATTCTTGAAGAACAAATATTCTTGGTGCACGGTATACCGAGCACACTCTTAATGGATAATGGCAGGCAATTTACCAGCAATATTATGCGAAATTTACTTGCTAACTACAAAATACCGAACATTCACTATACACCACTATACACCCCCCAAGTGAACACAGTTGAACGTTACAACAAAACTATTGTGACTTCTATTTCTACTTTCATTGAGAACGACCATCGATCTTGGGATATAAACGTTCCGAAAATTCAATTCGCCCTAAATAGCGCTGTTAATGAAGTTACAGGTTTTACTCCTGCATTTCTTGTTTTCGGTCGTGAATTGGTTAGTTGTGGATCTCACTACCTTGATTCTGACTTAGGTAGTGATATAGTATTTTCACCCCGTGACAGTTACGCTGAAAACCTAGGGACTCTCCATAAAATATTTGATAAAGTACAACTATCCCTCATTAAGTCTCACTCCCGGAACAGTACTCATTATAACCTTCGGCGTAAGAATATTGAATTTGACGTTGGTGACGTAGTATGGAAGCGCACATTCTATCTCAGCGACAAGGATAAAAAATTCTCAAAAAAATTGGCCCCTAAATTCATTAAGTGTCGCATTAAAGCAAAAAAGTCCAAACTAGTGTATGAACTTGAAGATATGTCCGGACACAACTTAGGGTCATGGCACATCAAGGATTTGAAACTGACCTAGTATTCTTGGTTTTCGATTTTTCTTAGGAAAAATCTTAACCTAAAAAGGGGGGTATGTAACGATTCCGTTCGTGCTTCTTAATTCAAACCTTCGCGCCACTCGCCGTGTCCAACGCGATCGATATGTTGGCGGCACTGTTTCTATGCGTGACTGGCTTGTCTCTGACTCGAGGAGAGGTGACTTGCAACCTTCTTGCGGACGGCGAACTGTTTTCGTTTCTGTCCAATTTTTTACTTTTATTGAAACTTACACCAAATATATATAATTTAACTAATATCCCAGTGAACCCCATATCGGGGTTCCATTCTACGGGTTGCGGATATCCGAAAGGGATCCCCGTCTACCTCTGCACTACCCCGTCGGCCCCTCTACGGCACGGCTGCACCGACGCCATCCGTTCCCGACAAGCTCGCCACCAATATCCGGCGAAATTCAACAATATCCGGCAGGATTCTCGATTTCCACTACTGCACTACTGTTGCTGCCAGTCTATACCTGGATCCACTTGTCGCCCTACTGCGTCGGACCCCGCTCCAGCTAAGGCCAGTGGCAATAATTTTTTAGTAACGTGATATTCGGAGACAACGAACCCAACTGTGACCTAGACATAATAAAATCGTAAGCATTATCTCTGTTTTTCCGTTGGGACTAGCCACTCTCCATCATAGGCAGGTCACTACAAAAACTATAGTGTTTCAGGCATATTATAATTTTAGTGAACTGGACTTTCTGTAATGCCTCTCTAATATAAATTACCAGCTCTAAGTTATTATTTGTACTTAAAAAATCCTCTTTTCCTAGGAATACTACACAGAAGTCCAGCATGGTAAAGCCATGTAGTTTCGCAGCGATTCCCTCTAGTAAAGGCTCTATGCCACAAGTCGGTTTTCTGTAGTGACAGATGTTATATCCGTTTATCTGTTCATTGTCCACTAAAGTCTTATGTTGCAAATTATATGCTTTCTCGCTGCTAATAAGACAAATCTTATTCAATTTGGTAGCCGGCAGTGTAGAGTTGACTCTGGTCCGGATTTGGTTGCGCGTCCTACTGAGACTGAGTAGAGCGGGGGAGCGCGGGTTCAAGTCATTATTTTCTGTCTGTGTGTTTTTTTCTATAGTCAAAACAGAATTAGTTTGCGTTTCTTTTTCTAGTTTTTGGGCGGTTCTGGTCTGCGTTTTATGTATTTTTTTGTCTGACATTACTTCGTTTTCTTTGAGTTTTATACTTTCTGTTTGGGTCTGTTTGCTCGATGTAGGTTTTGATTGTTGTTTGCTGTTGTTACGAGGTGTTGACAAGGTTGGAGTTACAAATTTAGCCGGACTGTTGCCAAGTTTTTTGTATAAAATATTTTTTTTTGTTAGTTCTTTGTTTCTTTTTGCTAATTCTTGATTTTGTAGTGATAATTGTTCTATTTCACTGTGTGCACTAATAAGTTGTGTTTCGAGATGCTCTAATTTTTGTAATAGTGTACGTAGTTGATCATTGTCGGTAGAAAGGTCTGGGGGGCTATTAGTGGTGACATCTAGTGGGTCGATGCTCATGTTTGACTCGGTTTCGTTCATGTTCCATTGCGTATGGGCTCGTCTTAACGTGACATTTTCTTGTTGGTCCATTATTAGTAAATATAGCGCGTACTATACCCGCTAGATGGTGTTGGTAATGAAACCTTAATGCAAACATAGCGCATGCGGCGAGATTCGAACCGGAGTCCGTCTGATTGCAAGTCCTACTATGGGACCGCTTGACCAGAATGGTTATAACTAAGGGGTCGAAATTATTGTTCCGTTGATACGTGTTGTGACCGTTGATAGAGTTGTAAAAGTTCGTTACTGTAATGAGTCACACATTATCACTATACCGTCAAACATTTTTCGGTGAACGAAATGATTATTTTTGCAACTTACTGCGATAAACTTTTTGGAAAAGTGTTTGTTAACAAAGTCTCAGGTTGTTGGTGACCCTTTTGTACATGTTTAACAGTGATTTTAGGTGCTAGTAGTTGTAATCACCGTTTCCACTTTTTGATAATTTTTCACAGTAATTGTTTGTTTGTTTTGTTTGAAAACACTGTCACTTGTGGTTTATAACACTATTTATTTATTTATTGCTTAATTTGTGCCTGAAGTGCACTTAAACTATTTAATTAGAATAATTTTATACGGAGACGATGTTTACATTGGCAGCGCCATCTGCCGTCGATAGTCTTAAATGTAAAGAACGGAAAGATATTGTAAACCTCACTATTGAGAGGACTATTGAACTTTCTTGTGTGGAACTGGAGCGACACATCATAGTGTGCGTGTACCGCCCTCCTGACGCAAATCAAGTAGCTTTTGAATGTACTATGGAGGAGGTTTTGCTGAAATTATTTTCATGTAGAAAGGATCTCATTGTTTGTGGCGACTTTAATATAGATATTTTAGCGAATCGCCTCGCCGATAGGCTGTGTGCACGACGAAATCGAGAAGCCAACCTAGAGATCTTAAGATTAGAAATTAGATAAAGTTAAAATAAGATTGAAATCATTAAAGGTTTGCTCGCCGCTGGGTATAGCGGGGCGGGAATAGATTTGTATAAATATAGTGAGTTTTCGGGCAAAGTCATCACTAGTAGCTATCAACCAAAGTTGCCCGAGCTCTATAACCGCGCCCCCCACCCCAGTCTTTCCAGTCTTGCAAGTTGTCTGTGCTTAAGTGTTTTCTTTCTACGCCCTACCCAACCATCATCATACAGTCCACTAGGAAGAGGCCGATAGGAACATTGGTCGCATTCGAGCCGGATCGATAATGCCGACAACTAGAAGCCAGCAGGGCAAGGACGAGGCGCCACAGGCCGCTTCGGAGGAGAGCTCTGAGGCCGGCCAGCAGCGACAGACAGGGAATGAGAAGGGGGGCTCTGCCTCCACAAGTGCGACTGAATCCACCTGGACACAGGAATCCGGTGATGGCACGGCTACCACGTCATCTGGAGCGGAGGCAACGACCGATACGGAAGCAACTAGTGGGACCACAGCAAGGCCAGCGCGGTCAACTAAGGCGACCGCGCGAAAGAAAGCCGTACTGTTGGCACGGATAAAACTGGCCGAGACGCGTTCGGCGGAGCTACAGATCAAGGCGGACGCAGCCCAAGCTGCCCGTGAGCTCGCAGAAGCGCAACTAAAGCAAGTCGAGGATGATTCCTCGGAAGAGGACCAGGATGAGATGGCATCAGTGAGGGTGACATCCTGGCTACAGCAGCGGCGGGAGGAACCGCTGCTACCCAAGGCCACCGAAAAGGCTCCGGAAGCGCCGAGAGAGGACCAAGGAGTGCGGGTGGACCAGACAGGATCCAAGGCTGGCCGGGCTACGAGCGAGCCCCCCGCGCAGGGGTCGGCCGTCGGCGGCATGGAGGCGCTGGCGGCGGCGCTGTCGCAGATCGCGGCGAAGAGGGAGCCACCGAGGTACGGGCAGGAACTACCTAATTTTGGAGGACAGGTTAGTGGTTGGCTAGTGTATCGTGCCGCGTATAGAGACAGTGAAGCGTCATTCTCAAGGATTGAGAACATTATGAGAATACGACGCAGTCTCAAGGGTGTAGCGTACGAGTCCGTGAGCAGTCTCCTCATCAGTCAACCTGAACCTAGAGCCATCATGGAGGCTCTCGAGAGGAGGTTCGGACGACCGGAGACACTGGTGATCGCGGAGATGGAGAAGCTACGGGCGTTGACCAAGGTGAGCGATAATCCTAGAGATTTATGTATTTTTGCCGGGAAAGTAGCCAACATAGTGGCCACCGTGGAGGCCCTTGGTCGGAAGGAGTACCTACAGAATCCCGAGATGGTGCGTGGCATTTTAGAGAAGCTGACCCCTATCCTGCGCAGTAAATGGTACGATTATTTTAATATTAAAAATGAAGAAAAACCAGAGATGGTAATATTAGCGACTTTTTTGAACGAGGAGGCAGATAAGTACGCAGCCTACGCACTGCCGGAAGTCGCTGAGGAGGGGCAGCGGACCAAGAAAAAGGTAGAAAAAACCTATGCAGCTGTCGAAACAAGAAGTGATAATAACTGTCAACACTGCCGTAAGTTTCACAAGTTATTGGATTGTCCGGATTTCATGGAGGCAGATGTGGCGACTAGATGGGCAATGACTAAGAAGTACGGCGTTTGTTTCCTGTGCCTCAAAGAGAAACATCGTAGATTTAAGTGCCAAGCAAAAGCGTGCGCTTCACAAGGCTGCGGTAAGAAACACCACATTTTATTACACAGTGAACCAGTGCAAAGTCAGCCAGTTACTGAGGAGCGCCGCGCAGAGATATCCGCTTGTGCCACAGGGAAAGAAGGCGCACGCCCAGGTCGTCCACGTCGAGCATACCTGAAGATAGCCCCGATAGAACTAACCGGACCAAGAGCTAAGATAAGTACCTACGCTTTACTTGATGATGGTAGTACATGCACGTTTGTGGAGGAATCTGTCACTGAGCTGCTGGGGATCGATGGCCCAACTGATACGCTGTGGATCAAAGATGCCAATGGGGGTGAAGTCAAGCATGAGAACAGCAAGACAGTGAGCATGCACATCCGAGGAAAGAACCAACGACAGGAACATGTACTTCACGACGCTCAGACAGTAAAGAAATTAGATTTTACCTCGCAGGCCATAACGATGCATGAGATAGAAGATTGCCCACACTTGTTAGATATAGCAGAGGATTTGATCTACACCAGAGCTCACCCCAAGGTAGTCATAGGTCAGAACAATTGGGACCTGATAATATCCAGAGAGGTGCGAGAGGGAAGGAGAAACCAACCGGTCGCCTCGCTCACACAACTAGGCTGGGTGCTGCATGGCTGTCGCTTAGAAGGACGCCCACAGAAGAACTTCTGTGGATACGTTGGAACGGCAACGCACTCAGACAACTTTGAAGAAACAATGAAGGACTTCTTCAAACTAGAATCACTAGGAATAGAACCTCGGAGACAGGCAAGCGATCCGGAACAAAAAGCTCTACAATTATTAGAAGAAAAAAGTCGACGCTTGCCTGATGGAAGATTTGAGACCGGGCTTCTGTGGAAGGAAAGTGAGGTACATTTGCTTAATAATTACAGAGATACACTGAAGCGGTTGCACAGCTTGGAACGGAAGCTGGACCGAGATGTGGACCTGAAAGCCAAGTACAAGGAGCGGATGGAGAACCTGCTGACTTCCGGCTACGCAGAACGAGCAGAGGGGCCTGGCGAAAAGGACAAGACATGGTACCTACCACATTTCGCAGTCGTGACACCAACAAAGGCAAAGATAAGAATGGTTCATGACGCAGCAGCCAAGTCAGCAGGTGAGAG
This sequence comes from Eupithecia tripunctaria, assembly GCA_955876795.1. Classification (NCBI taxonomy): domain Eukaryota; kingdom Metazoa; phylum Arthropoda; class Insecta; order Lepidoptera; family Geometridae; genus Eupithecia; species Eupithecia tripunctaria. The sequence goes on from OY041599.1 coordinate 26,558,299, forward strand.
CTTGAATGATATGTTACTCACCGGTCCAGATCTACTGCAGTCACTGCCAGGAGTGGTTATGCGTTTCCGTCAACACGCATACGCCGTCTCAGCTGACATAAAAGAAATGTTCATGCAAGTAAAAATAAATCCCGCCGACAGAGATGCACTCAGATTTCTGTGGAGAGATGACAGACGAGGGGAAACACCGCCGGACGAGTACCGCATGACTTCGGTAGTCTTTGGAGCATCATCGTCGCCATGCACCGCACTGTTCATCAAAAATAAGAACGCCCAGGACCATCAGAACGAGTACCCAGCCGCCGCCAAAGCTATTATTAGAAACATGTACATGGATGACTATCTTTCCAGTTACCCGACGATTCGAGAGGCGGAGAGCGTCAATGCGCAGGTGGACCACGTGAATCGGCAAGCACACTTCGAGCTGCGGGGGTGGACATCCAACGAGCCACAGACCATCCAGAGCCTCGCAGCCCGTTCCGGAGACACCACAGTCACCATCGGCGGCGGCGAGGTGGAAAAGGCGCTTGGACTTTACTGGGACGTACGCGATGACCACATATGCTTTCGGGTAAACAAGCGGAAGGCTCCGCCCTCCCTGATGAACGGAGGTAAGATACCAACGAAGCGAGAGGCGCTCAGCGTGATCATGTCACTTTTTGACCCACTGGGACTCATCTCACCACTCACCACACCGGCGAAGAGACTGATGCAGGACACATGGAAATTCGGGACGAGCTGGGACGAACCCCTACCCGAGCCACTGCGAGAGAAGTGGCGTGAGTGGGCCGAAACACTTCAAACTCTCGACAAGGTACGAATCCCTAGGTGCTACGAAACCGAGCCGGCTGCCACGAGACAACTGCACACGTTCGTCGACGCCAGCGAGGAGGCCTACGCCGCGGCTGTCTACTGGAGGACCGCGAGAGCCGACGGCGAAGTGAACGTGACGCTAGCGGCAGCCAAAAGTCGGGTAAATCCCTTAAAACCTATTTCGATCCCGCGCCTAGAGCTGCAGGCGGCATTGTTGGGCGCGCGTCTCGCAGACACAGTGGCGCGCGAGCACGATTTTGAAGCCGAGATGAAGGTATACTGGAGCGACTCAAGAACAGCACTAGCATGGATCCGGGCCGAGCCGCGAACCTTTAAAACCTTTGTTGCTCATAGATTGGCCGAAATCGAGGACACAACCAAGAAAACCGAGTGGAGATGGCTGCCGTCAGCAGAGAACGTAGCAGACGACGCCACGAGATCCGCACCGGTAAATTTTAACACTAACCACAGATGGTACACGGGCCCAGCTTTCCTACGGCAAGAAGAGGAAGACTGGCCGAAAGAGACACCTGCGCCGGCAGAAGTCACCGGCGAAGAGAAAGAAAAATGTTTCGCGACTGCAGTCACTCAGGTCAGTACAACGGGCCACCTCCCAGATATACACAAATTCTCTCGGTGGCTCAGATTGATAAGAGTGACAGCTAGAGTACTGCAGTTTGTAGCCCTATGCAGAGCGAAAAAGCACGACATTGTAGCCGCTCTACGAAAACGCACTAAAAATAACGCAGAGAGTGATCCGGACTGGAGGAAGGTGCAAAACCAAAAGAAGGTTGGGGCGGTGCTCGAGAAACACCAGAGCAAGACGGCAAAGAAGTACATCGGTCTCGAGGCCCACTATCTCATCAAGGCTGAGCAGCTGTGGGTGCTGAGCAGTCAAAGAGAGAGCTTCGGTGAGGAAATCGATAGTATACACTCGCACAAAGGTACGTCGAAAGGAGGCAAGCTGTCAGCGCTGAGCGTCGCCGTGGGGGCGGACCAGACGCTGCGACTACGCGGACGTATCGACGAGACACCCGACATCGCGCCGGAAGCCGCCAGCCCGATCATCCTAGACGGTAGGCACGCTTACACCAAAATATACATACAGCACGTGCACGAGAAGCTGCACCACGGCGGCGTGGAGACCGTCGTGAACGAGCTACGCCAACGATTATGGATAATCAGGATAAGGCCCACAGTAAAGGGCGTCATCAAGAGATGTATGTATTGTCGAATTAAGAAAGCGAAGCCGGGAAACCCAGCTACCGGGGATTTGCCTGAAGCCCGCTTAGCTCACCATGAGAGGGCTTTCACCCACACTGGATTAGATTATTTTGGCCCCCAAGAGGTTACTGTCGGCCGACATAAAGAAAAGAGATATATAGCACTCTTTACTTGTATGACTTCCAGAGCCATCCACCTCGAGGTCGTGCCGAATTTGAGCGCCGATGCTGCTATCAACGCTCTAAGAAGATTCGTCGCGAGACGTGGCTGCCCACGCGAGCTGCATAGCGACAACGCTACATGTTTCAAAGCGGCAGAGCGGGAACTGAGGACTGCTGCCATGGAAGGCGTCGGGGACGCAGCCACGAACAAACTCATCCGATGGCGCTACATACCGCCCGCCTCTCCCTTCATGGGCGGCGCTTGGGAGCGCATGGTGCGCTCAGTTAAGGAGGCGCTGCGCACCACCCTACACGAACGATACCCCAGCGATGACACGCTCGCCACCCTGTTGACCGAGGTGGAGTACTCGGTCAACTCACGACCGCTGACGCATGTCGCGGTCACGCCGGAGGCGCCAGAGGCGCTTACACCCAACCACCTACTGTTGGGCCCTAACAGCAGTGTCCCCACCCCGGGGGCATTCACCGAAAAAGACGAGCACGCCCGCTCCCTATGGCGGCGCGTGCAGTACCTGGCCGACGAGTTCTGGCGCCGCTGGGTGTTGGAGTACCTACCTTTACTCCAGCACCGGCGGGAGCCCCACACCATTGGCGAGGCCCCCCAACTCGGGGACCTCGCACTCCTCTGCGACGAGACGCAGCCACGCAACACCTGGCCGAGGGCAAAGGTCATTGCCCTACATCCGGGGCGAGACGGAGAGACACGCGTCGTGGACGTGTTGACCAGCGGAGGACGGGTCCTACGCCGGCCTACGAAGAAGATTGTCGTGCTGCCGGTGGGGTCGCGCGACGGTAGCGAAGGCGCCGACGACGGCGACGGCGGGAGAATGTGCACGACGAAATCGAGAAGCCAACCTAGAGATCTTAAGATTAGAAATTAGATAAAGTTAAAATAAGATTGAAATCATTAAAGTTTTGCTCGCCGCTGGGTATAGCGGGGCGGGAATAGATTTGTATAAATATAGTGAGTTTTCGGGCAAAGTCAGTCAGTTTTTTCCGGTCACAGTTTAATAAGAAGTCACTAGTAGCTATCAACCAAAGTTGCCCGAGCTCTATAACCGCGCCCCCCACCCCAGTCTTCCCAGTCTTGCAAGTTGTCTGTGCTTAAGTGTTTTCTTTCTACGCCCTACCCAACCATCATCATACAGTCCACTAGGAAGAGGCCGATAGGAACAGGCTGCTTAATTTATTCATATGCTTTAGTCTACGTCATCTTTTTCATGATCCTACTAGGGTAACCCTAACATCTGCCACTTGTATAGATAATATTTACTCAAGTCTATCTCCAACCAACAAAGCAGTAATCAAACATTTCAAATCAGACCACTATGGTCAGAGTGTTAATTTTAGTTATAATCTTAACGATAAAAACAAAGTTGAAAAATATACCGACAGGCCTATTACAGAGAGCCGTATTATGAATTTTCAAAGTCAAGTGGAACTAGCAGTAGCTAATATATCTTGTTCCAATAACCCTAATGATCTTTTTGCCAAACTTTTAAGTGTTATAAACAAAGAACACAGCGAAGTATTTAAATATAAAACATGCACAGTTAGGGACAGGGTCGGATTTACTGATTGGGCCACTCCCGGTATTTATAGAAGTAGGAATAGACTATATGATCTTTATGGTGCTAGAGAAGCTATGTTAAATGATCCTGCGTTTCTTTTGTATTTAACGAACTACTCAAAAACATTTTAAAAAGTCTGTAACACAGCGAAATGCCTGTTTTTCAAGAAAAAAATTGTAAAGTCATCTGATAAAATCAAAGTAACATGGAGACTTAAAAATAACTGGTAAATCTAAGTCACGAAAAAGAGAAAAAAGGTTAAAAAATAATAATTCAATACTTATTGACGATAAGAAATTGCCGATGCTTTTGATTCATTCATTCATTCTTTTCTGATATTCCTAAAGTTGTTACCCGGTCTCTAAACTCCTCACCTTCAATCGCGGTTAAATTATTAGAATCATCTGTAGATAAATGTACCGAGGTTTTTATATTTAGTCATGTAAACGCTAATTATATTGTGAAAACATTTAAGTCTATTAACATCAAAAATACTGAGGATCTTTGGGGTATTTCAACCAAAGTACTGAGTTCTATTATTAAGGAAGTTGCTCCATACTTGGCTTACATTTTCAATAGTTGTGTTGATGAAGGAGTTTTTCCTGATTTCATGAAATATAGTAAACTGGTTCCTCTTAATAAATCTGGTAGCCACACTGATCCGGCCAATATCAGGCCAATTTCAATACTTCCTGCAATGAGTAAAGTTTTTGAAAAAATTATTCTCACACAGTTGTCCTCTCACTTCAACCTCAATAGGTTGTTACATAAAAATCAATTTGGCTTCACCAAGGGTAGATCGACAACTGATGCTGGTACAGTTCTATTAAAGCACATATTGGATGCATGGGATAAAGCGAAAAACGCTATTGGTTTATTTTGTGACCTTTCTAAAGCTATTGATTGCGTTGATCATGGTACATTAATAAATAAACTAAGACATTATGGAATTCAAAACAAGGCACTGGACCTTATGCAATCATATTTATCTCATAGAGTCCAAAAAGATATTGGTAAAGAAAGATCTAGGGGATCAAAAATCGATTTAGGAGTCCCACAAGGAATATTGGGTCCTTTTCTATTTTTAGTATATGTAAATGATCTCCCATTTCTAGCAAAAGATCTCTGTGATATAGTCTTATTTGCTGATGATACTTCATTTATTTTTAAAGTTGACAGAAATAAACATAATTATGACGATGTAAATAATTTTCTTTCACAAATACTAGATTGGTTCACCGCCAACAACCTCTTACTCAATGCTTCAAAAACCAAATGCATAAAATTTATGTAACCAATTAATGTAAGAGAGCTCCCAACTAAGATAATGCTAAAGGATGAGATTGTTCACCTTGTAGACTCAACTGTTTTCCTAGGGTTACATATTGATTCCTCTCTTCAATGGAGACCGCAAATTGATGCTCTCGCAAACAGACTTAGTTCAGCAGCGTATGCGGTTCGAACAATTAGATACATTACCGATGAAGATACAGCTAGGTTAGTTTACTTCAGTTACTTCCATAGTGTTATTCCATTGTCTTATGGTATTTTGCTTTGGGGACAGGCAGCTGACATCCAAACTATCTTTGTTCTTCAGAAAAGGGCGGTACGCGCTATTTATAAATTAAATCCACGTGACTCGCTGAGGGAATTATTTAAAGAAATAAATATTTTAACAGTAATATCGCAATACATCTATGAAAATCTAATGTAAACACACAAAAACAGAGATAACTTTATAAAAAGGTGTGATCTTCACAATAAAAATACAAGAAACAAGGACAAATTACACATCCCATCATAAAGATTACGAAAGGTAGGGAAATCATTTGTGGGCAATTGCGTAAGATTCTATAATAAGCTTCCATCTGAAGCAACTGAGCTCCCTATTGGTAAATTTAAACTGTACTTAAAACGAAATCTTATCAAGAAAGCATATTACTCCGTAGATGACTACGTCAATGATGTTGATGCTTGGCCGGATGTCGCCCAGTTCCACACAGACAATAGTATGTAAGACCAGTTAGACTTAGTTATCCTAAGATTGTATTACTCGTAGTTGATAAGCGATAAACTTGCTAGTGGTTTCTTTTTCACTTCTTCCGCTAGTGTACAAAAAATTGAAGTGAATTAAAGTCAATTACACCTTATTTCTTGTTGATAGTAATAACTATTTAACAAGCTGTTTATATAGTAAAAAATTGACTTGTCTAAGTACTTATTTCGTAAGTCTAAAGAAATAAACGATTTGACTTTGACTTTGACTTTGACTTTGACTTATAACTCTTATAATAATCGGTGTCATGATTGTGAAAATAACACTTTATTGCACCAACCGAATTTTCATCGAGTGCGGCGGAACCTCGCCTGGTGCTTAGTTATTCAAAGTTTTCAATCACAGGATAACTTATACCATTAGATAGAGAATTTTATCCTCTATCCGAATATATATTTTACATGGAAGCCCCGTTGCCCGGACTCTCAAGAGACCGGTGTCCTCGGAAGCTCCTAACACACTCTATCTCTTACACACAAAAACACACACACACACATTTATACTAGACAATCGCCTAACAAACAACCCTCTCGCGCACATACACAAACATACCAGCACTTAAACACTCTTTTATTTACAATGTTATTTTTTGTATGTACCTAAAATTATGTATAGTTAAATTAGTAAACAAACACTTTTTTTTCTAACATGTACTTTTATATTAACTTTGTGTAAGGAGGCGGGCGAAGAGACTACGCCGCAGTTTTTAACTTTTGTGGTCTCTTCGTTCACATGTAATCTATTATAACCTGTACTTGTCCAAATAAATGATTTTGTATTTAAAAAAAAAAAAAAAAAAAATATAACTCTTATAATGTTCGGTGTCATGTGAAAAAAACACTTTTATTGCACCAACCGAAGTTTTAACGTGGGCGGCGGAACCTCGCCTGGTGCTAGATATCACAAACTGAACGTAGGATTTTTAAAACTTGCTGCGTTTAACGCAATAATAAGATAAAATAGTTGGGGGCGCCACTTTCTGCTATTCATCGATAGATGGCAAAAGTAAAAAGTATCACCGCTGTGCCGGTCAGAGTGGGGGGTGTTAGGTTATTTTCGTTACGGAATTTCTAAATTCGATCTTCACGCTCAAGGCCCGCGATAAAAGCTATGCAATAAAAAAATCAGCAATGTATTTAAAACACTGCCAACCTCTCACTCGACAGCTAGTACACGTGCATTCGCTGTCCACAGCTGTAATCCGCCGCGGTCGTTCACCCGCCCGACACCTAAAACTCCCGCCGCCGCCCGCGCCCGTGCGAGACTAGGTACCTACCTACCTACAAACTTATCATTCCATAAATTGACCTACCTACTACCTAACCTACCTACGATTAAATTTCCGGTCATGGCCTTGAGCATGCCTATCATTGATTAGAAATAAAAAAAAACACATTTAATTATGTCTAAAATACCCTCGGACACCCGCAGGCTATGGGGTGTACGAGAGTATTTTAGACAAAATTAAATGTGTTTTTTTGGTAGGGCCACAGCCACAACAGCACAGCTGAAATCCGCGGTTGTTCTCCCGCCCGACACGTAAAACTCCCGCCCGAGCGAAACAAGGTACCTACAAACTTATCTTTGCATAAATAATTACCTAGTAGGTAGGTAGGTACCTAACCTAGTATTTAATCAGCGGCCATGGCCTTGAGAGCATGCCCATAATTGATGATAACTTAAAAATGTAAAACACATTTAATTCACATTCACATTTTGCCTTAAATAAGTACCTACCTACCCACTAGTACCCACTCGTACACCCACAGCCACAGCTGAATTCTGCGGTCATTCACCCGCCCGACACGTTAAGATGAGCGAGCATTTATTACCTATGTCCGCGCTGCCCTGCGGCCGCACGCGCCGCAACACGTAGGTACTAGATACTATACTAACTAAATTGGTATAAAAGCCGAATATTTCTTCGAATAGCCGCCGACCGACATCGCGCTGTCAATCTCCTATGAGTTCTAAAATAATAATCATAAGACTCAGTTTTTCTTTTAAGCTATTGCATAGCTTCTATCGCGGGCCTTGAGCGCGGGGACCGAATCCAGAAATTAGGTAACGAAAAAACCTTGACGTTTGTCTCTTTAGTTCAGCAACTCGCCTCTAGATGGCATTGCAATAGCTTTACCGCGGCAGTCCCCGAGTGCCACACGTCTTTTTTTTTTCGGTAAAAGTCAAAGAGTTTACACGCGCGTATGCGGCCTTTGCTTAGCCCGCCCACCCCGCCGCGCCACGCCATGCCCCAAACGTACAAACGTAGGTTATAGGTATGTGTGTATGTACAAACGTAGGTAGTTACTTATTGTAGTGTAGACAAAGTAAAATATGTTTAAAATCATGGACCTAGCAAAATTCACGGACGGAGTCTCAGTAAGAAATAAAATGAAGCACTCGATAGTCTGTCCACCCTCAGTACGTACACGAACACACTCACACATTGACATTGTGCACGACGAAATCGAGAAGCCAACCTAGAGATCTTAAGAATAGAAAGTAGATAAAGTTAAAATAAGATTGAAATCATTAAAGTTTTGCTCGCCGCTGGGTATAGCGGGGCGGGAATAGATTTGTATAAATATAGTGAGTTTTCGGGCAAAGTCAGTCAGTTTTTTCCGGTCACAGTTTAATAAGAAGTCACTAGTAGCTATCAACCAAAGTTGCCCGAGCTCTATAACCGCGCCCCCCACCCCAGTCTTCCCAGTCTTGCAAGTTGTCTGTGCTTAAGTGTTTTCTTTCTACGCCCTACCCAACCATCATCATACAGTCCACTAGGAAGCGGCCGATAGGAACATTCACACAGCAAGGCCAGCGCGGTCAACTAAGGCGACCGCGCGAAAGAAAGCCGTACTGTTGGCACGGATAAAACTGGCCGAGACGCGTTCGGCGGAGCTACAGATCAAGGCGGATGCAGCCCAAGCTGCCCGTGAGCTCACAGAAGCGCAACTAAAGCAAGTCGAGGATGATTCCTCGGAAGAAGACCAGGATGAGATGGCATCAGTGAGGGTGACATCCTGGCTACAGCAGCGGCGGGAGGAACCGCTGCTACCCAAGGCCACCGAAAAGGCTCCGGAAGCGCCGAGAGAGGACCAAGGAGTGCGGGTGGGCCAGACAGGATCCAAGGCTGGCCGGGCTACGAGCGAGCCCCCCGCGCAGGGGTCGGCCGTCGGCAGCATGGAGGCGCTGGCGGCGGCGCTGTCGCAGATCGCGGCGAAGAGGGAGCCACCGAGGTACGGGCAGGAACTACCTAATTTTGGAGGACAGGTTAGTGGTTGGCTAGTGTATCGTGCCGCGTATAGAGACAGTGAAGCGTCATTCTCAAGGATTGAGAACATTATGAGAATACGACGCAGTCTCAAGGGTGTAGCGTACGAGTCCGTGAGCAGTCTCCTCATCAGTCAACCTGAACCTAGAGCCATCATGGAGGCTCTCGAGAGGAGGTTCCGATAATTTCCAGAGTGGTGCGAGAGGGAAGGAGAGACCAACCGGTCGCCTCGCTCACACAACTAGGCTGGGTGCTGCATGGCTGTCGCTTAGAAGGACGCCCACAGAAGCGCGAGCACGATTTTGAAGCCGAGATGAAGGTATACTGGACCGACTCAAGAACAGCACTAGCATGGATCCGGGCCGAGCCGCGAACCTTTAAAACCTTTGTTGCTCATAGATTGGCCGAAATCGAGGACACAACCAAGAAAACCGAGTGGAGATGGCTGCCGTCAGCAGAGAACGTAGCAGACGACGCCACGAGATCCGCACCGGTAAATTTTAACACTAACCACAGATGGTACACGGGCCCAGCTTTCCTACGGCGAGAAGAGGAAGACTGGCCGAAAGAGACACCTGCGCCGGCAGAAGTCACCGGCGAAGAGAAAGAAAAATGTTTCGCGACTGCAGTCACTCAGGTCAGTACAACGGGCCACCTCCCAGATATACACAACAAGAGGTTACTGTCGGCCGACATAAAGAAAAGAGATATTATAGCGCTCTTTACTTGTATGACTTCCAGAGCCATCCACCTCGAGGTCGTGCCGAACTTGTTCGCCGATGCTGCTATCAACGCACTAAGAAGATTCGTCGCGAGACGTGGCTGCCCACGCGAGCTGCATAGCGACAACGCTACATGTTTCAGAGCGGCAGAGCGGGAACTGAAGACTGCTGCCATGGAAGGCGTCGGGGACGCAGCCACGAACAAACTCATCCGATGGCGCTACATACCGCCCGCCTCTCCCTTCATGGGCGGCGCATGGGAGCGCATGGTGCGCTCAGTTAAGGAGGCGCTGCGCACCACCCTACACGAACGATACCCCAACGATGACACGCTCGCCACCCTGTTGACCGAGGTGGAGTACTCGGTCAACTCACGACCGCTGACGCATGTCGCGCTCACGCCGGAGGCGCCAGAGGCGCTTACACCCAACCACCTACTGTTGGGCCCTAACAGCAGTGTCCCCACCCCGGGGGCATTCACCGAAAAAGACGAGCACGCCCGCTCCCTATGGCGGCGCGTGCAGTACCTGGCCGACGAGTTCTGGCGCCGCTGGGTGTTGGAGTACCTACCTTTACTCCAGCACTGGCGGGAGCCCCACACCATTGGCGAGGCCCCCCAACTCGGGGACCTCGTACTCCTCTGCGACGAGACGCAGCCACGCAACACCTGGCCGAGGGCAAAGGTCATTGCCCTACATCCGGGGCGAGACGGAGAGACACGCGTCGTGGACGTGGTGACCAGCGGAGGACGGGTCCTACGCCGGCCTACGAAGAAGATTGTCGTGCTGCCGGTGGGATTGAGCGACGGCAGCGAAGGCGCCGACGACGGCGACGGCCGGAGAATGTGCACGACGAAATCGAGAAGCCAACCTAGAGATCTTAAGAATAGAAAGTAGATAAAGTTAAAATAAGATTGAAATCATTAAAGTTTTGCTCGCCGCTGGGTATAGCGGGGCGGGAATAGATTTGTATAAATATAGTGAGTTTTCGGGCAAAGTCAGTCAGTTTTTTCCGGTCACAGTTTAATAAGAAGTCACTAGTAGCTATCAACCAAAGTTGCCCGGAAGGAAGAGGCCGATAGGAACAGACATCATAGTCTGTCCATCGACTGCCAGCCATTACGGCTTTAGACGTCAACATATGTACAGCGTTGTAAACAAATGTATAATGTAAATAACGAAAAATGCATTCTTGTCATTTCACGACAAGAGTCGTGAAATGTCGCGGAAACCACAGTCGTTCCGTCAACATAAAACACGGGATCACATCCACAAATAAATTTATTGGTTCATCAACGTATTACTTCAATTTGACACAAAATTATTATCAACAGAAAAATCAAAACAAAACAAAAACTGTCTTCACTTTTGAATCTGTAGGATTCCGTCCGTAAATTTATCTACGTCCATGTTTAAAACATTGATTAATTAAAAAGGGAAGATAGGTTACGTTCTCCCAGCGCTTACTCAAAAATTGGCATGTGTTAGAATAGAACTACACGCAAACACATACGCTCACAGTTATATTTCCAGTCCTGTGCAATACAAAGAAGAACAAAGACGGAAAGACGTATCTAAGACCGAAGAGAGACCGAGACAACAATATTTCACGCGAATCACGACCGCCCGTGCCGCCGCCGCCGGTCAGACGGTGACTAAGGTTGGAGCACACAATTTTACACAATATGAGGTTGCCATTTTTGAGAAACTTGTACCTCATCTTCCCTTTTTAATTAATCAATGGTTTAAAATGTTAAAGTTTCTAATGAATTATTGGCATGCTTCAAGGTCATGGCTGCAAATTAAAGTACTATGGTTTATCCATATTGAATGAAGCATGTTAGTAAACAAAATACGACACAAATAACAAATCTCACTTGCTTGGCGTCGAGTTTCAGATATAATTGTGAAAGCAAATTAATATTCAAATACCAGTATTAAGTAATACATTACTTTAATAGACATTTGTTTATCGTACAACATTGCCTAAACACCCTGTGTTTTTAATATCAATCCTGCTTTTTCAATCAATTACTCGATTTTAACGGTCCTTCCCAAAACAATCAGAATACAATAATAATGTGACCAAAAATCCCTCGCCTTCAACTTCTTTTCGGCCGGGGTTGCTATACATACGCTGACATTTTTGACATATAAGCATATTGAACATCAAGAGGCTTAATACATTTATCTAACTATGAGAATTTAAAAGGAAGGTTTCATTTCTAACAAAGCTAACAATTGTAAGCAATTTTTATTGAGGGGGGATCTAAAATCGACAAGTAATGTAAATTACGTATGCGTATACGGACGCGCCAACAAAGTGAATTTTAGGTTAAGTATGGGCGGTATGTTTACGTTTATGCTCTATTCAAAATGGACACGGTATAGGTAGGTACAAATCACACTAATATTATAAATGTAAGTTTCTATGTATGTAGGTATGTTACTTCTTCAATCCAAAACTACTGGACGGATCTGACTGAAATTTTGCATACAGATAATTCTAATCCTGGAATCAAACATGGTCTACTTTTTATTCCATAAATCAGTCCCGTGGGATAAAAATCACCTTTTAACGTTTCCACAGGAACAACGCGTGCAAAGCCGCGGGGCGCAGTTAGTTATTTATGAAAAGATAAGTTTGTAGCCTCGTCTCGGGAGTTCTAGGGCATTTACATGGACTACAAGTTGACACGGAGTATGGACAAATGCTTATGTGCTACGGTGAAGCTAGAGGAAATGCGTCACAAGCCTTGCTAATTAACCGGGATAGGTGCCCAAACCGGCAACATCCGGTTGATGCTAGAGTCATCACGGCGGCCTATCAGAGGGTTCTGAGTGATGAACGGATTACTCCTCAAAGGCGCGGGGGTGGCAGAGAGGTAGGAGTTCAGGTGCAAGAACGGGTCTTGGACCTTGTCAGGAGAAACCCTCGTGTAGGAACGCGGACTGCAGCAAATCTGCTTAGAGGTCGTGGAACCGTAGTATCCCACCCGACTGTGCACAGGATCTTAAGGAAAAATAATAAAAGACCCTACAAAATTCAGCTCTCTACATAGTTATTTTTTTCATTTTTAATGAGATCATTTCTACTTTGAACTTTTGCACTGATAAGTCCATGTTTAGTTATTAACTCTGGGTTCTTTGAATTAAATATAAGTCATTTATGTCGTTTTGTAATCTAATTATTTTATCATTTATCGAAGGGCATTTTTGTTCATTTTTAACTCGTTTTAATTTACTTGGAAAAAAAATATTCAAATTCCATAGCATCTTATTCATAAATTTTGTAAAACTATTACTATTATAACAATCGAATATTTTATCCCATTCGTATGCAAGCATTGCGCTACCAAAATTCTTCTATTCTCTGGATATTGAAAGAACGTGTTTCAATATATTTATACTTTTCTGTTCGATGTTGTAGGAGCACTACTCTAACCAGCTGGGCGTCATGATCAGATAAAGCTGTAGCCAAAGGCGTTACTTGAATGGCATGATGTTGAATATTTGTCACTACACAGTCAATAGATGTAGCTGATTCATCTTTAATTCTAGTGGCAAAATTTACTATATTCTTGAAACCATTAATTAACATTAAATCTGTTAAATCTTTTTCCTTTGGTGTGTTAAGTAATAAGGAAAGTCTACATTCCAATCACCCATTATGATTACTTTTACTTTTGAAAACCTACACAGCAATTCAAAGAGTTTTCTAATCACCTCGGTCATGATTGTAAAATCACCCAACCCTGTTCTATACATACCTATAATCCATAATGAATCATAAGGAGTGCAAATCTCCAATGAAGCCAATTCACATTCGGACACTAATACTCGAACCGGAACCTATCCACACAA
>CATPCX010000047.1:0-72500 GCA_955876795.1 Eupithecia tripunctaria
TACAACACGGCGAAGGCAAATTGGACATTGTTCGAGGAAGTGTTCCAGCAGGAAACCTCTCGCGTCGAGCTAAGTGTTACTGTGGACGCGCTGGCGGACGGAGAAGCGGTTAACCGAGCCGCTGACCTGTACACCGAGTGCACGCTCGCAGCCTGCGAGAGAGCCATCCCGCGCATAACACCCCGTAGACTCGGTAGATCCTGCCGCTGGTGGAGCGCTGAGCTTACCGAGCTTAAGGCCGAGATGGTGCGCCGCCGGAGAAAAGTCGCGAAGGCAAACCCTGCCAGGAGGCGGTACGTGGTGGACCGGTACCTGGAGGCCAGGACGGAGTACAGAACAGCAATAGAGTCCGCCATGACCGCCAGCTGGAAGGAGTTCTGCACTGGCGAGACGGTGGAGGGTATATGGCAAAGGTCTTACCGGATCATGAAGGCGTGCGGGATGCGGGCGCGCTCGGAGGACGCGCTGCTGGCAGCGGTGGACGGGAGCTCGCTGGACGAGGCGCAGTCGGCAGCTCTGCTGGCCGACACCTTCTACCGCAGTGATGACCCGCAGCAAGACATGCCACAGCACGCCGCGCGCCGCGCAGCCGCGCGGGCCTGGGCAGATAGGCTTACTCGCACGGCATCGCCGCACGTCGCCTTCACTGAAACGGAACTGGATACGGTATTACGAACTATGAGTCCCAAGAGAGCGCCCGGGGGCGATGGGCTCACGCTGGATATCTGTCTCCGGGCCTACAGATGCGATAGAGCTCTACTTGTGGGGCTATTCTCGCAGTGCCTTCGATTGGGTTGTTTTCCGAGATCGTGGAAGGTGGCGACTATAAAGGTTATCCCCAAGCCGGGCAGAGAATCTTACGCCACGCCTAAATCCTACAGACCGATCGGGCTTCTTCCGGTACTCGGGAAGATGCTCGAAAAGTTATTTGTGAATAGGTTGCAGTGGCAGCTCGGCAGGGAGAGCCGGCTGAGCCCATTCCAATATGGATTTACTCCGCAGCGGAGCGCGGAAGACGCTCTGTTTGACGCCATGTCTATTGTTCGTGCAGGCTTAGAACAAAAGAAAATAGTAGTTTTAGTGTCCTTAGATATAGAAGGGGCTTTTGATAACGCCTGGTGGCCCGCTATTATCGAACAGATTAGAGCCAGTAACGTTGACATCGAGGTCGCACGCCTCATACTTGATTACCTCTCGGAGCGGAGTATTAAATTAAAATATGCGGGGCAGGTAGTCTGTAGAGAAACTAATAAGGGTTGCATTCAGGGGTCTACCTGTGGGCCGATCCTCTGGAATATCCAGCTGGAGCCGGTGTTGGAGCAGGCACAGTACGGAGGCGTCAGGGTTCAGGCTTTCGCGGATGATATTCTGATGATCGCAGCCGCGGCCGATGGGGTTGAGCTGGAGGGGATGGTCAACCGGGCGCTGGCCGTGATCACGCAGTGGGGCGAAAGCCTAAAACTGAGATTTGCTCCTGAAAAGACACAGGCACTCTTAATCACCAAAAAGCTAAGGTACCATTCTCCTAGGCTCGTGATGGCAGACGTCCCCATAGCCTATGGATCTTGTCTTAGAGTATTAGGATTAAATATTGACCCCATTCTCAATTTTAGAAGGCACCTCGAGCTTGTTACCAATAAAGCTATCGCTTTTTACAAGGTGGTATCGAGAGCGGCACGAGCACAATGGGGTCTTAATTCTGATATTCTGAGACTGATTTATATCGCTGTGGTGGAGCCTACTATTCTGTACTCGGCGAGTAGCTGGGTGGATGTTTCAGATAGGGTTTATACTGAAAAGACTTTAAATAGCCTAATAAGATCTTTTGCTATTAAAATAAGTAAAGCTCACCGTACAGTTTCCTTAGTTTCGAGTGTCCTGCTTTCGAGACTACTGCCTCTAACTATGAGACTAAAGGAGAATGCACTCATTTATAGGGTTAAGAGAGGGGAGCCTTTGGCTGGGCTGCCGGGACGAAGTATGGAGACTAGGGAAAGTCCATTCTCACTACTTCACCCTGCAGAGAGAAAGCATGTAAGGTTTGGGCTCATCGAGTCTCAGGAGGATGCGTTGCGCCTGGGGAACGATGAACTCGTGCTTTACACTGATGGTAGTAAGCTTGAAGGTAGGGTGGGTGGTGCAGTCTCCTGCTGGTCTGGAGAGCGTGAGATCCGCCATACTAGGTTCCGCCTCGAGAACTTTTGTAGCGTATTTCAAGCAGAGCTTTGTGCGATACTGCGAGCCCTTCAGTTAGCCGAGGGCAGAGGGGATTCAGCTTTCAGTATAGTAAGTGATTCTAGGTCCAGTCTTGAAGCCATCAGTGACCCTAATTCACTACATCCCTTGGTAGCTGAAATTAAGGACAACATTTTAAGATTAGCTCGTGTTGGGAAACTTATACGTTTTTACTGGGTCAAGGCACACTGTGGGATAGAGGGCAACGAGAGAGCTGATGAATTGGCAAAGCAGGCAGCTCTCAACGATAGAAGACTACCATTCTACGACAAGTACCCTCTGTCCTTCGCAAAGTGGACAGTAAGATCGGATAGTATTAATGATTGGCAGCAGACATACAATATATCACAGGCAGGTAGTACGACCAAATTATTTTTCAAAAATGTATCTCTAGCTTTTCAAACTTTAAAAAAAATCAGTTTAGATAATTTTTATACGCAAATTTTTACTGGTCACGGTGGCTTTAATTCTTATTTGTTTCGGTTCAGATTAACTGACTCTCCTCTGTGCTCGTGTGGTGAAGATGTAAGCCAGTCTGTGCAACATTTACTATTAAACTGCGCGCGATTTGGACTGTTGAGACATGAATGTGAATGCGCAATGGACACTGTCTTAAATGTTGATACTCTAGAGCAGTTGATTGGGGACAGTAATAATAGGCCTATCTTTTTGTCGTTTGCGAAAACTATTCTTCGCATAATTGGCAGAGAGAATGGGTCATTTTTGGAGACATAACAATAATAACTACTAGCATTATAGTCTCAATCGATTTTATTTTGTCTTGTTTGCCAACATGGCCAACATCGTGTGTCCTGTTTTAAAAAGATTAGCTTAAATTTTAGTTTTATGAATTTATTATATATATTTGACTATTTTATTATAATTTGTCGAATTTTGTGACAAGTTATCTCTGTTTGAATTTATTTTAATTGTTGATATCCTATTTACTTTCTAAATCTTCCTCTCTAGTCAGCTATTTAATTTCTTATATAGTAATTCAAATGTTAGTATTAATGTTATAAAATTATTACTTTATTGTATTGTAATTTTAATTTTATTGCTTAAAAAAAAAATAGACATAAAAAAACAAAAGAAACAATTTGAGGTTTAAAATAAATAAATGACTTACAAAAACATAAAAAAGCAAACCAAAAGAAAATAATAATAGTAAACAAAAAAATACATATAAGAAAAAAAGCAATAAAAGGAAAAAATGAGAAAAGTTGATAAAGGATAAAATAGCTCAGTACAAAAGTTTTAGTTTAACATTATTATAGATTGAATTGAGGAAGTAGCGTAACTTAAATAATTATTGATTTATTGTTCTAACGTATTTAATCTTATTTATTGAAAATGAATGTACAAATAATACAATTTTAGTCTGCAAAATTGTATAGGTAGTTCATTAGATTCACATATTACAATAAATGTATTAATTGGTTACTAATTCAATTAAATTTTGATGTTAATTAAACAATATGATGTATATTTGAAATAATTAATCATGTAGTATAATGAACTGGCATTGTTTGAACATCAAACAATTGCAAAGTTAAAATGATGAGTATGTCCTGTATAATGATAAGCATGCTTATTTAAATAATAGGCATTCCTATTATTATTATTGTAGAATTGAATGTGAGTAATTGTTTCCAAAAAAAATTTTTCACACTGTTTTC
Organism: Eupithecia tripunctaria; assembly: GCA_955876795.1. Classification (NCBI taxonomy): domain Eukaryota; kingdom Metazoa; phylum Arthropoda; class Insecta; order Lepidoptera; family Geometridae; genus Eupithecia; species Eupithecia tripunctaria. The sequence continues at coordinate 3,915 of CATPCX010000047.1, forward strand.
CTAGTCTGTTCTAGAATCTCTTCTTAATCTGTATCTTTCTATTTGTAATATGTTAACGTTAAGTACGTGCGTGTGTGTGTGTGTGTGTAGATTTGATTTTAAATTATAAAAAAAAAAGTATAAATCCTTAGCAGGTAATTTAATGTTGTTGCAATTAATAGCAACAGGTTGCCTCAGGTTTTGAAAAGCAAAAGCAGACTAGCACACTCGCTGGTCCTATGACCAAATGAGTAAACTAGTTTGCAACACTGTAAAAAAAAAAAAAAAAAAAAAAACCTAACCTAACCTAACCTAACCTAACCTAACCTAACCTAACCTAACCTAACCTAACCTAACCTAACCTAACCTAACCTAACCTAACCTAACCTAACCTAACCTAACCTAACCTAACCTAACCTAACCTAACCTAACCTAACCTAACCTAACCTAACCTAACCTAACCTAACCTAACCTAACCTAACCTAACCTAACCTAACCTAACCTAACCTAACCTAACCTAACCTAACCTAACCTAACCTAACCTAACCTAACCTAACCTAACCTAACCTAACCTAACCTAACCTAACCTAACCTAACCTAACCTAACCTAACCTAACCTAACCTAACCTAACCTAACCTAACCTAACCTAACCTAACCTAACCTAACCTAACCTAACCTAACCTAACCTAACCTAACCTAACCTAACCTAACCTAACCTAACCTAACCTAACCTAACCTAACCTAACCTAACCTAACCTAACCTAACCTAACCTAACCTAACCTAACCTAACCTAACCTAACCTAACCTAACCTAACCTAACCTAACCTAACCTAACCTAACCTAACCTAACCTAACCTAACCTAACCTAACCTAACCTAACCTAACCTAACCTAACCTAACCTAACCTAACCTAACCTAACCTAACCTAACCTAACCTAACCTAACCTAACCTAACCTAACCTAACCTAACCTAACCTAACCTAACCTAACCTAACCTAACCTAACCTAACCTAACCTAACCTAACCTAACCTAACCTAACCTAACCTAACCTAACCTAACCTAACCTAACCTAACCTAACCTAACCTAACCTAACCTAACCTAACCTAACCTAACCTAACCTAACCTAACCTAACCTAACCTAACCTAACCTAACCTAACCTAACCTAACCTAACCTAACCTAACCTAACCTAACCTAACCTAACCTAACCTAACCTAACCTAACCTAACCTAACCTAACCTAACCTAACCTAACCTAACCTAACCTAACCTAACCTAACCTAACCTAACCTAACCTAACCTAACCTAACCTAACCTAACCTAACCTAACCTAACCTAACCTAACCTAACCTAACCTAACCTAACCTAACCTAACCTAACCTAACCTAACCTAACCTAACCTAACCTAACCTAACCTAACCTAACCTAACCTAACCTAACCTAACCTAACCTAACCTAACCTAACCTAACCTAACCTAACCTAACCTAACCTAACCTAACCTAACCTAACCTAACCTAACCTAACCTAACCTAACCTAACCTAACCTAACCTAACCTAACCTAACCTAACCTAACCTAACCTAACCTAACCTAACCTAACCTAACCTAACCTAACCTAACCTAACCTAACCTAACCTAACCTAACCTAACCTAACCTAACCTAACCTAACCTAACCTAACCTAACCTAACCTAACCTAACCTAACCTAACCTAACCTAACCTAACCTAACCTAACCTAACCTAACCTAACCTAACCTAACCTAACCTAACCTAACCTAACCTAACCTAACCTAACCTAACCTAACCTAACCTAACCTAACCTAACCTAACCTAACCTAACCTAACCTAACCTAACCTAACCTAACCTAACCTAACCTAACCTAACCTAACCTAACCTAACCTAACCTAACCTTACCTAACCTAACCTAACCTAACCTAACCTAACCTAACCTAACCACAGTTGCCTCCAGACCGCCACTGAGCGAGCTGCTTTGATTTTGCTCCGCGAGTTGAAGTGACAAAAAGTGCTTTGTTTTTCGTTCTGTTTTATTTTACTCGAAGCAGAAGTGTTTTGTGATCACAAGAGTGAAAGAATTTTTAAAATCGGAGTAAAACTCGCGGAGATATAGCAAAACTAATTTTGCAAATTTTCAAGTTAAAGATAAACAACATTTTACTCGGGAAATCCAGCGGCAACACCGATATAGGAGTGGCTTGAGAGCAGCTGCTTTGGGAGCTCTTTCAATAGACATTTCAACTGGATTTTTAGCGCTTGCCAATCCTGAGTTATCATCGTTTTTCTGGAGACCATACATATTTTGGTCCAGATTTGAAGAAACCCAGAAGTCTGGAAAGTGCTGTAGAAGAAGGAGAATTGTTGGAGCTGCTCGGCGCTGCTTTCGCTGTCCAGATCGGTCCAGTGGTTGCTGATATACAGGTAGTTGTTTGTTTCACAAGAACTTGTAAACATAAATTTAATATCATAGCTTCAAAACCATTCAAAACTGTTTATTTTTTGTTCAATTTGTTAATTTTCTTTAATTTCAATATAGTTTTATATATCTTCAAAATTTCACTTCAGTATATAGAGCAGTTCTTGTGATATAAGCAAAAATATATCTACCTAACTTGTGAAACAACCCAACATAAACAAAAGGTTTAGAGGTAAACCAAAAATTTAATTTTAAGTGTAATTTATAGGAAGATTGGTCTTAATACATAAAGTATTATATTTATTTGAACAATATTTATTATATAGGTCCTTAATTTAATCTTTTTATAATATAATTACAGTAAAAAGGCCATTTTTGAAATTTTAGCCAGCGGTGAATGGTTACTCACCTAAATATTTAGTTGTCATTTTATAAATTGGGGTGTTTATTTTTGCTGGCTAGCTGTATTTGTTATATATCATAGTCTAGTCTTACATAGAGCTTACATAAAAACCTCCTTAATTCTTAGTTTATAGGTTGATTCTGTTGATTTCAGGGTTCATCTCAACCATAAAAGGTCTTTTTTTTTAAAATCAATACATATAATTATCATCAAAGACAGTCAATCCTAAAGTCTGGGTACTTCTACTGTAATAAGGGGCTACTAATTCAACTTATTTTTATTTATTGAATGAATTTATAACAGTATTAAACTTGGATTTTAGGTATTTTGATTGTCGGGGTAAAAAATCATCGAGCTCAGTGCAAAGTTCTGGCCGTCTCAATATATTATTATTTTTCATTAAGTAGGATCAAATAACTGTTTTATAGTAGGCCTTCAACATATTAATTTTAAATTATATTATAATATTCCCCTATATATCATATAATATTTATAATATTATGAGAAAAACACTTAGATTGTGTTAATTTATAGGTGTTAGGCACCTACTAAGATAGATAGTGCTAGGTAGGATAATTGAGGTATTTATTAATAAAACAAGGAAGTAAGTAGGCAATTGATCTGGTTTTATTTGATTTTGTTATATATATTTTATTGAGTTTAAAGTAATTAAGTCAAACAGCTCATAATGTCTTACAAAACTAAGGACTTAAAATTAAAGGGTAGGGCTGGCGGGCAGCTCAAGTCGGGCAGGTTTGCTTCACCGAGAGCGGCGAAGTCGCGGGAGGATGATGGAGCGCTGTCGTCGTCGCTGGCTGCCGGATCGTCCGGCGGGCTGGCGCCGCCGGCCGCGGCTCGCTCGGCGCTGCCGACGTTCCTCTCTCAGCCGCGGGGCGCCGTCGACAGGAACCCAAAGTCTGGAAACGAATGGCCGGTTAACATCGTAGGCACAATTAGGAAAAGACTAGAGTCCATCTCCGACCCGCCGACCTACCACCCACCTAGTTCTGAAGCCAGCGAGTTATCCTTCCGGCTGGGACAGCGCACGCCGGCCGACGACCCGCCCGCGCCCGACGCCCCCAGCGGAGACGAGGCGCCCGCGACGCCGCGCTCGCCGACCTCGCGCTCGCGCTCGGGTTCGCCCGCCGCGCCGCCTTCCTTCCTGGAGACGTCCGTGCTGGCGGCGGGCGAGCCGGTGCAGGACGCGCCGCGCCTCGCGAACCGTCTGCTGCAGAGCACGGTGGCCGAGCTCGAGAAGTCGCGCAACCTCAACCGAGACATCAAGGAGGCGGTGCTGGCGGGCGTGCGCGGGCTGCACGGCATGGTGCTGCGCCTCGCGGACTCGCGCGCGCGGCACCTCCTCGAGAAGGAGCGCGCGCGCTCGCTCGCCGAGGGGCAGTGCGCTCTGCAGCAGCAGGTGTACGCGAACAAGCTGGAGGCGATCACCGAGTGCCTGCAGAGCAGCCTGGACGAGCTGCGACGCACGACCGGCAAGGCGGCGCAGGAGGCCGAGGCCGCGCGCCGCGCCGCGGAGCGCCTCAGCGACAAACTGGACGCGCGCCCGCCCGAGGAGACGGCCAGTCTGCGGCTGGTGGGCCAGCTGCTCGAGGAGGCGCACGCCATCCGCGAGGAGTGCTCCAACTCGCCGATGCGGCCCGCGCGCCCCGCCCCGCGCGACGAGCAGCACGCGCCGGCGGTAGAGAGCGCTCCGCCACCGAGCCGCGCCTCGTACGCGCGCGTCGCCCGACACCCGCTGATGGTCAAGTCGAAGAACCCGACGCACACCGGCGACGACATTCTGCGGCATATAAAGCGGAACGTGGACGTGATCGGGCTGGGCGTCGGGGTGAACGGCGTGCGCAAGTGTCGCGGCGGCGGCGTCGCCATCTCGCTGGAGAGCGCGCGCGAGAGAGAGGTGATGGAGGGCGCCATCCGAGCGCTCGGCGACGACTACAGCGTGTCGGAGCCTCGCCTCCGAGACCCGCAGCTGCGGCTCGTCGGCGTCGTCGCGGAGCTCACGGACGAGCGCCTCGCCTCGGCCCTGCTCCGACAGAACGAGGCGCTGCTCGCCGCTGTGCCCGAGACCGAGCGCAGCGTCCGAGTGGTGAGGCGCATCAAGGGAAGGAACGCGGGCCTCAACAACGTGGTCGTGCAGGCGAGCCCCGCGCTGTGGCGCGCGCTGCTCGAGCGGCGCGTGCGGCTCGGCTACCAGGTGGTGACGGCGCTCGACCAGTCGCCGCTCGTGCAGTGCTACCGCTGCCTCGGCTTCTCCCACCGCGTGTCCGAGTGCCGCGCGCCGGCGCCGCGCTGCGGATACTGCGCTGGCGAGCACGACACGCGCGCGTGCACCGCCCGCGGCACGGCGCCGCCCCACTGCACCAACTGCGCGGCGCGCCGGCTGCCGGGAGCGGAGCACCCCGCCTACAGCGCCGACTGCCCCGAGTGGCGCCGCTGGGACCGCATAGCGCGCCTCGCCGTGCGCCACTGCTGAGGGCACCGATCCATCTGCGCAGATGAACGTACATGTCAAAATTCTGCAATACAACCTGGGCAGGGGCCGGGCGGCGACGCACGAGTGCCTGAGAGAGGCCACCGCTGCGGGTTTCCAAGTGCTACTCCTGCAGGAACCTTACGTCGGGGCTCGCGGCCGCATGGCGCCGCCGACGGGCTGCAGGGTGGTGCAGAGCGCGGCGGGGAGCGCCGACGCGCCGGTGCGCGCCGCCATCGTCATTACGGACCCGAACTTGCGGTTTTCTGAAAATGTTAATTATACAAGTAAGGACATATCGGGCGTAGTCATTAAAGTTCAAAATTTAGATATAGGTATAATAAGCGTGTACTTGGATAGGGAATTAGATTTAGATATTTACCTGAATAGAATAAAAACGTTAGTACGAGGCATGGCATGCTCGCGGGTGGTGGTGGCGGGCGACGTGAACGCTCGCAGCGCGTGGTGGGGCTGCGCGGAGGAGGACGCGCGCGGCGCCGCGCTCGCGGACCTGTTCGCGGAGCTCGGGCTCGAGGTGTGTAACGAGGGCCGCGAGCCGACCTTCCTCGCCTACCGGCACGGCGCGCCCGCCGCCAGCATCGTCGACGTGACCGCCTGCTCCGCCGCGCTGCTGCCCGCGCTCGCCGGCTGGCGCGTCGACCCCGCGCTCTGCACGCTCTCCGACCACAGGCCGGTCACCTTCACGCTGCGACTGAGCGCGCACCGCTCAGACCCCGCGCCCCCGCCCACCACCAGGATCTACAACACGGGGAAGGCCAACTGGACTCTGTTCGAGAAGGAGCTCGAGCGGGAGATCTCGCGCGCCGAGCTGAGCGCCGCCGTGGGCGCGCTGGCGGACGGGGAGGCGGCCGACAGAGCCGCCGACCTGTACACCGGGTGCGTGCTCGCGGCCTGCGAGAGGGCCATCCCTCGCATCCCGCCCAAGAGACTCCGCAGGGCCTGCCGCTGGTGGACGCCCGAGCTGGCCGGTCTGAAGGCCGAGATGGTGCGCCGCCGGCGGAAGATTGCGAAGGCGAACCCTGCCAGGAGGCGGTACGTGGTCGACCGGTACCTGGAGGCTAGGACCGAGTACAGGGCCGCGATAGAGTCGGCCATGACCGCCAGCTGGAAAGAGTTCTGCACGGGCGAGACGGTGGAGGGAATATGGCGGAGGTCGTACCGCATTATGAAGGCGTGCGGAGCGCGGGCGCGCTCGGAGGATGCGCTGATGGCGGCGGCGGACGGGAGCGCGCTGGACGAGGCGCAGTCGGCGGCGCTACTGGCCGACACCTTCTACCGCTGCGACGACCCGCGGCGGGACACGCCGCAGCACGCCGCGCGCCGCGCCGCCGTGCATGTCTGGGCCGCCGAGCTCGCGGAGAGGGACACGCCTCACGTCGCCTTCACTGAAACGGAGCTGGAGACGGTACTGCGAACGATGAGCCCTAAGAGAGCGCCCGGGGGCGACGGGCTCACGCTGGACATCTGCCTCCGGGCCTACAGATGCGACAAGGCCCTGCTTGTGGGGCTGTATTCGCAGTGCCTTCGGCTGGGCTGTTTCCCTACATCGTGGAAGGTGGCGACCGTTAAGGTGATCCCCAAGCCGGGCAAAGATACTTACTCCACTCCCAAGTCGTACAGGCCGATCGGGCTTCTTCCTGTCTTCGGGAAGATGCTCGAGAAGCTGTTCGTGAACCGATTGCAGTGGCAGCTCGGCAAGGAGGGTCGCCTGGGCCCCTTCCAGTACGGGTTCACTCCGCAGCGGAGCGCAGAGGACGCCTTATTCGACGCCATGTCCGTTGTTCGCTCGAGCCTGGAACAAAGGAAGGTTATTGCGTTAGTCTCTCTGGATATTCAAGGCGCTTTCGACAACACCTGGTGGCCCGCTATTATAGAACAGCTTAGGGCGAACAATGTGGATACTGAGGTGGCGCGCCTTATTCTTAATTACCTCTCTGACAGGAAAATAGTACTTAAATATGCTGGACAAGTGGTACTCAGAAACACCAGTATGGGTTGTATACAGGGGTCCACCTGCGGGCCGATCCTCTGGAACCTCCAGCTGGAGCCGGTGCTGGAGCAGACGCAGTACGGGGGCGTCAGGGTGCAGGCCTTCGCGGACGACCTCCTGATGATCGCCGCCGCAGCCGATGGAGTTGAGTTGGAGGGCATGGTCAACCGGGCGCTGGAGGTGATCACTCGGTGGGGAGAAGGCCTGAAATTAAAATTTGCTCCTGATAAAACGCAGGCACTGCTCATTACAAAGAAGCTCAGGTACCATACTCCCAGTATTGTTATGGAGTGTGTCCCTATAGCATATGGATCGAGTCTCAAAATATTAGGATTAACTATAGACCCCATTCTTAACTTCAGAATGCACCTAGAGACAGTTGCCAATAAATCTATTGCATTTTATAAGGTAGTCTCTAGAGCGGCATGTGCACAATGGGGTCTTAATTCTGATATTTTGAGACTTATCTATATTGCTGTGGTGGAACCTACAGTTCTCTATGCAGCCAGTAGTTGGGCGGATGTCTCTGATAGGGTTTATGCACAAAAGATTCTAAACAGCCTCACTAGATCTTTCGCTATCAAGATAAGTAAAGCTCACCGCACAACATCGTTGGTGTCAAGTGTTCTACTGTCGAGACTGCTGCCTCTGCCCTTGAGGTTGAAGGAGAATGCACTTATTTACAGAGTCAAGAGAGGAGAGCCATTACCCAGTTTACCAGGGCGTAGTATTGAACTCAGAATAAGTCCATTCTCCTTGCCTCACCCTGCGGAGAGAAAGTGTGTAAGGTTTGGGCTTATTGAGTCTCAGGAGGTAGCATTGAGTCTAGGGAGCGATGAACCCATCCTTTATACAGACGGTAGTAAGCTGGAGGGCAAGGTGGGCGGTGCTGTTACCTGTTGGTCCGGGGGGCGTGAAGTCCGTCACACTAGATTCCGGCTGGAGAGCTTTTGCAGTGTGTTCCAGGCAGAGCTGTGTGCGATACTGCGAGCTCTCCAATTGGTTGAAGGCAGACGGGAGCCCGCTTTCAGTATAGCTAGCGATTCAAGGTCCAGCCTCGAGGCGGTGAGTGACCCTAGTTCGTTTCATCCTTTGGTCGCTGCAATCAAGGAAAAAATGTTAATGCTTGCTCAGGATGGTAAAACAATTTCTTTGTATTGGGTCAAGGCCCACTGCGGCATTGAGGGCAATGAGAGGGCCGACGAGTTAGCAAAGCAAGCGGCCCTGAGAGATCGAAGACAGCCGTTCTATGACAGGTTCCCTCTGTCCTATGCTAAGGGCTTGGCAAGGTCGGGCAGTATTGACGAGTGGCAACTTTCATATGATTCATCCCAGACAGGCGGTACAACCAAGTTATTTTTCAAGAATATTTCTTTGGCATATAGAACACTATCAAAACTTAGCCTAGATAATTTTTATTGCCAAATTTTTACTGGCCATGGCGGCTTTAATTCATATCTATTTAGGTTCGGCTTAGCGCACTCTCCATTGTGCTCTTGCGGTGACGATGCTAACCAATCTGTACAGCATCTTTTGTTGGAATGTGGCAGGTTTGGATTGTTAAGGCACGACTGCGAGAGTACAATGGATATCGATATTAATCTTGATAATTTAGAGGAAATAATTAGTGACAACAACTACAGACCCATTTTCCTGTCGTTCGCGAAGAATATTCTTCGTATAATTGGCAGAGAGAATGGGTCTTTTGTTGAAAATGATTAGTACTTACGGTAATTTTGTTGTTTCTGCTATCTGCAATAGTTCACTTTCATTTTTAAGCTCAATAATTGTTTGTCTTTGTTGTGTTTCGATTTCGTTTGTTTGTTTTGATTAAGCATTGTCTTCTTCTTCTTTTTTCTTTGAATGGAATCGTACTTGATTGACTCCATTACGCTTTTGGTTGGAAACCGACGTGGACGTCGTCGGTCAGTCTAGTCTGCTGCCGTGGTTTGGTCGGGATTAAAAGAAAATATATTTAAATCATATCATAACATTTTCTGGTTTAACTTCTTTTATTATTGTTTAAATTTAAATTTATTTGTCTTATGTTGCCTAATTATCTAAATAGTTTTAGTTTACGGGCAAAAAGTGTACTTGTGATTGGGGCCCGGCTTAGAGAATTAGTTTAATTCTCTAAGGGGCCCGGCCGGTTTATAATCTCTGGTTTATTTTGCTGTGAACGGAACTAATAAGTCTATGAAATTCAATTTCAAAATTTATAATTTATTAAAACTATCCTTAAAGCAAATTAACTTTTTCTCTGTTTGTGTCTATTTAAACTTTTATTTTATTATTATGCTAATTTTGTTTACATATATGAGATTTTATTCCCTCTGACCACGGACGAAGGAAATCACCCTTTGGTCGTTGTCTTTGACATAGGAGTTTGACTTTGACAGCTGAAGGAGATTTCAGGGCTGACAGATTCTTACGAAGTTAGTGACAGATGTCGGAATCATTACTTCAATTCGTCAATGCCTGTTTTATTTTTATTTTTTTGTTGTTTATATTGTATTGTATTAAGTTGAGACAGTAAATTGGTGTAGTATTTGCGCCAATAACTACTCAACACTCTAATAGACACGGAATGCTGTATGTTTTTTAGGGTATAAATGTATCACATTGAGCCTGGAGCATTTTTCGATGAATTATTGTTAGAGATATGGTTGTGTTTTGTGAGCCTGTGCGGCTAATTTAGTTTTGTACTTCTACAGATTAGATAGAGTAGGATACAGTAGAATAGGTATGGACTGTTGTGTTCTAGCGTTGTTGTGGCCGGAGTGGTGGAGTGGGGCAGGACGGCACTGGTATTGGTGTCGTACGGCGCATTGTATGATTGGGTGAGGGGGTGTTCATAGGTATGTTTGTATGCATGCATGTAATGTACATGTATAAAATATATGTATGTGATATGCATGGGTGTATGCATGCTTGCACGCTCCCTCACTCCTGGGCTCGCTGGAGTGTGGCACTTGTATCAGTGTGGTTTGGCTCTGTGCCGCTTCATCGGTTTCGGTTTTGGTAGTGTGGGAGCATAGCAGTCAGTCTTTGGTTTGTGTAGGTGTAGGATGGATTAAGTTGAGTTGCACTGTTGTTGGGCTGTCCATGGAGTTTGGTAAATTAGGAGGGAACTATTACAAACCGACACACTGGTGTCGGTTTTGTTGTTTTACGATTCCTTACTTAAACTTTGGGATTTAAAATTTCTCTATGTTAGGTAGACCTAAGAGTTATGGTATTTTCTATACAGGTCGGTTTCATTTTCTAAAATGTTATTTCAAAATACTTCTTAGCATGGTTCAAACAGTTTATCCATTTGTATGAGAAATTGTTTAGAAGCCAAACTGATACCAATTTAAAAGCGAAAAAAATTTAATCATGACCTAATTGAATGCCTGCTGAATTGAGGTGGACATTTCTAACTACTTATAGCTAAAATGTAATGCTAAGAATAGGGTTAAAGCTATTTTTTACTAAGTTAAGTTCTATTGGATTTATCAATCAAATTTTAGAGCTGCCATCCTAATTTTAAGACAGTTAGTTTAATTAAATTTTTCAAGCGACTAAAATGTGACACAAGGAATATGATTATAGCCATCTTAACTAAATTGAGTTGTTTTAGGTCTGTCAGCTTAAATTTAGAGCTGTTATCCTAAACTTTAAACATGTCAGCAAAATTTTTTTTTAACCATAAATCGTTTTCATCTAATAATAGACTATAAATATTAGACCGCCGCCGGCGCCGCGTCGTTGTGCCTTAGCGGCTACTTGCGCTGCGCCGCGGCATTGGGGGTGTGCGTGATCGCCGCCACCGGCGCCGCGTCGAGGCGCTTGGAGTTGTGCCTTAGCGGCTACTTGTGCCGCGCCGCGGCATCGGGGGTGTACGTGAGCGCCGCCGCCGGCGCCGCGTCGAGGCGCTTGGAGTTGTGCCTTAGCGGCTACTTGCACTGCGCCGCGGCATCGGGGGTGTGCGTGGGCGCCGCCGCCGGCGCCGCGTCGAGGCGCTTAGGGTTTTGCCTTAACGGCTGCTTGTGTCGCGCCGCCGCGGCATCGGGGGTGTGCGTGGGCGCCGCCGCCGGCGCCGCGTCGAGGCGCTTAGGGTTTTGCCTTAACGGCTGCTTGTGTCGCGCCGCCGCGGCATCGGGGGTGTGCGTGGGCGCCGCCGCCGGCGCTGCGTCGAGGCGCTTGGAATTGTGCCTTAGCGGATGCTTGAGTCGCGCCGCGGCACCGGGGGTGTGCCTGGACGCCGCCGCCGGCGCCGCGTCGAGGCGCTTAGGGTTTTGCCTTAACGGCTGCTTGCTCATGCTACAAATATAAATTAACTGAGGCCTGAAATCAACAAACTACCTTAATAGCTGCATTTATAATTTATGAGGGTTACGTACATGCTTAATGTTAATTTAGAGATAAGCTTGTCGATTTTATTTTATTTTGAACATTACTATGTATTATAATTTAATGAATAATATTTATTAATTATTAATCGAATTTGTTACGCAAATTTTTGATTTGTTTATATATATAAAGTAAAATACTTATTACAATGAATTTAGTAAAATATAATGAATTATTATAAATTTAAAAAAAAAAAGAAAAAGAAAAAAAGAAATTAAAAATACAAATTAAAAATAAAACTAAAAGAAATTATTTCTTTCATTGGTACTCCAAGGATTAAATTGATAATTCTACGGATGTATTTCTGAAAAAAATTGTATTAAATTTAACTTTAAAAATAATAATAACATTCTATTGTCTATGAATCAGATAATTATACTTAGTATATTACAATTAATTTTAGATTTATCAATTATATATTTGTATTATTTTGTTCCGTTAAATCGGTACTCTGAGAAATATACTTATTATTTCTACAGATGTATTGGTTAAAATTTGTATTCATTTATTATGTATTTAAAGTGTTTCATTAAAAATAATTATATTAATAATTTATTGTTTACAATAAACAATGGAAAAATATGATCAAAAAAAAACAAAACAAGAATATGATGCCATAGGGGGAAAAGAAAAAAAAAATAGAACAAAAAAAACAAATAATAATAATAATAATATAAAAAAAAACAGGAAAAAAAAAAAAATATATATATTAAGTAGACGTAATAGATGATAAGTAGTTATAATGCAGAAAAGAATAAATATTACTCAATAATGTATACAATATAGATTCTGTAAACTATGTAATTTAGGGGTGAATGGTTGTATGAATGAGTGAGTGTGATATTGTGTGAATGTCCTTAGTTTTTAAGAAATGTAGTACTATTGTTGTTATTTTTATTTTAATTACAGGTATAATTCAAAGTTCCATGTCTATAATGATGTTGCATTTGACAGCAACAGGTATTTTTTTTTAAAAAAAAAAAAAAAAAAAAAAAAACCTAACCTAACCTAACCTAACCATTCGCGCTCGAACCGCACTCGAGAGCGCCACGAAAAAAGGTCCCTCCGCGTTGAAAAATTCCGAAAAATAGGCAAAAGTGCTCCGTTATTGTCGTGTGATACGTTAAAAGAAGCGGGCAGTGACGTCCTATACGAAAGTGAAAACCATTTTTCAAAAAGTGAAGTTTTGAACGGAAAATCACCAAAATAGTGAATTTGTGACAAATTTTCAACTTTTGGAGGCGAATATCTTGGATTCTACAGCGATGACCTATAGTTTTTCAACTGCTGAAAGGAAGCCCTTGTAGAGTACTACACGTTGGCGTTTTATTTGGATTTTTTCCGTGCACACACGTCGAGAAAACAGAAGAAAAACAAAAACCACGTGGCCACGAGGTCACTGAAGGAGAGCAGCTGGGCGCCAGGGGGCGCTGTAGAAGACAGGAGGGCGCCTTGAGGAAGCCGGAGGCACCTCAAGCTTTCACCTACGATAAGTTGTTCCGGAGAAACAAGGATTTTTATTTTGGTGCGGTCGAGTAAATTTTTCCAAATTTATTTATTTCAAATCTTCAGCGACGACCTACCCTTAAATTTTGGCCAAAGATTCTATTCACTTTACTCTACATTATTTTGTTTTTATTTTATTTTTATCACTCATACTTTTGGAGTTATTAATTTTAATGTCTGAAGGTCAACTACATAAAACAAAACATCCCTTGTTTCTCCGAAACGGTTAGAGATAGATCATTTTTAACAGGTCCCTGGATATTTGACCATAGGTCAAATATACAAGGAGTCATTTTTTATCTGTTTGTTTCCCTCCCCTCCCTAACTTTTTTCTCCCACCCTTAAATAAAAATCTTAAATCTAAAAATTTGTTCAACAAAAGCTTAGAATCTGTAGTTCTTACATTTGGTTCATGATCTATATTCATTTTTAAGTAGACTCAAATAAACAACCCCCACCCCCTACCACCCCTTATTCTAGTTTATTTAACTAAACTCCTGATAAACTGAAATTTAAAGCTTCAAAAAATAGTGTTTGGTAGAACATAATTTATTTATTAGAAAACATTTCTGAACAACCCCTTTTTTTTACAACCCCCAAATTTTAAACCCCATTTGAATCTTTAATAACAAATATCTCGGAAACTAAGCCAGATAGGCAAATTCTGACAAAAGTTTTAATATTTAATTTATTAAATATTAAAGTTCAACCGCCATCTTAATTCTATAAAAACTACCCTAAAAAATTTCCCCCCCCTCCCCTAAAAATTTTGAAGTCCTATAACTTCTGGACGGTTGCCCCAATTTGGACGCGGATTTTTGTGTTAGCAATAAGAAAATTAGCATTAAGGTTTATTGACCAAATATTGACTCTACATAGAGTAGACTTTTGTGTATTATACATTCGTGACGTTTTCTTTGTACAAAACCTAGCTTGACGCCGCTATATTAGCTGCTGGCAGACTCTGCCACCAAATTGAGACGGACTCTAGGTAGAGTCCCGTAAACTTTTAAATTACTGAAACTTTTAAACTGTTCTTCCGAATTGGACGCGGATTTTTGTGTTAGATATAAGAAAATTAGCTTTTAATGGTCTATTGACCAAAAGACTTGACTCTACATAGAGCAAAATTGTTGTGTACTGTACATTTTCGTGACTTTCTTTACCAAAGCTCAGTTTGACGTGATTTTAAATTGGCAGCTGGTATTTTCTGCAACTACATTGAGACGGACTCTTGGTAGAGTCCTTAACGCTTATTCTAGTTTCTCTTTTCATACTTACCTGGGTACACGGTTAAGTAGCTTCTCCCACACCGTCGGCTGCAAACATCATCTGAAACAGAAAAGAAAAATATTAAATAACTATTAAATAGCCCTGAGAAACCAGAACAAAAACATCCTCAAAGACCTGGGTGAGAAAGAACAAAGAATGCAGATCCTCTACAAAAGGCGGACCAGAAACCCACATACGCACCATATCATCGTGAGGGTCTCTCCTAGGATCTGGCGGCGACTGATCGATGCAGAGACGGTGCAAATAGACCTCCAGAGGGTGAGAGCAGAGGATCAATCACCATTGGTCCAGTGCTCTCGCTGTCTGGGGTATGGTCACGGTAAACGTTTTTGCACCGATCAAATTGAGAAGTGCAGTCATTGCGGGGGACCCCACATGCGGTCAGAGTGCGCAAACTGGCTCGCGGGCGAGAACCCCTCCTGCTGTAACTGTGTGCATGCTAAATTAGACAAGGCCGACCACAGTGCTTTTAGCCAGGACTGCCCAGTTCGACGGAAGTGGGAGACACTAGCCCGGGCCACGGTGGCCTATTGCTAAAGTGGTCCGGGGCGTCCAATCTTCTCCAGCTGGGCAAACATCAACACCAACCAGCGCGAGGCAGTACCTAGTTGCCCAAGCAAACTTGCAGCGCAAGGCACTCGCTACCCATGAGATAATGCTTGAGGCAACAGAAAAGAGGATAGCTCTCGCGCTGCTTCAGGAGCCCTACGTAGGGGGGATTGGTAGAATGAAGGACTACAAGGGAGCGAGGATTTTCCAGTGCACGAATCCCGGTGACGCAGTCGTCAAATCAGCCATTGCCGTATTTGACGACGACATCGATGTCATTCAACGCCCGGATCTGACTACTACGAATATTGTAGTAGTCAAACTGAGAACCAGTGCCTGGGAAATTGTAGTCGCTTCGTTCTACTTTGAACCTGACCAGGCAATCGAGCCATATTTAGATCAGCTAAAAGAGATAAGGCTAAAAGCAGGGAACAACAAGGTAATAATAGGAGGGGACTCGAACGCAAAAAGCACTTGGTGGGGAAGTCTGAAGGTTGACAGTAGAGGAGAGGAGTTGGCAGGAGTGCTTGAAGAGATGGATATGCAGGTACTTAACATAGGAGATACCCCTACCTTTGACACAGTACGAGGTAATAAGACATTCTCCAGCTTTGTCGACATTACAGCCTGCTCAGCGGATGCGCTATCTCTGGTGGAAGACTGGAGGGTAGACGACAGCATGACGAGTTCAGACCACAACACGGTAATGTTTAAAGTGAGGCTAGTAAAATCAAAGGGAATAAGCATTAGTAGAACGACAAGAAAGTATAATAGTAAGAAAGCAAACTGGTGCCAATTTCATGAGAAACTGGCCCAGCTTCTAGCAGAAAAGAACATAAATATAACAAACATTGAAAACATAGATACCAAAGCTAAATTAGAATACACAGTAGAAACATATATTAATATAATAACAAAAACATGCAATAGTACAATACCAAAAAAGAAAACAGAAAACAAACTTACCTTGCCGTGGATGACGGATGAACTCGCCGTGCTGAAGAAGGAAGTCATCACCAGGAAACGCAGGATCCGATGCGCAGCGCCAGTCCGAAGATCGTTGGTTGTAGAAGAGTACCTGAAAGCGAAAGAGAAGTATGAGTTGGAAGCAAGAAACGCGCAAACATCAAGCTGGAAGGAGTTCTGTGGGAAACAGGATAGGGAAGGCATGTGGGAATCAATTTATAGGGTTATAGGTAGGACAACGAAGAGACATGAGGATATACCACTCGTTAGGGAGGGAGTACTATTAGGGGCTAGGGAGTCCGCAGAACTACTGGCAAACACCTTTTATCCAGATGATAAGAAAGGTGAAGATAATGAAGAACACAAGCGAATCAGGGAAGAGGCTGAAAACGTAAATGGCCCGGGTGATGATAGTAATCATGATCCACCATTTACTTCCGAAGAGCTAAAATTCGCAGTGAGCACGTTCAACCC
Source organism: Eupithecia tripunctaria (assembly GCA_955876795.1). Lineage (NCBI taxonomy): Eukaryota > Metazoa > Arthropoda > Insecta > Lepidoptera > Geometridae > Eupithecia > Eupithecia tripunctaria. The sequence goes on from CATPCX010000047.1 coordinate 20,413, forward strand.
TAAGAAAGCTCCAGGGATCGATGGTCTGACGTCGGATATTTGTAGGCAGGCAATAAGCCAGGACTCTGGACTTTTCCTGTCACTGGCTAACAAATGTCTGGAATTAGGACATTTTCCTAAAATATGGAAGGAGGCAACCGTAGTAGTATTAAGGAAACCCGGTAAAGAAAACTACACGGAAGCCAAGTCCTACCGACCAATAGGTTTGCTGCCAGTGATGGGAAAGATCCTAGAGAAGATGATGGTAAACCGGATCAAGTGGCACATTCTTCCACGGATGAGTACTCGCCAGTATGGTTTTATGCCCCAAAGAAGCACCGAAGACTCCCTCTATGACTTAATACAACACATACGCGGAAAGCTGAAACAGAAAAAACTTATCACCATGATATCTTTAGACATAGAGGGAGCCTTCGATAGCGCCTGGTGGCCTGCGATCAGAACCAGACTGGCTGAGGAAAGGTGTCCGATTAACATCAGGAGAGTGGTGGACAGTTACCTCAGTAACCGATCAGTAAGAGTGCGCTACGCAGGTGAAGAGGTAACAAAGTCCACGACAAAAGGATGTGTGCAGGGTTCAATAGGCGGGCCAATCCTTTGGAACCTGCTACTTGATCCGCTTCTCCAGAAATTAGAAAAACGAGGCAACTACTGCCAAGCATTCGCGGACGACGTGGTCCTGGTTTTTGATGCGGACTCTGCGCTGGAGATTCAAAGACAAGCAAATGCCGCCCTCGCCTATGTCCGGGATTGGGGAATCAGAAACAAGCTGAGGTTTGCGCCACACAAGACGAATGCAATGGTGCTGACGCGTAAGCTTAAGTATGATACCCCAATCTTGAGCATGGGCGGGGTCGACATATGCATGTCGAAAGAATTTACAGTGCTTGGACTCACCATTGACAGTAAGCTCACTTTCAACAGCCACGTAGCGAAAACTTGCAAAAAGGCGTTGAATATTTATAAACAGCTGTCTAGGGCCGCTAAAATAAGTTGGGGCTTACATCCGGACGTCATACGATCGATCTATGTTGCTGTGGTTGAGCCAGTAATAATGTATGCTTCTGGTGCGTGGGCTTCGTCGGCTAAAAAACTAGGAGTGCAAAAGCTGCTAAATACGGTCCAAAGAGGATTCGCACAAAAGCTGTGCAAGTCCTACCGCACCACCTCTCTCAACTCGGCACTGTTGCTGGCTGGACTACTCCCCCTTGACCTCAGAATACACGAGGCAGCAGCCCTGTATGAGGTGAAGAGGGGGGTGGGCCTGCCAGCGACAGGAGACGGAGAGGTGGAGCGAATGACCAAATTCGCAGATATTCCCCACCCAGCGAAACATATAGACCTGCAGTTCGTATGCTTGGAGGACCGCGAAGACGTAGAAACCCACAATACGCAAGCAGTACGAATATACACCGACGGCAGCAAAATTGATGGCAAGGTTGGAGCCTCATTGTCTTTCTGGAGCAATGAGGTCGAAACCAAATGCCAAAAATTGAAGCTGTCGTCGTACTGTACGGTCTTCCAGGCGGAACTGTTGGCTATATGTGAATCCACCAGGGAAATCATTAGGCACCCAGAAGACAGTTTTGGAGTCTACAGTGACTCAAGGTCATCACTGGAAGCGGTCACAAACAACCGGTCTCTCCATCCCCTTGTCGTCGAAATCCGCCGTAATCTAGAAGAGTGCAAGCGTAGGAACAAGCACGTCGCACTCTTCTGGATTAAAGCGCACGCTGGGCTAGAGGGAAACGAGAGAGCCGATCATCTTGCAAAAGAGGCCGCCCAAAAGCTGAAGACGAAGCCACACTACGACTTGTGTCCTGTCTCATACGTCAAGCGACAGATCCGTTTGGGGTCGCTTGAGGTATGGAACAAGCGATACAATGATGGCGAAACCGCAGCAACCACAAAGCTCTTCTTCCCAGACGCAATAAAGGCCTACAGCATAGTCCGGCACGTAAAGCCGAACGGTGTTTTAACACAGGTTATGACGGGGCACGGTGGGTTTTCCGCATATTTGAACCGTTTCAAATGTAAGGAGAACCCATCGTGTATATGCGAGCCGGGTCAACCAGAAACTGTAGAGCACATCATAGCTGATTGTCCTGTCTTTGGTAAAGAAAGGTACGAAATGGAACATATCCTAGACTATAAAATAACGGTAGGAAATATTTGGAAAATAGTAGATAATAAGTACATCAGAGATAAGTTTTTTGAATATTGTAACATTATAGCAAATAAAGTGATAAAAAGAAATAGATAGATAAGTTAAGTTAAGATATATATTGTCGACATATATATTAGTAACTTAGTTTTAAAAACGATGCCTAATTATAAGAAAATAAGCAGACGTAATATTAAGAAAACAATGTAACATAGAAATAAAAGAAAACCCTCCCGAATTATATTATCCCCATGTAAATATAAATAAAAAGATAGATAGATAGAAAGATCGACCTCTAGACGGGCATCCCCACCCGTAACTAGTAAACAAGAAGATGAATGAATGGTATAAGCGTGAAAGTGCGAGAAGAATAAATGCGAGAACTGGTATGTAAAAGGCTCAAGATAGATAAGGACTCTGATCAAGTTGGAGGTGAAAGCTGTGTTAGGAAAAAAAAAAAAAAAAAAAAAAAAAAAAAAAAAAAAAAAAACCTAACCTAACCTAACCTAACCTAACCTAACCTAACCTAACCTAACCTAACCTAACCTAACCTAACCTAACCTAACCAACCTAACCTAACCTAACCTAACCTAACCTAACCTAACCTAACCTAACCTAACCTAACCTAACCTAACCTAACCTAACCTAACCTAACCTAACCTAACCTAACCTAACCTAACCTAACCTAACCTAACCTAACCTAACCTAACCTAACCTAACCTAACCTAACCTAACCTAACCTAACCTAACCTAACCTAACCTAACCTAACCTAACCTAACCTAACCTAACCTAACCTAACCTAACCTAACCTAACCTAACCTAACCTAACCTAACCTAACCTAACCTAACCTAACCTAACCTAACCTAACCTAACCTAACCTAACCTAACCTAACCTAACCTAACCTAACCTAACCTAACCTAACCTAACCTAACCTAACCTAACCTAACCTAACCTAACCTAACCTAACCTAACCTAACCTAACCTAACCTAACCTAACCTAACCTAACCTAACCTAACCTAACCTAACCTAACCTAACCTAACCTAACCTAACCTAACCTAACCTAACCTAACCTAACCTAACCTAACCTAACCTAACCTAACCTAACCTAACCTAACCTAACCTAACCTAACCTAACCTAACCTAACCTAACCTAACCTAACCTAACCTAACCTAACCTAACCTAACCTAACCTAACCTAACCTAACCTAACCTAACCTAACCTAACCTAACCTAACCTAACCTAACCTAACCTAACCTAACCTAACCTAACCTAACCTAACCTAACCTAACCTAACCTAACCTAACCTAACCTAACCTAACCTAACCTAACCTAACCTAACCTAACCTAACCTAACCTAACCTAACCTAACCTAACCTAACCTAACCTAACCTAACCTAACCTAACCTAACCTAACCTAACCTAACCTAACCTAACCTAACCTAACCTAACCTAACCTAACCTAACCTAACCTAACCTAACCTAACCTAACCTAACCTAACCTAACCTAACCTAACCTAACCTAACCTAACCTAACCTAACCTAACCTAACCTAACCTAACCTAACCTAACCTAACCTAACCTAACCTAACCTAACCTAACCTAACCTAACCTAACCTAACCTAACCTAACCTAACCTAACCTAACCTAACCTAACCTAACCTAACCTAACCTAACCTAACCTAACCTAACCTAACCTAACCTAACCTAACCTAACCTAACCTAACCTAACCTAACCTAACCTAACCTAACCTAACCTAACCTAACCTAACCTAACCTAACCTAACCTAACCTAACCTAACCAGTTGCCTCCAGACCGCCACTGAGTGAGCTGCTTTAATTTTGCTCCGCGAGTCGAAGTGACAAAAAGTGCTCTGTTTTTCGTTCTGTTTTGTTTTACTCGAAGCAGAAGTGTTTTGTGTTCATAAGAGTGAAAGAATTTTCAAAATAGGAGCAAAACTCGCGGAGATATAGCAAAATTAATTTTGCAAATTTTCATGTGAAAGATAAACACCATTTTATTTGGAAAATCCAGTGGCAACACCGAGATTGGAGTAGCTTGAGAGCAGCTCCTTTGGGAGCCCTTTCAACAGATACATCAACTGGATTTTTAGCACTTGCCAGTGCTGAGTTTTCATCGTTTTTCTGGAGACCATACATATTTTGGTCCAGATTTGAAGAAACCCAGAAGTCTGGAAAGTGCTGTAGAAGAAGGAGAATTGTTGGAGCTACTTGGGGCTGCTTTCGCTGTCCAGATCGGTCCAGTGGTTGCTGACTTACAGGTATTTGTTTGTTTCACAAGAACTTGTAAACATAAATTTATTACTATACTTTAAAAACACTTTATTTTTTGTTCAATTCGTTATTTTTCTTTAAATTCATTAATGTTTCATATATCTTCAAAATTTCACGTCGTTACATAGAGCAGTTCTTGTGATATAGGCAAAAACATATATACCTAACTTGTAAAATAACCAAAGATAAACAAAAGGTTTAGAGGTAAACCAAAAATTTAATTTTAAGTATAATTTATTGCAAGTTTGGTTTGAATACATAAAGTATCATATCAATTTAAACGATATTTATTATATAGGGCTTTAGTTTATTCATTTTATATTGGAAATACAGTTAAAAAGGCCATTTTTATATTTCAGCCAGCGGTGAATGGTCACTCACCTAAATATTTGGATCTTATTTTATAAATTTGGATGTTTCTTTTTGCTGGCTGGCTGTTATTATATGTTATCGCTAGTCTAACATAGATCTTACATAAAAGTCTCTAAAGTTCTTAGCCTATAGGTAGATTTGTTGATTTCAAGGTTCATTTCAACCGTATAAAGTCCATTTTAATTCAATACATTATAATATCATCAAAAACAATCAATATTAAGGTTTGGGTACTTCTACTATAATAAAGGGCTACTTATTCAACTTAATTTCATTTATTGAATGGCTTTATAACAGTATCATATTTAAATTTTGGATATATTGATTGTCGGTTAAAAGATAATCGAGCTCAGTGTAAAGTTCTGGCCGTCTCAATATTTAAACATATTTTTCATTGAGTAGGATACGGGGATCTAATAACTGTTTTATAGTAGGCCATCAATATATTAATTTTAAATTATATTTCCCTATATATCATATAATATTATGAGAAAAACACTTAGATTGTGTTAATTTATAGGTGTTAGGCACCTACTAAGATAGTGTTAGGTAGGATAAATAGTTATAGGTAGTCGTTAATAAAACAAAGAGGTAAGAACATAGGTAACTGATTGATTTTATTTTATTTTGTGATTCTTATTATTTATTTATTTTGTATGTAAGTAATTGAGTCATACAACTGTAGGGTATTTGCTAGCTCAAAATGTCTTATAAGACTAAGGACCTAAAATTAAAGGGTAGGGCTGGCGGGCAGCTCAAGTCGGGCAGGTTTGTTTCGCCGAGAGCGGCGAAGTCGCGGGAGGATGAAGGGGCGCTGTCGTCGTCACTGGCGGCCGGATCGTCCGGCGGACTGGCGCCGCCGGCCGTGGCTCGCTCGGCGCTGCCGACGTTCCTCTCTCAGCCGCGGGGCGGCGTCGACAGAAACCCAAAGTCTGGAAACGAATGGCCGGTTAACATTGTAGGCACAATTAGAAAAAGACTAGAGTCCATCTCCGACCCGCCGACCTACCACCCACCTAGTTCTGAGGCCGGCGAGTCTTCCTTCCGGCTGGGACAGGGCACGCCGGCCGACGACCCGCCCGCGCCCGACGCCCCCCGCGGAGACGAGGCGCCCGCGACGCCGCGCTCGCCGACCTCGCGCTCGCGCTCGGGTTCGCCCGCCGCGCCGCCCTCCTTCCTGGAGACGTCCGTGCTGGCGGCGGGCGAGCCGGTGCAGGACGCGCCGCGCCTCGCGAACCGTCTGCTGCAGAGCACGGTGGCCGAGCTCGAAAAGTCGCGCAACCTCAACCGAGACATCAAGGAGGCGGTGCTGGCGGGCGTGCGCGGGCTGCACGGCATGGTGCTGCGCCTCGCGGACTCGCGCGCGCGGCACCTCCTCGAGAAGGAGCGCGCGCGCTCGCTCGCCGAGAGGGAGTGCGCCCTGCAGCAGCAGGTGTACGCGAGCAAGCTGGAGGCGATCACGGAGTGCCTGCAGAGCAGTCTGGACGAGCTGCGGCGCACGACCGGCAAGGCGGCGACGGAGGCCGAGGCCGCGCGCCGCGCCGCGGAGCGCCTCAGCGACAAACTAGACGCGCGGCCGCCCGAGGAGACGGCCAGTCTGCGGCTGGTGGGCCAGCTGCTCGAGGAGGCGCACGCCATCCGCGAGGAGTGTTCCAACTCGCCGATGCCGCCCGCGCGCCCCGCCCCGCGCGACAAGCAGCACGCGCCGGCGGTAGAGAGCGCGCCGCCGCCGAGCCGCGCCTCGTACGCGCGCGTCGCCCGACACCCGCTGATGGTGAAGTCCAAGAACCCGACACACACGGGCGACGATATTCTGCAGCACATCAAGCGGAACGTGGACGTGATCGGGCTGGGCGTCGGGGTGAACGGCGTGCGCAAGTGTCGCGGCGGCGGCGTCGCCATCTCGCTGGAGAGCGCGCGCGAGAGAGAGGTGATGGAGGGCGCCATCCGCGCGCTCGGCGACGACTACAGCGTGTCGGAGCCTCGCCTCCGAGACCCGCAGCTGCGGCTCGTCGGCGTCGTCGCGGAGCTCACGGACGAGCGCCTCGCCTCGGCCCTGCTCCGACAGAACGAGGCGCTGCTCGCCGCCGTGCCCGAGACCGAGCGCAGCGTCCGAGTGGTGAGGCGCATCAAGGGAAGGAACGCGGGCCTCAACAACGTGGTCGTGCAGGCGAGCCCCGCTCTGTGGCGCGCGCTGCTCGAGCGGCGCGTGCGGATCGGCTACCAGGTGGTGACGGCGCTCGACCAGTCGCCGCTCGTGCAGTGCTACCGCTGCCTCGGCTTCTCCCACCGCGTGTCCGAGTGCCGCGCGCCGGCGCCGCGCTGCGGATACTGCGCCGACGCGCACGACACGCGCGCGTGCACCGCCCGCGGCGCGGCGCCGCCCCACTGCACCAACTGCGCGGCGCGCCGGCTGCCGGGGGCGGAGCACCCCGCCTACAGCGCCGACTGCCCCGAGTGGCGCCGCTGGGACCGCATAGCGCGCCTCGCCGTGCGCTACTGCTGAGGGCACCGATCCATCTGCGCAGATGAACATACACATTAAAGTACTGCAGTACAACCTGGGCAGGGGCCGGGCGGCGACGCACGAGTGCCTGAGAGAGGCCACCGCTGCAGGATTTCAAGTGCTGCTCCTGCAGGAACCTTACGTCGGGACGCGCGGCCGCATGGCGCTGCCGATGGGCTGCAGGGTGGTGCAGAGCGCGGCGGGGAGCGCCGACGCGCCGGTGCGCGCCGCTATTGTCATCGCGGACCCGAACTTGCAATACTCTGAAAATGTTAATTATATAAGTAAGGACATATCGGGCGTAGTCATTAAAATTCAAAATTTAGATATAGGTATAATCAGCGTCTATTTGGATAGAGAATTAGATTTAGATATTTATCTTAATAAAATAAAAACGTTAGTACGAGGCATGGCATGCTCGCGGGTGGTGGTGGCGGGCGACGTGAACGCTCGCAGCGCGTGGTGGGGCTGCGCGGAGGAGGACGCGCGCGGCGCCGCGCTCGCGGACCTGTTCGCGGAGCTCGGGCTCGAGGTGTGTAACGAGGGCCGCGAGCCGACCTTCTTCGCCTACCGGCACGGCGCGCCCGCCGCCAGCATCGTCGACGTGACCGCCTGCTCCGCCGCGCTGCTGCCCGCGCTCGCCGGCTGGCGCGTCGACCCCGCGCTCTGCACGCTCTCCGACCACAGGCCGGTCACCTTCACGCTGCGACTGAGCGCGCACCGCTCAGACCCCGCGCCCTCGCCCACCACCAGGATCTACAACACGGGGAAGGCCAACTGGACTCTGTTCGAGGAGAAGCTCGAGCGGGAGATCTCGCGCGCCGAGCTGAGCGCCGCCGCCGTGGGCGCGCTGGCGGACGGGGAGGCGGCCGACAGAGCCGCCGACCTGTACACCGGGTGCGTGCTCGCGGCCTGCGAGAGGGCCATCCCTCGCATCCCGCCCAAGAGACTCCGCAGGGCCTGCCGCTGGTGGACGCCCGAGCTGGCCGGACTGAAGGCCGAGATGGTGCGCCGCCGGCGGAAGATTGCGAAGGCGAACCCTGCCAGGAGGCGGTACGTGGTCGACCGGTACCTGGAGGCTAGGACCGAGTACAGGGCCGCGATAGAGGCGGCCATGACCGCCAGCTGGAAGGAGTTCTGCACGGGCGAGACGGTGGAGGGAATATGGCGGAGGTCGTACCGTATAATGAAGGCGTGCGGAGCGCGGGCGCGCTCGGAGGACGCGCTGCTGGCGGCGGCGGACGGGAGTGCGCTGGACGAGGCGCAGTCGGCGGCGCTGCTGGCCGACACCTTCTACCGCTGCGACGACCCGCGGCGGGACACGCCGCAGCACGCCGCGCGCCGCGCCGCCGTGCGCGCCTGGGCCGCCGAGCTCGCGGAGATGGACACGCCTCACGTCGCCTTCACTGAAACGGAGCTGGAGACGGTACTGCGAACTATGAGCCCTAAGAGAGCGCCCGGGGGCGACGGGCTCACGCTGGACATCTGCCTCCGGGCCTACAGATGTGACAAGGCCCTGCTTGTGGGGCTGTACTCGCAGTGCCTTCGGCTGGGCTGTTTCCCTAAATCGTGGAAGGTGGCGACCGTTAAGGTGATCCCCAAGCCGGGCAAAGATACTTACTCCACTCCCAAGTCGTACAGGCCGATCGGGCTTCTTCCTGTCTTCGGGAAGATGCTCGAGAAGCTGTTCGTAAACCGATTGCAGTGGCAGCTCGGCAAGGAGGGTCGCCTGGGCCCCTTCCAGTACGGGTTCACTCCGCAGCGGAGCGCAGAGGACGCCTTATTTGACGCCATGTCCATTGTTCGCTCGAGCCTGGAACAAAAGAAGGTTATCGTATTAGTCTCGCTTGACATTCAGGGCGCTTTCGACAACACCTGGTGGCCCGCTATTATAGAACGGCTTAGGGCGAACAACGTGAATACTGAGGTGGCGCGCCTCGTTCTTAATTACCTCTCCGACAGGAAGATCGTACTAAAATATGCTGGGCAAGTAGTACACAGAAACACCAGTATGGGTTGTATCCAGGGGTCCACCTGCGGGCCGATCCTCTGGAACCTTCAGCTGGAGCCGGTGCTGGAGCAGACGCAGTACGGGGGCGTCAGGGTGCAGGCCTTCGCGGACGACCTCCTGATGATCGCCGCCGCAGCCGATGGAGTTGAGTTGGAGGGCATGGTCAACCGGGCGCTGGAGGTGATCACTCGGTGGGGAGAAGGCCTGAAATTAAAATTTGCTCCTGATAAAACGCAGGCACTGCTCATAACAAAGAAGCTCAGGTACCATACTCCCAGTATTATTATGGAGGGTGTCCCTATAGCCTATGGATCAGGTCTCAAAATATTAGGATTAACTATAGACCCCATTCTGAACTTCAGAATGCACCTAGAGACAGTTGCCAATAAATCAATTGCATTTTATAAGGTAGTCTCTAGAGCGGCACGTGCACAATGGGGTCTTAATTCTGATATTTTGAGACTTATCTATATCGCTGTGGTGGAACCTACGGTTCTATATGCGGCCAGTAGTTGGGCGAATGTCTCTGATAGGGCATATGCACAAAAGATTCTAAACAGCCTCACTAGATCTTTCGCGATCAAGATAAGTAAAGCTCACCGTACAACATCTTTGGTGTCTAGTGTCCTGCTGTCGAGACTGCTGCCTCTGCCTTTGAGGTTGAGGGAGAATGCACTTATCTACAGAGTAAAGAGAGGAGAGCCATTAACAGGTTTGCCGGGGCGTAGTATGGAGCTCAGGATAAGTCCATTCTCCTTACCCCACCCTGCGGAAAGAAAGTGCATAAGGTTTGGGCTTATCGAGTCTCAGGAGGTAGCGCTGAGTCTAGGGAGTGATGAGCCCATCCTTTACACAGATGGTAGTAGGCTGGAGGGCAAGGTGGGTGGTGCTGTTACCTTTTGGTCCAGGGGGCGTGAAGTCCGCCACACTAGATTTCGGCTGGAAAGCTTCTGCAGTGTGTTCCAGGCAGAGCTGTGTGCGATACTGCGAGCTCTCCAACTGGTTGAAGGAAGACGGGAGCCCGCTTTCAGTATAGCTAGCGACTCAAGGTCCAGCCTCGAGGCGGTGAGTGACCCTAGTTCCCTTCATCCATTGGTCGCTGCTATCAAGGATAAAATATTAATGCTTGCCCAAGATGGAAAAACTATTTCTTTGTACTGGGTCAAGGCCCATTGCGGTATTGAGGGCAATGAGAGGGCGGATGAGTTAGCCAAGCAGGGAGCCCTAAGAGATCGAAGACAGCCGTTCTATGACAGGTTCCCTCTATCCTATGCCAAGGGTTTGGCGAGGTCGGCTAGTATTGATGAGTGGCAACGGGCATATGATTCATCCCAGACAGGCAGTACAACAAAGTTATTTTTCAAGGATGTTTCTTTGGCATATAGAACACTGAGAAAACTTAGCCTTGATAATTTTTACTGTCAAATTCTTACTGGCCATGGCGGCTTTAATTCATATTTATTTAGGTTCGGCTTAGCGCATTCTCCATTGTGCTCTTGCGGTGACGATACTGACCAATCTGTACAGCATCTTTTGTTGGAATGTGGCAGATTTGGATTGCTAAGGTACGACTGCGAGAGCAGAATGGATATCGATATTAATCTTAATAATTTAGAGGCAATAATTGGTGACAATAACTACAGACCTATTTTCCTGTCTTTTGCGAAGAATATTCTTCGCATAATTGGCAGAGAGAATGGGTCTTTTGTTGAAAATGATTAGTACTTACGTGTTTGACTTTGTTGTTCTGCTGTCTGCAATGGTTCACTTTGATTTTTAGACTCAATAATTAGGTATTTGTCTCGTTTTGTTTCGTTTCGATTTCATTTGTTTGTTTTGTTAGTTTTTGTTTTGAGTTAGCATCGAGTCTTCTTCTTCTTTTTTTTTTTTGTCTGGAACCGTACTTGGTTGGCTCTACATTATGTTCTTGGTTGCTCTTGTTTGCCGTCGTCGGTCAGTCTAGTCTGCTGCCGTGGTTGGGTCGGAATTATTATTTAAATTATATTTTAACGTTTTCTCGTTTTAACTTCATTTGTCATTGTTAAAAATTTGTCTTTTGTTGCCTAAATAGTTTTAGCTTACGGGCAAAAAGTGTACTTGGCAATGGGGCCCGACCGGGTTTATAATCTCTGGTTTCTTCTGTTGTGGTCGGAACTGGGAAGTCTATGAAATTCAATTGCAAAAATTATAATTTATTAAAACTTACCCCAGAGCAAATTAATTTATTTTCTATTTGTATTTATTTTAACTTTGTTTTTTATTAGTATGCTAATTTTGTTTATAAATGTTAGATGTTATTCCCTCTGACCACGGACGAAGGACCTTGGTCGTTGTCTCTGAGTTTGACGTTGACAGCTTTTCAGGGCTGACAGGTGACGTAATCATAACCTCAATTCAATGTCTGTTTTGTTTTTTGTTGTTTACATTATTTTTGTCTAAGTTGAGACAGTAAATTGGTGTAATATTATGCCAATAACTTCTCAACACACTACTAGACAGAATGCTGTATGTTCCTTCTTGTTTTTTAGGATATAATGTACCACATTGAGCCTGGATAAATTTTTCGATGAATTATTGATAGATTTATAGTTGTGTGTTTGTGAGCCCGCGCGGTTAATTTAGTTTTGTACTTCTACAGAGTAGATAGAGTAGTTGTGTTGTTTAGATAGAGTAGGATAGATTAGAATAGGTATGGACTGTTGTGTTCCAGCGGTGTTGTGGCTGGCGTGGTGGAGTGGGGCTAGACGGCACAAGTATTGGTGTTGCACGGTGCATTGTAAAATCGGGTCAGGGGGTGTTCATAGGTATGCCTACAGGCATGCATGTAATGTACATGTATAAAATACATGTATGTGATATGCATGGGTGTATGCATGCTTGCACGGTCCTTCACTCATGGGCTCTCTGGAGTGTGACACTGGTGTCGATGTGGTTTGGCTCTGCTCCGCTTCATCGGCTTTAGTAGTGTGGGAGCGCAGCAGTCTGTACATCGTTTGGTTTGTGGACGTATAGGATGGTTGAGCTGTACAGGCTTGTTGAGAGTGGCTGTGGCCCTGGAGTTTGGTTACATCAAGAAGTAAGAACCGCTGCAAACCTACACTCTGCTAAATTGTTGAACATCCATGAGCGCGGCCGCGCAACAGAATTAAATACATAATGATTTGTGCCCCGAACAGACTTTAGGACAAGGGTTATCATAGAAAAACTGTTGAATATCTATCTCTAAAAACGCGAAAAAATGAATATGTATCTCTTCAAAATAAATTTATTTAACTTATTAATAGTTTTAGAGTGTTCTTTCCCTGTGTATTATTTATTTTCGCCACAAGTTACGCTAATAGTAGGCATAGTTTATGACAGTATAAATTTATTTCATCCTTAGTTTTGGATGGTCAACATCAAATAGCCTTGTAGTTATCCTTCTACGTTATCTATGAAAAAATTTGCGTATAGTTCCACCATAAGTAATATTAGAATCAGCATTGGGGCTTGTGTCGCGTCGCACCATCGGGGGTGTGCGTGGACGCCGCCGCCGGCGCCGCGTCGAGGCGCTTAGGGTTGTGCCTTAGCGGCTGCTTGTGTCGCGCCGCGGCATCGGGGGTGTGCGTGAACGGCGCCGCGTCGAGGCGCTTTGGGTTATGCCTTAGCGGCTGCTTGTGTCGCGCCGCGGCATCGGGGGTGTGCGTGGGCGCCGCCGCCGGCGCCGCGTTTAGGCGCTTGGAGTATATTCCCTACTTTTTACTAGCTATATGTATTTTATTGGATTGTTCCATCTTATTTTTTATATATATCCTCTTTCCCTTCATGCTACAAATATAAATTAATTAATATTCCTGAGGCCTGAAATCAACAAACTACCTTAATAGCTGCATTTATAATTTATGAGGCTTAGTAATCACTTAGGTACATGCTTAATGTTAATTTAGAGATTAGTTTGTCGATTTTATTTTATTGAACATTACTATGTATTATAATTTAATGAATAATATTTATTAATTATTAATCGAATTTGTCACGCAAATTTTGATTTGTTTATATATAAAGTAAAATACTTATTACAATGAATTTAGTAGAATATAATAAATTTTTATATAATTTGTATTTGTTATTTCTTTCATTGGTACTCCAAGGATTAAATTGATAATTCTACGGATGTATTACTGAAAAAAAAAAATTGTATTAAATTTTACTTTAATAATAATAATAATAATAACATTCTATTGTCTATGAATCAGATAATTATACTTAGTATATTACAATTAACTTCAGATCTATCAATTATATATTTGTATTATTTTGTTCTGTTAAATCGGTACTCTGAGAAATATACTTATTATTTCTACAGATGTATTGGTTAAAGTTTGTATTCATTTATTATGTTTTTACAGTGTTCATTCAAAATAATTTTATTAATAATTTATTGATTACAATATGATTATAAGGATATTTTAGAATAAGATAAACAATGGAAATAAATGATCAAAAAAAAAAAAAAAAAAAGAATGTGATGCCAAAGGGGGAAAAAGAAAAAAAAAATAGAACAAAAGAAAAAAAAAATATAATAATAATAAAAAAAAAAAAAAAAAAAAAAAAATTAAATGTGATAGATGATAAGTAGTTATATTGCAGAAAAGAATAAATATTACTCAATTATGTCAACAATATTGATTCTGTAAACTATGTAATTTAGGGGTGAATGGTTGTATGAATGAGTGAGTGTGATATTGTGTGAATGTTCTTAGTTTTTAAGAAATGTAGTACTATTTTTGTAACTTTTATTTTAATTACAGGTTTAATTCAAAGGTCCATGTCTATAATGATGTTGCATTTGACAGCAACAGGTTATTACGGATTTTAAAAGTAACAGCAGGCTAGCGCACTCACTGATCCTTTGATCTGTTGAGTTAACTAGTCGGCAACATTATTAAAAAAAAAAAAAAACCTAACCTAACCTAACCTAACCTAACCTAACCTAACCTAACCTAACCTAACCTAACCTAACCTAACCTAACCTAACCTAACCTAACCTAACCTAACCTAACCTAACCTAACCTAACCTAACCTAACCTAACCTAACCTAACCTAACCTAACCTAACCTAACCTAACCTAACCTAACCTAACCTAACCTAACCTAACCTAACCTAACCTAACCTAACCTAACCTAACCTAACCTAACCTAACCTAACCTAACCTAACCTAACCTAACCTAACCTAACCTAACCTAACCTAACCTAACCTAACCTAACCTAACCTAACCTAACCTAACCTAACCTAACCTAACCTAACCTAACCTAACCTAACCTAACCTAACCTAACCTAACCTAACCTAACCTAACCTAACCTAACCGGACGGAGTGCGCCGACTGGCTCGCCGGGATCGCCCCGACATGCAGTAACTGCAAGCGTGCCAGGCACACAGTGGTAGAGCACAGCGCATTTAGCCAGGATTGTCCGGTGAGGAGGAAGTGGGACGCACTGGCTCGTGCCACCATTGCGTATTGCTGAGGGCACCTACGGAAATAACATTGCACTCGGGACGGCTACCCCAACAACCACCAAACCCCATCTCGTGGTCCAAGCCAACCTTCAAAAGAAACGTTTAGCTACCGATGAGCTGATGGTAGAGGCCAACAAAAGAAAAGTGGCATTTGCGCTGCTCCAGGAGCCATATGTGGGTGGGGTAAGAAGTATGAAGAGTTACAGAGGGGCGAGAGTCTTCCAGAGCGCTAATCCAGGAGAGGGTACTGTTAAAGCAGCCATAGTCGTTTTCGACCATGGAATGGACGTTATACAGTGCCCTGAACTCACCACGAACAACATCGTAGTGGTGAGGATTAGGACCACTGCCTGGGAGATCACCGCGGTCTCTTTCTACTTTGAACCCAACCAGCCCATTGGGCCATACCTGGAGCAGCTGAAACAGATCGAGGACAGGCTTGGATCTTCGAGAATCATCATAGGCGGAGACTCCAATGCAAAGAACATCTGGTGGGGTAGCCATATTGTAGATCATAGGGGCGAAGACATGTCTGGCATTCTGGAAGAAATGAACTTGCAGGTGTTAAACGATGGCGAAACTCCTACCTTTGAGACCGTTAGGGGAAACCGGACGTACACCAGCCACGTCGACATAACGGCCTGCACTGAAGATCTGCTCAGCTTAGTGGAAGACTGGAGAGTTGATGAAGACCTGGTAAACTCGGACCACAACGCTATCACCTTCAAAATTAGACTCACCAAATCAAGAGGTATAAATGTACAAAGAACCACAAGGCTATACAATACAAAAAAAGCGAATTGGATCAAGTTTCTTGAGAAACTCGACCAATTTAAAATAGAAAATAATATAACAAAAATAGAAATGTACAAAATCAACAGTAAAACAGAGATAGAAGAAATAGTAAATAAATATATGGACATAATTAAGCAAGCATGCAAAGAAGCAATACCAATAAAGAACCCAAATGAAAAACTTACCCTGCCGTGGTGGTCCGAAGAACTCGCTGACATGAAGAAGAAGGTTACCACTATGAGGCGCAGAATCCGATGTGCAGCGCCGGTCCGGAAAGCCAAGGTCATCCAGGAGTACCTGCAAGAAAAAGAAAGTTATGAAACTGAAGCCCAGAAGGCACAAACAAGGAGCTGGAAAGAGTTCTGCGAAAAGCAGGACGGAGAGGGACTCTGGGAAGGTATATATAGGGTCATTGGGAGGACAGCCAAACGACAAGAGGACATGCCCCTGGTAAAAGAGGGAAAAACACTGGACACCAAGGAGTCCACCAGATTGTTGGCAGAGACATTCTACCCCGAGGATACCGAAGAAGAAGAGACGCCAGTCCACATGCAGACTAGAGATAAGGCAAACCGGGTAAACGGCCCGGTTCATGATGAAAAACATGACCCACCGTTTACCAAGGAGGAGCTACGAGCTGCAACGGAGAGCTTCAATCCGAAGAAAGCCCCGGGTGTAGATGGATTCACGGCAGACATCTGCCGGCGTGTTGTATTCAGCGATCTCGACCTAAACCTCGCAATGCTTAACAAGTGCCTCGAACACCATCACTTCCCCAACATCTGGAAGGAGGCAACGGTAGTAGTACTCAGGAAGCCGGGAAAAGACTCTTACACCAACCCCAAGTCTTACAGACCCATAGGCCTTCTTCCAGTGCTGGGAAAGATTTTCGAGAAGATGATTGTGAGAAGACTGAAGTGGCACTTGCTCCCAAAAATGAACCCCCGCCAGTATGGCTTTATGCCCCAGAAGAGCACCGAGGACTCCCTCTATGACCTGATGAAATACATACGTGGAAAGCTAGTTGCTAAAAAACTTATTACGATGATCTCACTGGACATAGAGGGAGCCTTCGACAGCGCATGGTGGCCCGCAATAAAAGTAAGATTGGCGGAAGAGGAATGCCCTGTCAACATTCGTAGGATAGTTGACAGCTACTTACAAAACAGAAGGGTCCGAGTAAGATACGCAGGAGAGGAGTACACGAAAAGTACAAATAAAGGGTGTGTCCAGGGGTCGATCGGAGGTCCCATTTTGTGGAACCTCCTGCTAGATCCTCTACTGAGGGAATTGGAAGAGCGGGGTGACTACTGCCAGGCCTTTGCAGACGATGTGGTGTTGATCTTTGATGGAGACACGGCGATCGAAGTTCAGAGACGTGCAAATGCCGCCCTCGCCCATGTTCAGGAGTGGGGTGTCAATAACAAACTAAAATTTGCTCCAAATAAGACAAAAGCTATGATAATAACAAGGAAGCTAAAATACGACACCCCACTGCTGAGAATGGGCGGGGTCGACATAGGCATGTCTCCTGAGATTAAAATCTTGGGTCTAACCATCGACCACAAGCTCACGTTCAACACGCATGCTGCAGAGGTCTGCAGGAAAGCCACCAATATTTTCAAGCAGCTCTCCAGAGCAGCGAAGGTCAGCTGGGGGCTCCACCCGGAAGTTGTCCGGATTATATACACGGCAACAGTGGAGCCAGTAGTCTTGTACGCGGCCAGTGCATGGGCACAGGCAACGGAGAAACTGGGGGTGCAGCGCAAACTTAATGCTGTGCAGAGGGGGTTCGCGCAGAAACTGTGCAGAGCATACCGCACTGTCTCCCTGAACTCGGCACTGGTGCTGGCCGGGATACTTCCACTTGACCTCCGAATTAGAGAGGCAGCCGCCCTCTACGAGGCCAAGAGAGGGGTGCACCAGCTTGCACTAGGAGATAGGGAGGTAGAGCGCACAGCATCATATGCCATGATGGATCACCCGGCGGAACATATGAGCCTGGAGTTCGTAAGCCTGTCAGACCAAGAACAAGTGGATATCCACAACGACCAAGCAGTCCGAATTTTTACCGATGGTAGCAAGATTGATGGTGAGGTTGGGGCTGCGTTATCCCTATGGGAGAGCGCAGCTGAAACCAAAGCCATCAAACTCAAGCTACCATCCTACTGCACGGTCTACCAGGCGGAACTCTTGGCCATATGTAAGGCCACGAGGGTGATCCTTCAGCGCACAGAAAGCTCCTTTGGAGTCTATAGCGACTCAAGATCCTCGCTAGAAACCGTTACCAACCCCAGTTCCCTTCACTCCTTGGCAGTGGAAACAAGGAGGAATATCGTGGCAGCCCGACTCCAGAATAAGACAGTAACCTTATTCTGGATCAAAGCACACGCGGGGCTAGAAGGGAATGAGCGTGCAGACGAGCTGGCAAAGGAAGCGGCGCACTCGCTGAAGCGAAAACCCGACTACGACATGTGCCCGGTGTCATTCGTTAAGCGACAAATCCGGTTAGAGTCCCTTGACGAATGGAACCTAAGGTACAAGTCGGGTCAAACCGCCGCAGTCACGAAAATGTTTTTCCCCAGCGCCATCGAAGCTTACAAGTTAATCAGGAAGCTTCAACCAACCGGCGTCGTAACGCAATTCATGACAGGGCATGGTGGGTTCTCAGAATACTTGAACCGGTTCAAGTGTAAGGAGGATCCATCATGCATATGCGAACCCGGGAAAAACGAAACTGTGGCACACATACTGTTAGAGTGCCCGGCATATGGCTTGGAGAGACATGAGGTAGAACAAGAAATGGACTTAAAACTAACTTTAGATAGCATACATGAAGTTATGAAGGACAAAAACAACCGTCCCAAATTCTTAGAATTTTGTACAAATGTAAGCTTAAAAGTAATAAACAGAAATAAATAGATTAAGCAATATATGATGAATATATATAGTAAATTATATATATAAGCATAATATAAATAATGTAGTCTAGAAACAATAAGAAGCAAATGTACATTTATCATTATAATAAATTGTATGCAAACTATAGTTATAAAATTAGTGTAACGTGTTAAATAAAACTAAATATATATTGTTAGACCTAAGAAATAGATAATAATGAAATTGTAAAGTTTCACAATTATAAAGAGAAGAAACTTAGATTAAGAATCCCTGAACCCTAGATATAAGATAATAATGTAAATATAAATAAACGAAATTAAATAAAGATAACCCAGAACCCATCCTGAAATGAATGAAAGGAAAATGAGAGAATGAAAGAAGAGTAATGAAAAAGACTCTGACCATGTCAGGGGTAGATATAAGATAGCTCGCGGGCCGGGACATGGCGCTCCCGGACAGGATAGCTCGCGGGCCGGGACATTGCGCTCCCGGACAGGAAAAAAAAAAAAAAAAAAAACCTAACCTAACCTAACCTAACCTAACCTAACCTAACCTAACCTAACCTAACCTAACCTAACCTAACCTAACCTAACCTAACCTAACCTAACCTAACCTAACCTAACCTAACCTAACCTAACCTAACCTAACCTAACCTAACCTAACCTAACCTAACCTAACCTAACCTAACCTAACCTAACCTAACCTAACCTAACCTAACCTAACCTAACCTAACCTAACCTAACCTAACCGTGCACAATGGGGTCTCAATTCTGATATTTTGAGACTTATCTATATTGCTGTGGTGGAACCTACGGTCCTATATGCGGCCAGTAGTTGGGCGGATGTCTCCGATAGGGTTTTTGCACAAAAAATTCTAAACAGCCTCACTAGATCATTTGCAATCAAAATAAGCAAAGCTCACCGCACAACATCTTTGGTGTCTAGTGTCCTGCTGTCGAGACTGCTGCCTCTGCCCTTGAGGTTGAAGGAGAATGCACTTATCTACAGAGTAAAGAGAGGAGAGCCATTAACGGGTTTGCCGGGGCGTAGTATGGAGCTCAGGATAAGTCCATTCTCCTTACCCCACCCTGCGGAAAGAAAGTGCATAAGGTTTGGGCTTATCGAGTCTCAGGAGGTAGCATTGAGTCTAGGGAGCGATGAGCCCATCCTTTACACAGATGGCAGCAAGCTGGAGGGCAAGGTGGGCGGTGCTGTTGCCATTTGGTCCGGGGGGCGTGAAGTCCGACACACTAGATTCCGGCTGGAAAGCTTCTGCAGTGTATTCCAGGCAGAGCTGTGTGCGATACTGAGAGCTCTCCAATTGGTTGAAAGCAGACGGGAGCCCACTTTCAGTATCGCCAGCGATTCTAGGTCCAGCCTCGAGGCAGTGAGCGACCCTAATTCGCTTCATCCATTGGTCGCTGCAATCAAGGAAAAAATGTTAATGCTTGCCCAGGATGGTAAAACTATTTCTTTGTACTGGGTCAAAGCCCATTGCGGTATTGAGGGCAATGAGAGGGCCGATGAGTTGGCGAAGCAAGCGGCCCTGAGAGATCGAAGACAGCCATTCTACGACAGGTTCCCTCTGTCCTATGCTAAGGGCTTGGCGAGGTCGAGCAGTATTGATGAGTGGCAACGGGTATATGATTCATCCCAGACAGGCAGTACAACAAAGTTATTTTTCAAGGACGTTTCATTGGCATATAGGACACTGACAAAAGTTAGCCTAGATAATTATTACTGTCAAATTCTTACCGGGCATGGCGGCTTTAATTCATATCTATTTAGGTTCGGCTTAACGCATTCTCCATTGTGCTCTTGCGGTAACGATACTGACCAATCTGTACAGCATCTTTTGTTGGAATGTGGCAGGTTTGGATTGTTAAGGCACGACTGCGAGAGTACAATGGATATCGATATTAATGTTGATAATTTAGAGGAAATAATTAGTGATAATAACTACAGACCTATCTTCCTGTCGTTTGCGAAGAATATTCTTCGCATAATCGGCAGAGAGAATGGGTCTTTTATTGAAAATAATTAGTACTTACGTATTTAATTTTGTTATTTCTGCTATCTGCAATAGTTCACTTTCATTTTAATTTTCATTAATTGTTTTGTTGTGATTCGACTTCGTTTGTTTGTTTTGATTTAGCACTGAGTCTTCTTCTTCTTTTTTATTTGGATGGAATCGTATTTGGTTGACTCCACATTGTGCTCTTGGTTGCAAACCGTCGACGTCGGTCGTCGGTCAGTCTAGTCTGCTGCCGTGGTTGGGTCGGGATTATAGGAAGGTATTTTTAAATTATAAATTTTCTCGTTTTAACTTCTTTTGTTTAAATTTATTTGTCTTAAGTTGCCTATTATCTAAATAGTTCCAGTTTTAGTTTACGGGCAAAAATTGTACTTGTGATTGAGGCCCGGCTGTTTATAATCTCTGGTTTATTTTGCTGTGGTCGGAACTTAGAAGTCTAAGAAATTCAATTAAAAAATTTATAATTTATTAAACTTTCCCTAAAACAAATTAACTTATTTTCTATTTTTATTTATTTAAACCTTCGTATTTTGTTAGTATGCTAATTTTGTTTATAAATGTGAGATTTTATTCCCTCTGACCACGGACGAAGGAAATCACCCTTGGTCGTTGCCTTTGACATGGGAGTTTGACTTTGACAGGGAAGTAGATTTCAGGGCTGACAGATGACGGAATCATAACTTCAAATCGTGTCTGCCTTGTTTTGGTTGTTTACAGTTTATTGAGACAGTAAATTGGTGTAGATTTGATAATAACTACCAATATCTACTCAACACACTAATAGACACGGAATGCTGTATGTCTTTTAGGGTATAAATCTATCACATTGAGCCTGGATCATTTTTCGGTGAATTATTGATAGAATTATGGTAGTGTTTTGTGAGCCCGTGCGGTTAATTTAGTTTTACACTTCTACAGATTAAATAGAGTAGAATAGGTATGGACTGTTGTGTTCTAGCGTTGTTGTGGCTGGCGTGGCGGAGTGGGGCTAGACGGCACTGGTATTGGTGTCGCACGTTGTATTGTATGATTGGATGAGGGGGTGTTCATAGGTATGTCTGTGCATATAATGTACATGTATTAAATATATGTATATGATATGCATGGGTGTATGCATGCTTGCACGCTCCCTCACTCCTGGGCTCGCTGGAGTGTGGCACTGGTGTTGATGTGGTTTGGCTCTGTTCCGCTTCATCGGTTTAGGTAGCGTGGGAGCATAGCAGTCAGTCTTTGGTTTGTGTAGGTGTAGGATGGATTGAGTTGAGTTGCACGGGCTGCCCATGGAGTTTGGCACATTAAGAGGGAACTATTACAAACCGACACACTACTGGTGTCGGTTTTGTTGTTTTGTGATTTCTTACTTAAACTTTGGGATTTCTGATTTTTCTATGCTAGGTAGACCTAAAAGTTATGGTATTTTCTATATTTCTATACAGGTCCTAAAATACCTATATTAAAAAGTTTTTCAAAATCGCAAAACTCTCTGAGTTGAGCAGTTGTGTGTTGAACAAAAATATGGTTTCTTTTTCTAAAATGTTATTTCAAAATACTTCTTAGTATGATTCAAACAGTTCATCCATTTGTATGAGAAATCGTTTAGAAGTCAAATTGATACCAGTTTAAAAGTGAAAAATTTTAATCATGGCCTAATTGGATGCCTGCTGAAATTAGGTAGACATTTCTAACTATACCTAAAATGTAATGCTAAGAATAGGGTTAAAGCTACTTTTAACTAAGTTAAGTTCTCTTGGATCTATCAATAAAATTTTAGAGCTGCTATCCTAATTTTAAGACCGTTAGTTTAATCGTTGAATTTTTCAAGCAACTAAAATGTTACACAAGGAATAAATATGATTATAGCCATTTTAACTAAATTGAGTTGTTTTAGGTCTGTCAGCTCAAATTTAAAGCTGTTATCCTAAATTTGAAACATGTCAGGAGGGTGTGCGTGATTGCCGCCACCGGCGCCGCGTCGAGGCACTTGGAGTTGTGCCTTAGCGGCTACTTGTGCCGCGCCGCGGCATCGGGGGTGTGCGTGGGTGCCGCCGCCGGCGCCGCGTCGAGGCACTTGGAGTTGTGCCTTAGCGGCTACTTGCGCCGCGCCGCGGCATTGGGGATGTGCGTGATCGCCGCCACCGGCGCCGCGTCGAGGCGCTTGGAGTTGTGCCTTAGGGGCTACTTGTGCCGCGCCGCGGCATCGGGGGTGTACGTGAGCGCCGCCGCCGGCGCCGCGTCGAGGCACTTGGAGTTGTGCCTTAGCGGCTACTTGCGCTGCGCCGCGGCATTGGGGGTGTGCGTGGGCGCCGCCGCCGGCGCCGCGTCGAGGCGCTTAGGGTTGTGCCTTAGCGGCTACTTGTGCCGCGCCGCGGCATCGGGGGTGTGCGTGGGCGCCGCCGCCGGCGCTGCGTCGAGGCGCTTGGAATTGTGCCTTAGCGGATGCTTGAGTCGCGCCGCGGCACCGGGGGTGTGCCTGGACGCCGCCGCCGGCGCCGCGTCGAGGCGCTTAGGGTTTTGCCTTAACGGCTGCTTGTGTCGCGCCGCCGCGGCATCGGGGGTGTGCGTGGATGCCGCCGCCGGCGCCGCGTCGAGGCGCTTAGGGTTGTGCCTTAGCGGCTGCTTGTGTCGCGCCGCGGCATCGGGGGTGTGCGTGGATGCCGCCGCCGGCGCCGCGTTGAGGCGCTTAGGGCTGTGCCTTAGCTGCTGCTTGTGTCGCGCCGCGGCATCGGGGGTGTGCGTGGACGCCGCCGCCGGCGCCGCGTTGAGGCGCTTAGGGTTGTGCCTTAGCTGCTGCTTGTGTCGCGCCGCGGCATCGAGGGTGTGCGTGGACGCCGCCGCCGGCGCCGCGTCGAGGCGCTTTCGGTTGTGCCTTAGCGGCTGCTTGTGTCGCGCCGCGGCATCGGGGGTGTGCGTGGGCGCCACCGCCGGCGCCGCGTTTAGGCGCTTGGAGTATATTCCCTACTTTTTACTAGCTATATGTATTTTATTGGATTGTTCCATCTTATTTTTTATATATATCCTCTTTCCCCTCATGCTACAAATATAAATTAACTGAGGCCTGAAATCAACAAACTACCTTAATAGCTGCATTCATAATTTATGAGGCTTAGTAATCACTTAGGTACATGCTTAATGTTAATTTAGAGATAAGTTTGTCGATTTTATTTTATTTTGAACATTACTATGTATTATAATTTAATGAATAATATTTATTAATTATTAATCGAATTTGTTACGCAAATTTTTGATTTGTTTATATATAAAGTAAAATACTTATTACAATGAATTTAGTAAAATATAATGAATTATTTATATAATTTGTATTTGTTATTTCTTTCATTGGTACTCCAAGGATTAAATTGATAATTCTACGGATGTATTTCTGAAAAAAATTGTATTAAATTTAACTTTAAAAATAATAATAATAATAATAACATTCTATTGTCTATGAATCAGATAATTATACTTAGTATATTACAATTAATTTCAGATTTATCAATTATATATTTCTATTATTTTGTTCTGTTAAATCGGTACTCTGAGAAATATACTTATTATTTCTACAGATGTATTGGTTAAAATTTGTATTCATTTATTATGTATTTACAGTGTTTCATTAAAAATAATTATATTAATAATTTATTGTTTACAATATGATTAAAAGGATATTTTAGAATAAGATAAACAATGGAAAAATTTGATCAAAAAAAAACAAAAAAAGAAAATGATGCCAAAGGGGGAAAAGAAAAAAAAAAATATAACAAAAAAAACAAAAAAAAAACAAATAATAATAATATTAATATAAAAAAAAAAACAGGAAAAAAAATATATATATTAAGTAAACGTAATAGATGATAAGTAGTTATATTGCAGAAAAGAATAAATATTACTCAATAATGTATACAATATTGATTCTGTAAACTATGTAATTTAGGGGTGAATGGTTGTATGTATGAGTGAGTGTTATATTGTGTGAATGTCCTTAGTTTTTAAGAAATGTAGTACTATTGTTGTTATTTTTATTTTAATTACAGGTATAATTCAAAGTTCCATGTCTATAATGATGTTGCATTTGACAGCAACAGGTTATTACGGATTTTAAAAGTAACAGCAGGCTAGCGCACTCACTGATCCTTTGATCTGTTGAGTTTACTAGTCGGCAACATTAAAAAAAAAAAAAAAAAAAAAAAACCTAACCTAACCTAACCTAACCTAACCTAACCTAACCTAACCTAACCTAACCTAACCTAACCTAACCTAACCTAACCTAACCTAACCTAACCTAACCTAACCTAACCTAACCTAACCTAACCTAACCTAACCTAACCTAACCTAACCTAACCTAACCTAACCTAACCATTCGCGCTCGAACCGCACTCGAGAGCGCCACGAAAAACGGTCCCTCCACGCCAAAAAAATTCACGAAAAATAGTTTTTTACGCCTTTTACACAAGTGCAATATATCAAAAGACGCGAAATCACTAGGCGCATCTTTTAGTGAAATCCGCGCAGTTCTACGTTTTCAGTTCGTGAAGTTATTTACAAAAAAGTGGAAATTTGACAAGTTTTAAACCTTAAAAGTGGCGTGTCTCTGGATTTTCAGCGACGACCTATTCCTTTTATAGTGCCTTGGGAAAGGCCCCTTGAAGTTCTTCAAATTGACACCTTTTGCCGATTTTTTCCGCGCAGGAGTGCGGAAATATCGGCAAAAAAACAAAAACCACGTGGCGGCGTGGTCAGTGACCCCGTGCCACCAGACCATTTTCAAGGACGCGGCCCCCAGGACATCGGTGAGAGCAGCCGGGAGGCACCTTTGGATTCAAAATTGGACTATTTTCAACGGAGATAGAGACTCAAAAGTTTTTGTGCTGTTCTGTTTTTTATTGTAAGTTTTTTAAATTTAATTCTTCAGCGACAACATACCTTTATTTTTTGTGTATTTGTTGTCCCTATGTTGTTTCACATTTCTGTATAAAAATTAGATTTTTAAGACCAGCCGCTTCCGAGCGCGAATATTTAGAGTCATTTTACCAACCGCAAAAAGAATCAAACCCTTGTTTCTCCAAAACGGTAAGAGATAGGCGATTTTTGAGAGGACCCTAGATATTTGACCATAGGTCAAATATTAGAAAAGTTCAATTTTACATATACATTCCTTCACCCCCCCTAACTTTTTCCCCCCACCCTTAAGTAAAAATCTTCAAACTCGAATTTTGTTCTACTTAAGTCTCAAAATAGAAATTGTTTTATTTATATTCTTAACAACATAAAAAACTCAATAGTTCTAAGTTACCAACCTCCACCCCCTCCCACCCCCTCTTTAAGTTTATTTATTTAATTTATTATCTGGTCGACTCATAAACTTGCAAAAATCTACACTAACGTAACGTAATTTATTTATTGAGACTAAATTTTTAAATCACCCCTAACTACAACCCCTAAATTTTAAATGCAATTATAACTTTAAAACGCTTATATCTCAGGAACTAAGAAAGATAGCTCAATTCTGATCGAAATTTAATATTTAATAATATCAAATATTAAGTTTGATAAACTGTTCGACCCGATTAAATTTTTTCAATTAGTCCCCCCCCTCCCCCCCTTAAAATCTGTCTGTCTCATATCTTCGTAACCACTGCTCTGATTTGAGCGCGAATTTCACCATAGGACATAGAAAATTTTAAATATTTTTATAAAAATTATAACGGACTCTACATAGAGTAGAATTTTATGTACTCTACACTTTATGACTTTTTCCTGTACTTAAACTTAGATTGACGCGGCTTTTATTGGCTGCTGGCAGTTTTCGCCACCACATTGATACGGACTCTAGGTAGAGTCCTCAACGCTTGATTTCCTGTAGTTTTTAATCTGTAGCTCCAAATTGGAGGCGGATTTTTGTAATAGAAATAAGAAAATTAGGTGCAGTGAGCTCGCCGCAGAGACCCAAAACCCGGACTCTTTGAGAGCAAAATTGTGACAGCAGCTACAATCAAAAGACTTGTCCGCTATCTTGGCGGCCATTTTGAAAATATTAAAAGGCTTGTATCTCTCTAACCACAGCTCTGATTTCATTGCGATTTTTGTGTGCGACAGAGCTCCGGCAAAGCTTTCGGCTCTACATCTACACAGACTCTACGTAGACTCAAAAATAAATAAATAAATAAATAAATAAATAAATTAAAAATAATAACGACATTATAAGTATTCATTGATGTACAACCTATAGAAAAGTAACGCACCCCATATTAACGTGATTAGAACTAAATAAAACAAATAAAACAATTGTACACGCAACTCTACCTAGAGAAAAGACAGATAAAAACATTTAAATATTTACAACTTAGAATAAGACTTACTTTTACAACTATATACAACTTATACAAATTTACACTTTAATATCTTAAAAATTTTGACGTGTTCCTCTGACAATACTAAAAATATCATGTTCGGAATTCGAACACCTGTAAAAACGATGCCGAAATCGGTTGAGGAACTGCAAACGACTGCTAAGCGCTCACCTGATGTAGGACTGACACGGCAAGAAGGCGAAACAAGACAGAGCTTAGATGTGAGGAGAAGCATAGGAGAGTGGGAAGCTGGAAAACCAGACACAAGCCAGAAGAACAGCACACCCCCAAGGAAGACGGCGTCAGTGGATGCCCAAAAGCCAAAAACAAAGACGACGGCTCTACCAAGGGATGGTAGAGTCGGAGCTCGAAGAGCCTCCGTAGAGGCAGCAGGGAGCCCACCTAATCAAGAAAGAATAAAATACAAGGACAGACTATCTGAAGCAAAAGCTTGCCTCACTAAAGCGAAGCTAAATCTTGGAAACTCTAGAAATATAAAGACCGAAATAAAAGCGGAAGTCATGCAAGCTGTGGAAAGGCTATATCAGCTGGTAAAAGAGGTAGAAAGTATAAAAGGAGAGGGAAAGAAGAAATACCAAGAGCAAGAGAAGGAAAGAGAACCAGAAAAAGAAAAGACTAAGGAGGACAGTGAACTCATTCTAAGAATGGAAGAGTATAGCAAACTGATACAAGAAAATAACGACAGAATGGAGAAGTTAAAAGAAACTCTAGAGAGACAACACGAAATCCAAGAAAGAACGTACGCGAATGTGGCAGCGGAGTCTGTAAGGAGACAGCCCTTACAACAGACTGCGCTCCATTCGGTAGTCGTCACGGCGAAAGATGAAACAGAAACTGGGGAAGAAATCTTAAACAGAATTCGTAAAGTGGTGAACGCAAAAGAAGGAGGAATAGAAATAGAAAAGATCAGAAAAGCAAAAGACAGAAAAGTTATAGTGGGATGCAAATCAGAACATGAAAGGGAAAAGGTTAAGCAAAGGCTCAAGTCTGCTGAAGAACACCTCAATGTACAGGAAATGAGGAACAAGGATCCGCTTGTGATTCTCAGGGACGTGCTCAAATGCAACAGCGACGAAGACGTCCTCAACGCCCTGAGAAATCAAAATGAAAATATAAGGAAGGAAAGAGACGACAGGATGGAAATAGTATATAAGAAACGTGCCCGGAACCCCCACACGCACCACATCGTAATGAGAGTGTCCCCCAAAATATGGCAGCGAATTACAGAAGCAGGGTCCGTACTGATCGATCTCCAGCGAGTTAGAGCGGCTGATCAGTCGCCTTTAGTACAGTGCTCGCTCTGCCTGGGGTACGGTCATGGTAGACGCTTTTGTAAAGAGACATTGGAGAGATGTAGCCACTGCGGGGGACCGCACATGAAGACTGAGTGTGCTGATTGGATTGCGGGAACGGTTCCATCGTGCTGCAACTGCATGCACGCGAAGATGGAAAAGACCGACCACAACGCCTTCAGCCACGAATGTACGGTCAGAAGAAAATGGGAGGCTCTGGCTAGAGCCACCATAGCCTACTGCTAAAGTGGTCCCGGAAGTTAAATCAGCCTCAACAAGTGCAAGGCCGTACTTCGTAGCCCAAGCAAACTTGCAGAGAAAGGAACTGGCAACAAATGAGCTTATGCTTGCGGCAAACGAAAAGAAGCTGGCCTTTGCACTTCTCCAGGAGCCATATGTAGGTGGAATTGGTAGAATGAAGGACTACAGAGGAGTACGAATCTTCCAGTGCACGAATCAAGGAGACGGAACCATCAAAGCAGCTATAGCTGTATTTGACAATGAAATGGATGTCATCCAATGCCCCGATTTTACCACTAACAACATCACAGTGGTAAAAATAAGAACCAGTGCCTGGGAGATCGTAGTGGTTTCATTCTACCTTGAGCCAGATCCACACGACATACAGCCATACCTGGAGCAGTTGAGGAAAATAGAACAGAATGTTGGATCGAGAAGGATCATAATGGGCGGAGATGCAAACGCAAAGAGTTCCTGGTGGAGCAGCGAAATTGTGGACCACAGAGGAGAGGAAACAGCTGGAGCCTTAGAAGACATGAGCATGCAGGTACTCAATATCGGAGACATCCCGACATTTGACACGATACGAGGGAACAAAGCCTACACCAGCTTTATAGACGTCACGGCCTGCACAGAGGAAATGCTGTACCTGGTGGAAGACTGGAAGGTAGACGAAAGCATGACAAGTTCAGACCACAATTCAATAACATTTAGACTTAGATTAACGAAAGCAAAAGGAACAGATATCAGTAGAACAACAAGAATCTACAATAGTAAGAAAGCTAATTGGAGCCATTTTCATGAGAAAATGGCCCAATTGCTGGAGGAAGAAACTTTAAACGAAGAGGACATTGGAAAAATTACAAACAAAATTGAACTAGAACAAAAAACTGAACTCTACACACAAATTATAACAGAAGCAAGTAATATTAGTATTCCGAAAAAGAAAATGAACTGTAAACTTACCTTGCCATGGTGGTCTGAAGAACTCGCTAACCTGAAGATGGAAGTCGTCACCAGGAAGCGGAGAATCCGATGTGCAGCGCCGGTCCGGAGACAAAAGGTCGTCGATGAGTACCTGCAAGCAAAAGAACAGTATGAACAGAAGGCTAAATCAGCCCAGATAAGAAGCTGGAAGGACTTCTGTGGAAAGCAAGATAGGGAAGGAATGTGGGAAGGGATATACCGGATCATAGGTAGGACGAGTAAGAGGCATGAAGATCTACCCATAGTTAAGGAGGGGAGAGTGCTGGATCCGAAGGAATCTGCCAGATTGATTGCAGAGACCTTCTACCCGGAGGACAAAATAGAGGATGATAACGCAGATCACCGGCGAGCACGAGAGATGGCTAAACAAGTAAACGTGGCGGAGCATGATGAAGACCATGACCCACCGTTTACCTCTGAAGAAGTTAAAGCCGCGGTGAACAGCTTCAACCCTAAAAAGGCCCCGGGATCAGATGGCTTAACAGCCGACATCTGCAAACATGCGATAACCCAAGATCCGGGACTATATTTATCACTGGCAAACAAGTGCCTACAACTAGGCCATTTCCCCAAGATCTGGAAAGAGGCAACAGTGGTTGTCCTTAGAAAACCAGGGAAGGAAAACTACACAGATTCCAAATCTTATAGGCCTATAGGACTGTTGCCGGTGATGGGTAAAATCCTGGAAAAAATGGTGGTCAGCCGTATCAGATGGCACTTAATCCCAAGGTTGAGCAAACGCCAATACGGATTCATGCCTCAAAAGAGCACCGAAGACTCTCTCTATGTCCTGTTAAAGTACGTACGCGAAAAGCTGAATCAAAAGAAACTAATTACCTTGATATCACTGGACATAGAGGGAGCCTTTGATAGCGCATGGTGGCCGGCCATAAGAATCCGATTGGCTGAAGAAAAATGTCCTCTAAACATTAGGAAGATAATAGACAGCTACCTGGAAGACCGTAAGGTTAAAGTTCGGTATGCAGGTGAGGAGATCCAAAGGACAGCAACCAAAGGATGTGTGCAGGGATCAATCGGCGGCCCTATCCTTTGGAACCTACTCCTTGACTCACTTCTCAAGGGTCTGGAACAGAGGGGGGACTACTGTCAGGCTTTTGCGGATGACGTTGTCCTAGTATTTCATGGTGACACAGCAACGGAGGTGCAACGATGTGCTAATGCTGCACTCGCCCACGTCCAGGAGTGGGGAGTCAGAAACAAACTTAGGTTTGCACCACACAAAACGAACGCAATGACACTCACGCGAAAACTAAAGTACGACACTCCACTCCTGAGCATGGGCGGGATCGGCATTAGCATGTCGAAAGAGATCAAAATCTTGGGGCTCATAATTGACAACAAGCTGACGTTCAACAGTCACATAGCAAGCACATGTAAGAAAGCCTTGAACCATTACAAGCAGTTGTCAAGAGCAGCCAAGATCAGCTGGGGCCTTCAGCCTGAAATCATCCGCACCATTTACAAAACCGTTGTGGAACCAGTCGTTTTGTATGCGGCGAGCGTTTGGGCGCCAGCAGCTCAGAAACTAGGCATTCAGAAACAGCTGAACGTGGTCCAAAGAGGTTTCGCCCAAAAATTATGCAGAGCCTATCGCACCGTCTCCCTACACTCGGCACTGCTGCTGGCTGGGATTCTCCCTCTTGACCTAAGAATACAAGAAGCAGCTGCACTGTATGAAGCCAAGAAGGGGATGTCCCAGCTGGTTCCTGGAGACAGGGAGGTGGAACGAATGACTGCGTACGCTGACACGCCTCATCCGGCCAAGCATATGGACCTAAAATTCATATCACTGGTAGACCGAGAACAAGTGGATGCTCACAGTAATCACGCAGTCAGAATATTCACGGACGGCAGTAAAATTGAGGGTAAAGTTGGAGCAGCATTGTCCTTTTGGAACAATGAAGCCGAAACGAAGACCCATAAATTGAAACTGTCGTCCTACTGCACGGTCTACCAAGCTGAATTACTGGCCATATGCAAGGCCACGAGGGAAATCCTGAAGAGCCCAGAAAGGAGTTTCGGAGTGTACAGCGACTCAAGGTCATCGCTGGAAACAATTACGAACCACAGTACTGTCCACCCTCTGGTCATAGAAATCCGCAAAAACCTGAGAATGTCCAAGCATCAGAGCAAAAACGTGGTACTATATTGGATCAAGGCACATGCAGGGTTAGAGGGTAATGAGAGGGCAGATGAACTGGCTAAAGACGCAGCCCTGAAGACCAAAACTAAGCCCGATTATGACCAGTGTCCGATTTCATTCGTCAAGCGTCAAATCCGCAAGGGAACGCTTGACGAATGGAACCGGAGATATAAAACAGGCGAGACGGCATCGGTCACTAAGATGTTTTTCCCAGACGCGGTGCAAGGTTTTAAAACCGTCAAGCAGATAGAGCCAAACGGAGTACTCACACAGGTGTTGACGGGGCACGGTGGGTTTTCAGAATACTTGAACCGTTTCAAGTGTAAGGGAGACCCATCGTGCATCTGCGAACCCAACACAAAAGAAACTGTCCCACACATTTTGTTTAAATGCCCCGCTTACGGGATAGAGAGATACAACCTTGAACAGGAATTAAATGTAACTTTAGAGCCAGAAATTGTAAATGAGCTGCTGATCGACAAAATGAAACGGGAAAAGTTTTTATTGCATTGCACAAACATAGCAAATAAGGTAATAATAAAAAATAAGTAAAGATAGATAAGAAATGTTGTAACTATATATCACAAGATATATATTAGACTAGCATTAAGGTAAATTAGATGTATAATAAGAAATCATATGAATGTGTAAAAATAAAAACCGGTAGGTGTAATAAAAATCGTAGACTAAGACTGAAAAATGTGTAAACCCCAAATAAAGCTGTATAAATATAAACCCTAAGATAAGCTGGATAGTGCAGGCGGCAATCCCAACCGCAATAAGCATGACAGACGATGTATGAACTTAGTATGAGCATGGAAGTGCGAGAAGAATAAGAGCGAGAACTGGTATGAATGAAGAAAAGATAAAAACAGACTCCGATAAAGTTGGAGGAACTAGATTTAAAAAAAAAAAAAAAAAAAAAAAAAAAAACCTAACCTAACCTAACCTAACCTAACCTAACCTAACCTAACCTAACCTAACCTAACCTAACCTAACCTAACCTAACCTAACCTAACCTAACCTAACCTAACCTAACCTAACCTAACCTAACCTAACCTAACCTAACCTAACCTAACCTAACCTAACCAACCAGTTGCCTCCTGACCGCCACTGAGCGAGCTGCTTTGATTTTGCTCCGCGAGTTAAAGTGACAAAAAGTGCTTTGTTTTTCGTTCTGTTTTGTTTTACTCGAAGCAGAAGTGTTTTGTGATCACAAAGGTGAAAGAATTTTCAAAATAGGAGCAAAACTCGCGGAGATAGAGCAAAATTAATTTCGCAAATTTTCATGTGAAAGGTAAACAACATTTTATTTGGAAAATCCAGTGGCAACACCGATATTGGAGTAGCTTGAGAGTAGCGTCATTGGGAGCCCTTTCAATAGGCACCTCAACCGTATTTTTAGCGCTAACCAGTGCTGAGTTTTCGACGATTTTCTGGAGACCATACAAATTTTGGTCCAGAACGGAAGAAACCCAGAAGTCTGGAAAGTGCTGTAGAAGAAGGAAAATTGTTGGAGCTACTTGGGGCTGCTTTCGCTGTCCAGATCGGTCCAGTGGTTGCTGATATACAGGTATTTGTTTGTTTCACAAGAACTTGTAAACATTAATTTATTACCATAGCTTAAAAACAGTTAATTTTTTGTTCAATTTGCAAATTTTATTTAAATTCAATATAGTTTTATATATATTCAAAATTTCACTTTAGTATATGGAGCAGTTCTTGTGATATAAGCAAAAATATATTTAACTAACTTGTAAAACAACCCAATATAAACAAAAGGTTTAGAGGTAAACCAAAACTTTTATTTTAAGTCTAATTTATTGCAAGTTTGGTTTCAATACATAAAGTATTATATCAATTTAAACGATATTTATTATATAGGTCTTTAATTTATTCATTTTATATTGAAAATACAGATAAAAAGGCCATTTTTGATATTTCAGCCAGCGGTGAATGGTCACTCACCTAAATATTTAGTTCATATTTTATAAATTTGGGTGTTTCTTTTGCTGGCTAGCTGTATTTATTATGTGTTATAGCTAGTCTTACACAGAGCTTACATAAAAACTTCTTTAGCTCTTAGTTTATAGGTTGATTTTGTTGATTTCAGGGTTCATTTCAACCATAAAAGGTCTGTTTTAAATTAATACTTATAATATCATTCAAGACAGTTAATCTTAGAGTCTGGTTACTTCTACTGTAATAAGGGGCTACTAATTCAACTTATTTTTATTTATTGAATCATTTTGTAACAGTATTATACTTGGATTTTAGGTATTTTGATTGTCGGGGTAAAAAATAATCGAGCTCAGTGTAAAGTTCTGGCCGTCTCAATATATTATAATTTTTCAGTAAGTAGGATCAAATAACTGTTTTACAGTAGGCCATCAATATATTTATTTCAAATTATATTTCCCTATATATCATATAATATTTATAATATTATGAGAAAAACACTTAGATTGTGTTAATTTATAGGTGTTCGGCACCTACTAAGATAGATAGTGCTAGGTAGGATAATAATTATAGGTAGTCATTAATAAAACAAGGCAAGTAGGTAATTGATTGATTTAATTTAATTTGTATAAAATTTTTATTGAATATTGATTTGGTAGGTAAGTAAGTAATTAATACAACTCGTAGGTAAAATGTCTTATAAGACTAAAGACTTAAAATTAAAGGGTAGGGCTGGCGGGCAGCTCAAGTCGGGAAGGTTTGCTTCACCGAGAGCGGCGAAAACGCGGGAGGATGATGGAGCGCTGTCGTCGTCACTGGCGGCCGGATCGTCCGGCGGACTGGCGCCGCCGGCCGCGGCTCGCTCGGCGCTGCCGACGTTCCTCTCTCAGCCGCGGGGCGCCGTCGACAGGAATCCAAAGTCTGGAAACGAATGGCCGGTTAACATCGTAGGCACAATAAGGAAAAGACTAGAGTCCATCTCCGACCCGCCGACTTACCACCCACCTAGTTCTGAAGCCAGCGAGTTATCCTTCCGGCTGGGACAGGGCACGCCGGCCGACGACCCGCCCGCGCCCGACGCCCCCCGCGGAGACGAGGCGCCCGCGACGCCGCGCTCGCGCTCGGGTTCGCCCGCCGGCGCCGCGCCGCCTTCCTTCCTGGAGACGTCCGTGCTGGCGGCGGGCGAGCCGGTGCAGGACGCGCCGCGCCTCGCGAACCGTCTGCTGCAGAGCACGGTGGCCGAGCTCGAGAAGTCACGCAACCTCAACCGAGACATCAAGGAGGCGGTGCTGGCGGGCGTGCGCGGGCTCCACGGCATGGTGTTGCGCCTCGCGGACTCGCGCGCGCGGCACCTCCTCGAGAAGGAGCGCGCGCGCTCGCTCGCCGAGGGGCAGTGCGCTCTGCAGCAGCAGGTGTACGCGAACAAGCTGGAGGCGATCACCGAGTGCCTGCAGAGCAGTCTGGACGAGCTGCGGCACACGACCGGCAAGGCGGCGCAGGAGGCCGAGGCCGCGCGCCGTGCCGCGGAGCACCTCGGCGAGAGACTGGACGCGCGCCCGCCCGAGGAGACGGCCAGTCTGCGGCTGGTGGGCCAGCTGCTCGAGGAGGCGCACGCCATCCGCGAGGAGTGCTCCAACTCGCCGATGCCGCCTGCGCGCCTTGCGGAGCGTGATATGCCGTTGCACGCCGCGCCGGCGGTAGAGAGCGCGCCGCCGCCGAGTCGCGCCTCGTACGCGCGTAAGAGATTTTTTGGTCCTATAAGTACCTATTTGAATTATATCATTTTGATAGAATTAAGGAATTACCTACCTTACAATGCATCCTAACATTTTGGGATTTTGAAATAATGAAATCGGAAGTCAGAAGTCAACAACTTTATTTCTTTAGGATTAGGTACCGAAAAACTATTCTAAGAATAAGAAATAAGGTGTTATTGAGATTCTGTTCACTTCAATCTTTTGTCCACCAGTGGAAGAAGTGAACAAGAAACCACTAGCAAATTTACTTAATCTCTTAGGTGTCTAGTACATGTTATTTTTTTATAAATAAAGCATAAAACAAATATTAATAAATAATGGTGGACTATCCACACAGCTTTATCCATTATATATTACATTATATATAACCACAACTTATACATTATCTATCTCTATGAATAGCGATAGACAAACATAAAACAATATAATCATGACTGACAATTTCATTGTCAAAAACCAACTAGCAGTAAAACAATAATTAAATTACTTAACTTTGCAACGGGAGGGGAGCTCCGCTCGGTCCGACGGCTGCTCGAACACTGTGCCTTAGTCGACCGTTCGACAGCCTTTTATACCAGTGAGCAAACAACACCTGCGCCTCGGGTGATCGTTACGTCATCAGCGGTATTCGACAACAAAATCTAACAAAATGTGGTTTTTTGCTTATAATTTCACTTAAAATTATATAGATAGTATTAACTTCGAATGAATACATTACTTTGCAGACAAAACAGTGTAAACAATACAGTTTTATCTGCAAAACAAGGCTAAAATACAACAAAATGTGGTTTTCTGCTTATAATTTCACTTAAATTATATAAATAGTATTAACTTCGAATGAATACATTACTTTGCAGACAAAACAGTGTAGACAATACAGTTTTATCTGCAAAACAAGGCTAAAATATAAAACTAAACAATACAACCAAAGGTAGGTTAATGTTTCACAGTATTATTACTTTATTTTATTCAGGAGCATATACACAGCTATACATTATATTTGTATCATATACTATCACGGCCATACTGACAAGTACTTTGTTCTCAAAGTACCAACTACAATTGACCCCCAAATTAGCCTGCTGTCCCTGCCCCTGACATACAACACCTATCATCTGCAGCATGAATACCAGTGAAGTATCCCTTGACATACAACACCTATCATCTGCAGCATGAATACCAGTGAAGTATCAGGGCAGAAATCGACCAGCAGTACCAACCCATGGATGCACAGTTTTAATTTTAATTCAGTGCCTCGTTTTAAGGATCCTGTCACCCCTGCACATGACATTCAGATAACCATAAAGCAAAGAATCGATCAGTGTCCAACACATTCATGAGTTGGTCTAATATTCAGTGCCTTGACATGAAGACCCTGTCACCACTGCAAATGACATTCAGGTCAACATCAGGCAAAGAATAGACCAGTGTCCTAGTCATCCCAGCCCATCTATGTGTATGCTCCTGGCAATTATATCCATATAAACATACCAAACATTAACTAATTAATTCAAAGAATGGGTTCTCAATCATAAATCCATAGAAAATCAAACATACTAAATTTACCTTTATACAGTTACTAATTAAACAATTTATTTAAAACCAGAGATGTTCAATCATAGATTCATGGAAAAACTAAAGCAATTAGCTTTATACAAAAAAAAACATTATACTAATTTTAAGTTAATGAACCAATATCTTAATTAAATATTAATTTTATTTTGTAACACAATAATTTATCACGGTACTAATCAAAGTGATTCTTCAAAGTTATTATTCTGTTCAAGCCATTCACCTGGCCATTTTCGCAATTTTTCTTTTGCTATTGTAATATTGCGCAGGTTATTTTGTCCCCTTAAAGAAAATCTATCGTTTGGCAATTCTTCCATTATTTCGTAGGGCCCTTTAAATTTATGACTAAGTTTATCGTGCCTTCTATGATCTTGACTTACAAAAACAATATCTCCTGCATTATAACTTTTATTTGTCCTTCTAGTTGTATCAAATCGTTTCTTATAACGATCAGCACTATCTCTAAGTCGTTGCCTGGCTAGTTCTCTATCTGATTCTAAATTAATTATTGGTTGTAATGATTCATCAAGAACTTCATCTAGTCGAGCTTGTATGGATGGTATATTTCCTTCTCTACCTATTAATAATCTAGTAGGGGAAAATCCAGTAGCCTTTTGAACGGTCGTGTTAAGCGTTTGTTGTACTCTCCATAAAACGTTTGGCCATTCTGATGCATTTTTTATTGATGTTGTTAGCATATTTATCACTGTAATAATATATCTTTCAACTTGGCCATTACTACGGGGAGTGCCAGTAGAGATCATATGATGTTGAATTTGCATTTCCCTAAACAAAGACTGTACTTGAGTTGAAGTGAAATTCGTTCCTCTATCCGTTATTATACTACTCGGTGTGCCAAACAAGGTAATCGTTTCACGTAAAACAGACAAAAGTTCTTGACCATTTAAGCTTTTGAGCGGTTTTAATATACAGAATTTTGTGAAGCCATCTATAATTAGGAGTACGTATTTAAACCCTTCTGTACTTTGTTTAAAAGGTCCTGTACAATCAAGATGTAATGTATGAAATGGAATGGATTTTTCAATAGGATGCAGGAAGCCTTGTTTTGGCCCAGCGTGATATTTTCCCGTTGTACACGTTAAACAGTGTGAAATATACTTTTTTGTGAAAGCTGTAATACTAGGGAACCAAAAGTGCTCTCGAATTTTGCTTAAAGTCTTATCATACCCTACATGGCAGTTTTCATCATGGAAAAGACGTAATAAACTTAACCGGTAACCTTTAGGAATAAATAGTTTAGGTGTCGTACTGGGTTCAATTTTATAATGTAGTAAGTTATTCAATATTAAATATCTACTAGTATCAATTTCACCGGTTTGTATATCGTTCATTATTTTCTGTGTTTCCTCGTCATTTTGTTGTGCGAGTTTTAACCAAGATGGGGGAACATTATAATCGTGTTGTTCTTCGATTACGTTTATACAGGGCAGTTTTATGGGGTTACGACTCAAGAAATCCACGTGTTTTACAAAAACTCCTTTTTTGTATATGATTTCAAAGTCAAAATCTTGTAAGAAAGTCCACCATCGAGCAACGCGGGGTGATATATCTTTTTTTGTCATAGTGGATTTAATCGAGTTACAATCTGTGACTATGGTAAACTTTATGCCTAATAAGTATACACGAAAATGTTTTAGTGCGTTATATATTGCCAGTGTTTCCAAATCGTATGAACAATATCTAGATTCTGCGGGGGTAGTTCGTTTACTAAAATAAGCAACCACTTTATTATGATTATTGACTTTTTGCATAAGTATAGCTCCATAACCTAATGAACTAGCATCAGTATGTAATTCTGTTGTTAGATCTGGATTAAAAACAGTTAAAAGAGGTTTAGAAGTTAAACATTTTATAACGTAGTCCCTGGCCATATCCTGCTCTGCTCCCCACTCATACTTTTTATCATTTTTTGTGAGTTTAGTTATACAGGCAGTTCGCGTTGCAAATTCAGGTATAAATCGCCGAAAATAACTTGACAAGCCCATAAACTGACGTACTTCTTTGACAGAAGTCGGAATTGGAGACTGAGTCAGTGCTGCTACTTTCATCTCACTAGGCCTAATTCCTTCCTCTGAAATATGTCGTCCCAAATAGTCTAATTCTTTAACAAAGAATTTGCATTTTTTTATGTTAATTGTAAACCCAGCAGACCTAAGTGCTTCTAACGTCTGTTCTAAATAACGTAAACCTTCATCCTCCGTTTTGAATGGGATCAATAAATCGTCTATATATACTAATAAAAAATTTAAATGCTTTACAGCTTTGCTTATAGCTTTTTGAAAGACAGAAGGTCCGTTGCAAATTCCGAAAGGCATTTTAACACATTCGAAATGATTATCAGGAGTAACAAATCCTGTATATTTAATGGAATCTTCAGCTAAGGGTATCTGGTGAAAACCAGTTTTCATATCTATAGAAATAAAATATTTGGAATTTCCAAGTCGGTCTAGTTGGTCTTCAATAAGAGGAAGAGGGTATCTTTCTTTTTCTAAATTTTTGTTCAAAGCTCTAAAATCAATGCACATTCTGTCTGTCCCATCTTTTTTTTTTACTAATAGCACAGGGCTGGCAAATTGTGAATTACTTTCTCTAATAATATTTTTTTTTAATAAATCATCGCAAATATTTTTTACTTTTTCTCTTTCGATAGGTGCTAATCTATAGGGTCGATAGTATATAATTTCATTTGTTTTTAAACGCAAAGTCATTTCACCGGTTTTTACTGTACCGATATTATTTTCGGTCGGAAGTACTTCTTGAAAACGCTCAAACAGTTTTATTATTTTATTTTGAAGGTCCGTATTTAGATGTTTTATTGCTTCGCTCAATTGTTCGAAACTATTCGTAGTGGTCTGAATTATATTAATTTTATTAATGGGGTGTTCTAATGTCTCGTTGCGTGTTATTCTGCATCCTAAAGAGTCGATAACTACAGTAATATTAGAATATTCTTCTATTATATTTCTTCCTATTAAGCAATCGTACGAAAATCCTTTATCTTTAGTAACATAAAACTCAATTTCTAAACATACGTCGTTAATTTTTACCGGAATTGTTAATTTAGCAAATACGTGTAATTTTCCATTACCTATTCCTCCAAGCGTCAACGCAAAGGGATTAAGATGACAACTTAAGCGTCTAGCTACCGATTCCTTAATAATACTACAACTAGCGCCGGTATCAATTAGAGCATAAACTGTCACATCTCCTATAATTACGGGGGTTAATTTTAAATCTCTATTTTTTATGAAACCATCATCCAGTCAGCTATCTGATTGACTTGTCGCTATATTAGTTACATCTGGAGCACTTTTGCGCTTAGCGAAGCAAGTAGCTTCAGTATGCCCCATCTTTTTACAACTGGTACATTGGGGTGGTAAGGAGTTAGAGGAGGCACCGGGCTTTGGATTTAACGGGGGCCTATTTTCTCTATAAGGATTTCTATAACAATCTTTTCTCATATGGCCTAGTTTGTTACACGTGAAACAGCGATTTTCTTGAGTACTATCAATTTTTTGCCGCTTATTATTTGCTACAATAGCGGTAGCGTCGGTTTTATTGGAATCAAATGGCCGTTTCCTAGTATTTTTTACATACGTAGTGAATAAAGACATTAGTTCTGCAGTAGTCTTAACACGGCTGTTATGCGAGGCCATTTTAACAGTGACATCAACTATACCTCCACAAACAAGCTCTACCAGTTGTTCTTCACTAAAACTTATTTTGGTATTTCTTAACAATCTTAATTTTTCCCTAGCATATTCGCAATATGTATCGGAAGAATCTGACGTCAGCAACACAGCTTTTTGAAGTTTTTCGGATAAGTTCCGTTTTTGAGGATATAAATCCCTTAAAGTAGATCTGAACGACTCCCACGTCCTAACCTCTTCTGGATCCCACGTTTCGTACCATAATAATGCTGAACCTTTTAAGGCCTTACCGGCTTTAGCAACCGTTGCTATGCTGCTCCATCCCAGGTCTTCGGCGATGGAGTGTATGGTGTTACACCAGCTGTCAGCACCGTTGTCGTTGGTCTCAGGATTGAAAGGCGGCAGCACCACGTCATCACCACGATGTCGGTCGGACACAGCATCTCGAATGGCCTTCAGCAGGCTCTCCAACAATGCGGGGTCCATACCCAATGGAACTGTGCTTGAATATTTCCTGGAATTCATACATAAATATGTTATTAATGTTGTAATGGTCTTCGTATCCCACTTCTGATAAGAGATTTTTTGGTCCTATAAGTACCTATTTGAATTATATCATTTTGATAGAATTAAGGAATTACCTACCTTACAATGCATCCTAACATTTTGGGATTTTGAAATAATGAAATCGGAAGTCAGAAGTCAACAACTTTATTTCTTTAGGATTAGGTACCGAAAAACTATTCTAAGAATAAGAAATAAGGTGTTATTGAGATTCTGTTCACTTCAATCTTTTGTCCACCAGTGGAAGAAGTGAACAAGAAACCACTAGCAAATTTACTTAATCTCTTAGGTGTCTAGTACATGTTATTTTTTTATAAATAAAGCATAAAACAAATATTAATAAATAATGGTGGACTATCCACACAGCTTTATCCATTATATATTACATTATATATAACCACAACTTATACATTATCTATCTCTATGAATAGCGATAGACAAACATAAAACAATATAATCATGACTGACAATTTCATTGTCAAAAACCAACTAGCAGTAAAACAATAATTAAATTACTTAACTTTGCAACGGGAGGGGAGCTCCGCTCGGTCCGACGGCTGCTCGAACACTGTGCCTTAGTCGACCGTTCGACAGCCTTTTATACCAGTGAGCAAACAACACCTGCGCCTCGGGTGATC
Organism: Eupithecia tripunctaria; assembly: GCA_955876795.1. Lineage (NCBI taxonomy): Eukaryota > Metazoa > Arthropoda > Insecta > Lepidoptera > Geometridae > Eupithecia > Eupithecia tripunctaria. The sequence goes on from CATPCX010000047.1 coordinate 62,205, forward strand.
GTTACGTCATCAGCGGTATTCGACAACAAAATCTAACAAAATGTGGTTTTTTGCTTATAATTTCACTTAAAATTATATAGATAGTATTAACTTCGAATGAATACATTACTTTGCAGACAAAACAGTGTAAACAATACAGTTTTATCTGCAAAACAAGGCTAAAATACAACAAAATGTGGTTTTCTGCTTATAATTTCACTTAAATTATATAAATAGTATTAACTTCGAATGAATACATTACTTTGCAGACAAAACAGTGTAGACAATACAGTTTTATCTGCAAAACAAGGCTAAAATATAAAACTAAACAATACAACCAAAGGTAGGTTAATGTTTCACAGTATTATTACTTTATTTTATTCAGGAGCATATACACAGCTATACATTATATTTGTATCATATACTATCACGCGCGTCGTCCGACACCCGCTGATGGTGAAGTCGAAGAACCCGACGCACACCGGCGACGATATCCTGCAGCACATCAAGCGGAACGTGGACGTGATCGGGCTGGGCGTCGGGGTGAACGGCGTGCGCAAGTGTCGCGGCGGCGGCGTCGCCATCTCGCTGGAGAGTGCGCGCGAGAGAGGTAATTGATTGATTTAATTTAATTTGTATAAAATTTTTATTGAATATTGATTTGGTAGGTAAGTAAGTAATTAATACAACTCGTAGGTAAAATGTCTTATAAGACTAAAGACTTAAAATTAAAGGGTAGGGCTGGCGGGCAGCTCAAGTCGGGAAGGTTTGCTTCACCGAGAGCGGCGAAAACGCGGGAGGATGATGGAGCGCTGTCGTCGTCACTGGCGGCCGGATCGTCCGGCGGACTGGCGCCGCCGGCCGCGGCTCGCTCGGCGCTGCCGACGTTCCTCTCTCAGCCGCGGGGCGCCGTCGACAGGAATCCAAAGTCTGGAAACGAATGGCCGGTTAACATCGTAGGCACAATAAGGAAAAGACTAGAGTCCATCTCCGACCCGCCGACTTACCACCCACCTAGTTCTGAAGCCAGCGAGTTATCCTTCCGGCTGGGACAGGGCACGCCGGCCGACGACCCGCCCGCGCCCGACGCCCCCCGCGGAGACGAGGCGCCCGCGACGCCGCGCTCGCGCTCGGGTTCGCCCGCCGGCGCCGCGCCGCCTTCCTTCCTGGAGACGTCCGTGCTGGCGGCGGGCGAGCCGGTGCAGGACGCGCCGCGCCTCGCGAACCGTCTGCTGCAGAGCACGGTGGCCGAGCTCGAGAAGTCACGCAACCTCAACCGAGACATCAAGGAGGCGGTGCTGGCGGGCGTGCGCGGGCTCCACGGCATGGTGTTGCGCCTCGCGGACTCGCGCGCGCGGCACCTCCTCGAGAAGGAGCGCGCGCGCTCGCTCGCCGAGGGGCAGTGCGCTCTGCAGCAGCAGGTGTACGCGAACAAGCTGGAGGCGATCACCGAGTGCCTGCAGAGCAGTCTGGACGAGCTGCGGCACACGACCGGCAAGGCGGCGCAGGAGGCCGAGGCCGCGCGCCGTGCCGCGGAGCACCTCGGCGAGAGACTGGACGCGCGCCCGCCCGAGGAGACGGCCAGTCTGCGGCTGGTGGGCCAGCTGCTCGAGGAGGCGCACGCCATCCGCGAGGAGTGCTCCAACTCGCCGATGCCGCCTGCGCGCCTTGCGGAGCGTGATATGCCGTTGCACGCCGCGCCGGCGGTAGAGAGCGCGCCGCCGCCGAGTCGCGCCTCGTACGCGCGCGTCGTCCGACACCCGCTGATGGTGAAGTCGAAGAACCCGACGCACACCGGCGACGATATCCTGCAGCACATCAAGCGGAACGTGGACGTGATCGGGCTGGGCGTCGGGGTGAACGGCGTGCGCAAGTGTCGCGGCGGCGGCGTCGCCATCTCGCTGGAGAGTGCGCGCGAGAGAGAGGTGATGGAGGGCGCCATCCGCGCGCTCGGCGACGACTACAGCGTGTCGGAGCCTCGCCTCCGAGACCCGCAGCTGCGGCTCGTCGGCGTCGTCGCGGAGCTCACGGACGAGCGCCTCGCCTCGGCCCTGCTCCGACAGAACGAGGCGCTGCTCGCCGCCGTGCCCGAGACCGAGCGCAGCGTCCGAGTGGTGAGGCGCATCAAGGGAAGGAACGCAGGCCTCAACAACGTGGTCGTGCAGGCGAGCCCCGCGCTGTGGCGCGCGCTGCTCGAGCGGCGCGTGCGGCTCGGCTACCAGGTGGTGACGGCGCTCGACCAGTCGCCGCTCGTGCAGTGCTACCGCTGCCTCGGCTTCTCCCACCGCGTGTCCGAGTGCCGCGCGCCGGCGCCGCGCTGCGGATACTGCGCGGGCGAGCACGACACGCGCGCGTGCACCGCCCGCGGCACGGCGCCGCCCCACTGCACCAACTGCGCGGCGCGCCGGCTGCCGGGGGCGGAGCACCCCGCCTACAGCGCCGACTGCCCCGAGTGGCGCCGCTGGGACCGCATAGCGCGCCTCGCCGTGCGCTACTGCTGAGGGCACCGAGCCATCTGCGCAGATGAACGTACATATTAAAATACTGCAATACAACCTGGGCAGGGGCCGGGCGGCGACGCACGAGTGCCTGAGAGAGGCCACCTCCGCGGGTTTTCAATTGCTGCTTCTGCAGGAACCTTATGTCGGGGCGCGCGGCCGCATGGCGCCGCCGACGGGCTGCAGGGTGGTGCAGAGCGCGGCGGGGAGCGCCGACGCGCCGGTGCGCGCCGCCATCGTCATCACGGACCCGAACATTCGATACTCTGAAAACAATAATTATATTACTGAGGACATATCGGGCGTAGTCGTAAAAATTCAAAATTTAGATATAGGTATAATCAGCGTCTATTTGGATAGGGAATTAGATTTAGATATTTATCTTAATAAAATAAAAACCTTAGTACGAGACATGGCATGCTCGCGGGTGGTGGTGGCGGGCGACGTGAACGCTCGCAGCGCGTGGTGGGGCTGCGCGGAGGAGGACGCGCGCGGCGCCGCGCTCGCGGACCTGTTCGCGGAGCTCGGGCTCGAGGTGTGTAACGAGGGCCGCGAGCCGACCTTCCTCGCCTACCGGCACGGCGCGCCCGCCGCCAGCATCGTCGACGTGACCGCCTGCTCCGCCGCGCTGCTGCCCGCGCTCGCCGGCTGGCGCGTCGACCCCGCGCTCTGCACGCTCTCCGACCACAGGCCGGTCACCTTCACGCTGCGACTGGGCGCGCACCGCCCGGACCCCGCGCCCCCCCCGCCCACCACCAGGATCTACAACACGGGGAAGGCCAACTGGACTCTGTTCGAGGAGGAGCTCGAGCGGGAGATCTCGCGCGCCGAGCTGAGCGCCGCCGTGGGCGCGCTGGACGGGGAGGCGGCCGACAGAGCCGCCGACCTGTACACCGGGTGCGTGCTCGCGGCCTGCGAGAGGGCCATCCCTCGCATCCCGCCCAAGAGACTCCGCAGGGCCTGCCGCTGGTGGACGCCCGAGCTGGCCGGACTGAAGGCCGAGATGGTGCGCCGCAGGAGGAAGATCGCGAAGGCGAACCCTGCCAGGAGGCGGTACGTGGTCGACCGGTACCTGGAGGCTAGGACCGAGTACAGGGCCGCGATAGAGTCGGCCATGACCGCCAGCTGGAAGGAGTTCTGCACGGGCGAGACGGTGGAGGGAATATGGCGGAGGTCGTACCGCATTATGAAGGCGTGCGGAGCGCGGGCGCGCTCGGAGGATGCGCTGATGGCGGCGGCGGACGGGAGCGCGCTGGACGAGGCGCAGTCGGCGGCGCTGCTGGCCGACACCTTCTACCGCTGCGACGACCCGCGGCGGGACACGCCGCAGCACGACGCGCGCCGCGCCGCCGTGCGCGCCTGGGCCGCGGAGCTCGCGGAGACGGACACGCCTCACGTCGCCTTCACTGAAACGGAGCTGGAGACGGTACTGCGAACGATGAGCCCTAAGAGAGCGCCCGGGGGCGACGGGCTCACGCTGGACATCTGCCTCAGGGCCTACAGATGCGACAAGGCCCTGCTTGTGGGGCTGTATTCGCAGTGCCTTCGGCTAGGCTGTTTCCCTACATCGTGGAAGGTGGCGACCGTAAAGGTGATCCCCAAGCCGGGCAAAGATACTTACTCCACTCCCAAGTCGTACAGGCCGATCGGGCTTCTTCCCGTCTTCGGGAAGATGCTCGAGAAGCTGTTCGTGAACCGATTGCAGTGGCAGCTCGGCAAGGAGGGTCGCCTGGGCCCCTTCCAGTACGGGTTCACTCCGCAGCGAAGCGCAGAGGACGCCTTATTCGACGCCATGTCCGTTGTTCGCTCGAGCCTGGAACAAAAGAAGGTTATCGCGTTAGTCTCTCTAGATATTCAAGGCGCCTTCGACAATACCTGGTGGCCCGCTATTATAGAACAGCTAAGGGCTAACAATGTAGATACTGAGGTGGCGCGCCTCATTCTTAATTACCTATCAGACAGAAAAATAGTACTTAAATATGCTGGGCAAGTAGTACACAGAAACACCAGCATGGGTTGTATACAGGGGTCCACCTGCGGGCCGATCCTCTGGAACCTTCAGCTGGAGCCGGTGCTGGAGCAGACGCAGTACGGGGGCGTCAGGGTGCAGGCCTTCGCGGACGACCTCCTGATGATCGCCGCCGCAGCCGATGGAGTTGAGTTGGAGGGCATGGTCAACCGGGCGCTGGAGGTGATCACCCGGTGGGGAGAAGGCCTGAAATTAAAATTTGCTCCTGATAAAACGCAGGCACTGCTCATAACAAAGAAGCTCAGGTACCATACTCCCAGTATTATTATGGAGGGTGTCCCTATAGCCTATGGATCAGGTCTCAAAATATTAGGATTAACTATAGACCCCATTCTTAATTTCAGAATGCATCTAGAGACAGTTACCAATAAATCGATTGCATTTTATAAGGTAGTCTCTAGAGCGGCACGTGCACAATGGGGTCTCAATTCTGATATTTTGAGACTTATCTATATTGCTGTGGTGGAACCTACGGTCCTATATGCGGCCAGTAGTTGGGCGGATGTCTCCGATAGGGTTTTTGCACAAAAAATTCTAAACAGCCTCACTAGATCATTTGCAATCAAAATAAGCAAAGCTCACCGCACAACATCTTTGGTGTCTAGTGTCCTGCTGTCGAGACTGCTGCCTCTGCCCTTGAGGTTGAAGGAGAATGCACTTATCTACAGAGTAAAGAGAGGAGAGCCATTAACGGGTTTGCCGGGGCGTAGTATGGAGCTCAGGATAAGTCCATTCTCCTTACCCCACCCTGCGGAAAGAAAGTGCATAAGGTTTGGGCTTATCGAGTCTCAGGAGGTAGCATTGAGTCTAGGGAGCGATGAGCCCATCCTTTACACAGATGGCAGCAAGCTGGAGGGCAAGGTGGGCGGTGCTGTTACCATTTGGTCCGGGGGGCGTGAAGTCCGACACACTAGATTCCGGCTGGAAAGCTTCTGCAGTGTATTCCAGGCAGAGCTGTGTGCGATACTGAGAGCTCTCCAATTGGTTGAAAGCAGACGGGAGCCCACTTTCAGTATCGCCAGCGATTCTAGGTCCAGCCTCGAGGCAGTGAGCGACCCTAATTCGCTTCATCCATTGGTCGCTGCAATCAAGGAAAAAATGTTAATGCTTGCCCAGGATGGTAAAACTATTTCTTTGTACTGGGTCAAAGCCCATTGCGGTATTGAGGGCAATGAGAGGGCCGATGAGTTGGCGAAGCAAGCGGCCCTGAGAGATCGAAGACAGCCATTCTACGACAGGTTCCCTCTGTCCTATGCTAAGGGCTTAGCGAGGTCGAGCAGTATTGATGAGTGGCAACGGGTATATGATTCATCCCAGACAGGCAGTACAACAAAGTTATTTTTCAAGGACGTTTCATTGGCATATAGGACACTGACAAAAGTTAGCCTAGATAATTATTACTGTCAAATTCTTACCGGGCATGGCGGCTTTAATTCATATCTATTTAGGTTCGGCTTAACGCATTCTCCATTGTGCTCTTGCGGTAACGATACTGACCAATCTGTACAGCATCTTTTGTTGGAATGTGGCAGGTTTGGATTGTTAAGGCACGACTGCGAGAGTACAATGGATATCGATATTAATGTTGATAATTTAGAGGAAATAATTAGTGATAATAACTACAGACCTATCTTCCTGTCGTTTGCGAAGAATATTCTTCGCATAATCGGCAGAGAGAATGGGTCTTTTATTGAAAATAATTAGTACTTACGTATTTAATTTTGTTATTTCTGCTATCTGCAATAGTTCACTTTCATTTTAATTTTCATTAATTGTTTTGTTGTGATTCGACTTCGTTTGTTTGTTTTGATTTAGCACTGAGTCTTCTTCTTCTTTTTTATTTGGATGGAATCGTATTTGGTTGACTCCACATTGTGCTCTTGGTTGCAAACCGTCGACGTCGGTCGTCGGTCAGTCTAGTCTGCTGCCGTGGTTGGGTCGGGATTATAGGAAGGTATTTTTAAATTATAAATTTTCTCGTTTTAACTTCTTTTGTTTAAATTTATTTGTCTTAAGTTGCCTATTATCTAAATAGTTCCAGTTTTAGTTTACGGGCAAAAATTGTACTTGTGATTGAGGCCCGGCTGTTTATAATCTCTGGTTTATTTTGCTGTGGTCGGAACTTAGAAGTCTAAGAAATTCAATTAAAAAATTTATAATTTATTAAACTTTCCCTAAAACAAATTAACTTATTTTCTATTTTTATTTATTTAAACCTTCGTATTTTGTTAGTATGCTAATTTTGTTTATAAATGTGAGATTTTATTCCCTCTGACCACGGACGAAGGAAATCACCCTTGGTCGTTGCCTTTGACATGGGAGTTTGACTTTGACAGGGAAGTAGATTTCAGGGCTGACAGATGACGGAATCATAACTTCAATTCGTGTCTGCCCTGCCTTGTTTTGGTTGTTTACAGTTTATTGAGACAGTAAATTGGTGTAGATTTGATAATAACTACCAATATCTACTCAACACACTAATAGACACGGAATGCTGTATGTTTTTTAGGGTATAAATCTATCACATTGAGCCTGGATCATTTTTCGGTGAATTATTGATAGAATTATGGTAGTGTTTTGTGAGCCCGTGCGGTTAATTTAGTTTTACACTTCTACAGATTAAATAGAGTAGAATAGGTATGGACTGTTGTGTTCTAGCGTTGTTGTGGCTGGCGTGGCGGAGTGGGGCTAGACGGCACTGGTATTGGTGTCGCACGTTGTATTGTATGATTGGATGAGGGGGTGTTCATAGGTATGTCTGTGCATGTAATGTACATGTATTAAATATATGTATATGATATGCATGGGTGTATGCATGCTTGCACGCTCCCTCACTCCTGGGCTCGCTGGAGTGTGGCACTGGTGTTGATGTGGTTTGGCTCTGTTCCACTTCATCGGTTTAGGTAGCGTGGGAGCATAGCAGTCAGTCTTTGGTTTGTGTAGGTGTAGGATGGATTGAGTTGAGTTGCACGGGCTGCCCATGGAGTTTGGCACATTAAGAGGGAACTATTACAAACCGACACACTGGTGTCGGTTTTGTTGTTTTGTGATTTCTTACTTAAACTTTGGGATTTCTGATTTTTCTATGCTAGGTAGACCTAAAAGTTATGGTATTTTCTATATTTCTATACAGGTCCTAAAATACCTATATTAAAACGTTTTTCAAAATCGCAAAACTCTCTGAGTTGAGCAGTTGTGTGTTGAACAAAAATATGGTTTCTTTTTCTAAAATGTTATTTCAAAATACTTCTTAGTATGATTCAAACAGTTCATCCATTTGTATGAGAAATCGTTTAGAAGTCAAATTGATACCAGTTTAAAAGTGAAAAATTTTAATCATGGCCTAATTGGATACCTGCTGAAATTAGGTAGACATTTCTAACTATACCTAAAATGTAATGCTAAGAATAGGGTTAAAGCTACTTTTAACTAAGTTAAGTTCTCTTGGATCTATCAATAAAATTTTAGAGCTGCTATCCTAATTTTAAGACCGTTAGTTTAATAGTTGAATTTTTCAAGCAACTAAAAGGTTACGCAAGGAATAAATATGATTATAGCCATTTTAACTAAATTCAGTTGTTTTAGGTCTGTCAGCTCAAATTTAAAGCTGTTATCCTAAATTTGAAACATGTCAGGAGGGTGTGCGTGATTGCCGCCACCGGCGCCGCGTCGAGGCACTTGGAGTTGTGCCTTAGCGGCTACTTGTGCCGCGCCGCGGCATCGGGGGTGTGCGTGGGTGCCGCCGCCGGCGCCGCGTCGAGGCACTTGGAGTTGTGCCTTAGCGGCTACTTGTGCCGCGCCGCGGCATCGGGGGTGTGCGTGGGTTCCGCCGCCGGCGCCGCGTCGAGGCACTTGGAGTTGTGCCTTAGCGGCTACTTGCGCCGCGCCGCGGCATTGGGGGTGTGCGTGATCGCCGCCACCGGCGCCGCGTCGAGGCGCTTGGAGTTGTGCCTTAGGGGCTACTTGTGCCGCGCCGCGGCATCGGGGGTGTACGTGAGCGCCGCCGCCGGCGCCGCGTCGAGGCACTTGGAGTTGTGCCTTAGCGGCTACTTGCGCTGCGCCGCGGCATTGGGGGTGTGCGTGGGCGCCGCCGCCGGCGCCGCGTCGAGGCGCTTAGGGTTGTGCCTTAGCGGCTACTTGTGCCGCGCCGCGGCATCGGGGGTGTGCGTGGGCGCCGCCGCCGGCGCTGCGTCGAGGCGCTTGGAATTGTGCCTTAGCGGATGCTTGAGTCGCGCCGCGGCACCGGGGGTGTGCCTGGACGCCGCCGCCGGCGCCGCGTCGAGGCGCTTAGGGTTTTGCCTTAACGGCTGCTTGTGTCGCGCCGCCGCGGCATCGGGGGTGTGCGTGGATGCCGCCGCCGGCGCCGCGTCGAGGCGCTTAGGGTTGTGCCTTAGCGGCTGCTTGTGTCGCGCCGCGGCATCGGGGGTGTGCGTGGATGCCGCCGCCGGCGCCGCGTTGAGGCGCTTAGGGCTGTGCCTTAGCTGCTGCTTGTGTCGCGCCGCGGCATCGAGGGTGTGCGTGGACGCCGCCGCCGGCGCCGCGTCGAGGCGCTTTGGGCTGTGCCTCAGCTGCTGCTTGTGTCGCGCCGCGGCATCGGGGGTGTGCGTGGGCGCCACCGCCGGCGCCGCGTTTAGGCGCTTGGAGTATATTCCCTACTTTTTACTAGCTATATGTATTTTATTGGATTGTTCCATCTTATTTTTTATATATATCCTCTTTCCCCTCATGCTACAAATATAAATTAACTGAGGCCTGAAATCAACAAACTACCTTAATAGCTGCATTCATAATTTATGAGGCTTAGTAATCACTTAGGTACATGCTTAATGTTAATTTAGAGATAAGTTTGTCGATTTTATTTTATTTTGAACATTACTATGTATTATAATTTAATGAATAATATTTATTAATTATTAATCGAATTTGTTACGCAAATTTTTGATTTGTTTATATATAAAGTAAAATACTTATTACAATGAATTTAGTAAAATATAATGAATTATTTATATAATTTGTATTTGTTATTTCTTTCATTGGTACTCCAAGGATTAAATTGATAATTCTACGGATGTATTTCTGAAAAAAATTGTATCAAATTTAACTTTAAAAATAATAATAATAATAATAACATTCTATTGTCTATGAATCAGATAATTATACTTAGTATATTACAATTAATTTCAGATTTATCAATTATATATTTCTATTATTTTGTTCTGTTAAATCGGTACTCTGAGAAATATACTTATTATTTCTACAGATGTATTGGTTAAAATTTGTATTCATTTATTATGTATTTACAGTGTTTCATTAAAAATAATTATATTAATAATTTATTGTTTACAATATGATTAAAAGGATATTTTAGAATAAGATAAACAATGGAAAAATTTGATCAAAAAAAAAAACAAAAAAAGAAAATGATGCCAAAGGGGGAAAAGAAAAAAAAAAATAGAACAAAAAAAAACAAAAAAAAAAAAAAAAAAAAAAAAACAAATAATAATAATATTAATATAAAAAAAAACAGGAAAAAAAATATATATATTAAGTAAACGTAATAGATGATAAGTAGTTATATTGCAGAAAAGAATAAATATTACTCAATAATGTATACAATATTGATTCTGTAAACTATGTAATTTAGGGGTGAATGGTTGTATGAATGAGTGTGTGATATTGTGTGAATGTCCTTAGTTTTTAAGAAATGTAGTAGGTACTATTGTTGTTATTTTTATTTTAATTACAGGTATAATTCAAAGTTCCATGTCTATAATGATGTTGCATTTGACA
>CATPCX010000047.1:75000-85000 GCA_955876795.1 Eupithecia tripunctaria
ATGCTCCTGAATAAAATAAAGTAATAATGTGAAACATTAACCTAACTTTGGTTGTTTTGTTTAGTTTTACATTTTAGCATTGTTTTGCAGATAAAACTGTATTGTTTACACTGTTTTGTCTGCAAAGTAAAGTATTCATTCGAAGTTAATACTATTTATATAATTTAAGTGAAATCATAAGCAGAAAACCCCATTTTGTTAGATTTTGTTGTATTTTAGCCTTGCTTTGCAGATAAAACTGTATTGTTTACACTGTTTTGTCTGCAATGTAATGTATTCATTCGAAGTTAATACTATCTGTATAATTTTAAGTGAAATTATAAGCAGAAAACCACATTTTGTTAGATTTTGTTGTCGAATACCGCTGATGACGTAACGATCACCCGAGGCGCAGGTGTTGTTTACTCACTGGTATAAAAGGCTGTCGAACGGTCGACTAAGGGACAGTGATCGAGCAGCAGTCGGACCGAGCGGAGCTCCCCCCTCGTTGCAAAGTTAAGTAATTTAATTATTGTTTTACTGCTAGTTGGTTTTTGACATTGAAATTGTCAGTCAAGATTATAATGTTTTATTGTTTTATGTTTGTCTCTTCATAGAGATAGATAATGTATAAATTGTGGTTATATAGATAATGGATAGTGCTGTGTGGATTGTCCACTATTATTTATTATTATTTATTTTATGTTTTATTCTAAAATAACATGTACTAGACACCTAAGAGATTAAGTAAAATTGCTAGTGGTTTCTTGTTCACTTCTTCCACTAGTGGACAAAAGATTGAAGTGAACAGAATTTCAATAACACCTTATTTCTTATTTTTATAATAGTTTTGCGGTACTTAAGTCTAAAGAAATAAAGTTATTGGCTTCTGACTTCAGATTTCATTATTTACAATTCCCAAAATGTTAGGATGCATTGTGATGTAGGTAATTCCTTAATCCTATCAAAATTATATAGTTCGACTAGGTACTTATAGGTCGAAAATCTCTTATCAGAAGTGGGGATAGCCAGGAACTGTTTCAAAGTTCTAATATGTTCTTTCACAAGTTTCAGGTTGGATCCCGCAGCAGACCTGCGTGGACGAAGGTCTTGCTCAAGCCGATTTCTGACTGATGCTTCCAATCCACGACGAGATGGTGGACGTGCTGCTACCAATGCCCGGTCCTACGACAGACTTGCTATTTGTTGCAACTACATTGAGGTGCTGATCAACGAAATTCGGACGAAGTCACGAAGGATCGGAAGGGTTCGTAAACTAGATACGACGACGTAAAAACGTGACGTAAGACGGTCTTACACGATTTTGTTTTGGTAGCTATAAACTTGAACTGTATCATAATAAGAAACTTCAGGAATAAGTAGGCTTACAATTCATAAAAACCTACAAAATTCTTAAGAATTACGATACAAAATTTGCAACTTCTAGTATTGCTCGATCGATGTTTTCATATTGTTCTGAAATTGTAGTGGTTGACATAGCATTGTCAATGCAAACTTATTTTTAACTACCGGCAGTTTATCATTTTGACATCGTTTACTACTTTGGTTCAATTAGTGCCAACAATTTTTTTTTATTTATTAGTTTCTTTTGAATTTCACTTATAAAAAAATTGGCCAAATACAAATGCTAGTGAAACAAAAAAAAAAAGAACAGAATAATATACCGGTATTGACTTTTATCTATCTTGATATAATTATATATCTGTTATATGGATGTTATAAGGAAATTGCATTGGATGGTACATGTTCATAAATTTGACGACGTTGAGATCTAAATGATGTGCTTTGTTTATTGCCCAAGAGTTTAAGATTGTTGGTTTGAGGCCACCAGTCTAAAGATGGGGCTTGGTTATTTTGGTGACTTGAAGTCTGTTGGCTTGGTCCGCTATTAAATAAAAACAGTTATGTATGGTCATATCTTATGAACATGTACATTAGCAAAAGTTTTGTCAAACAACAAAATATATATATATATATATATGTACAAGATTAGGTACATATTAAACAGAAAAAAAAACGAATAAGGTCTGGTATAAATCATTTTTTTATTAAATTCACATGTAAACAAAGTGGCTTTTATGGACATTGTCAAATAAACGAAAACAAAATAATAAAGTGAAATAATAACAGAATCAGTATAAACTAAATGAATGGTAAATAAAACACGTACCCAACAAAATTAGAAACACTTTATAGGGTTGGTTAAAAAAAAAGTGCTTTACAAGGATTTCAAATGAATAAAATCAAAAAAAAAAAATTTTTAAAACATTATTTTTACTACAAAATATTACGCATAATATGACATAGTTTCATGAATTTATAGTATTTTAAATATTTTCGATAAATTATAACATCAAATATGATAAACAAGACAGGTATTGGTAGAAGTCTCCCCCATTTCTCTCCATGGTTTTTCTGTCTCTGGCTTGTCTCATCCATTTTGGTCCGATTTATTTTTTTAAATACGCTTCCGTGGTCGCCCTTTGCTTCCTTTATTTTCTCGTGGTATCAATTCCGTCACTTTTTAACCGACTTCAAAAAAAGGAGGAAGGTGTCAATTTGACTGTATTTTTTTATGTTTGTTATCTTAGGACTTTTGACTGAGTGATCCGACTTTGATAGTTTTTTTATAATTTATTTTTGGAAGCTGGTGCTTCTTTATAATTCTATGTCAATATTGCCCAGTTCGGACTTTGTCTATCTTGTATCGTCCATCTTACTGACATGTTCTGCCCAGTTCCACCCAGCTCCACTTGAATGACCGTATTCTAGTTATGTCAAATCGTTTTTGTTTTGACTCTAAGGAAGTGTTTGTTAAGGAATTTAGAAGAGTAAAAAAAAATTGGTGAATTGCATTTTATACCATGCTCAATTATAGGGTAGTAAAACCAAACTCCTTACAAAAAATAAAAAAAAGTCTTTTGTCAATTCAATACCTACATTAGTGACAGCTTAATATTTTTATCGGAATAGTTTTCCTTTTATGTTGTCAGCTTAGCCGAGCGATTAGCCGAAGGTTCAGTAATCAGTAAATATAATAATGTAAAAAGATTCTTTTGGCAATTCAATACATTAATGAGAGCTTAATATTTTAATCTTATCGTTATAGTTTTCCTTTTATGTAGTCAGCTTAGCCGAGCGATTAGTGAAAGGTTCAGTAATCAGTAAATATATTACACCCAATATATTATTTAGAATCTGATGAAGATAAACTAAGCAACAGCTTAGAATAGAATAGAATAGAATAAAAAAAAAACATTTATTTGGACACAGGTACATAAAGAGTTTCAAAAATAAACAATCGACAAACAAAAACAGTATAACATGGAGGTAAAAGTGTCATGAAAGGGTGATGGTAGTTTACATTAAATATATGGGTCTGCCTCCACGTCCCTTTTAATTTTTATCAATAAAGAGCTCTGTATCAACAGATAAATTGATTAATAAATATAGGGATCAAAGTTTGAAAAAGGTTATAATATAATAAATAATTATATGATTGTGTTTGCTGCAAATATGTTTGAATGTTAATGTTATACAAAATAGTAAGAAAATAGATGAAACAAAAATTAGGCGCTTTATTAGTTTGTTATTCGTCGATCGTGAGGTAGTAAGTGTGTATGCTGTGAAATTTTAGTACTGTACAAAGATAAAGAATACTGTTGGAGTGAGCTTCCCGATACGCTTCAAAAACTAACTATGTAAACAAAAAAAAAAAAAAAAAGAATGAGTGATGTTCCCATAAAAATGCATAGCTTAGAGCTTAGAGATAGTGCTGATCGCTATAAGAAGTTAAAATAACTTGCACAATATAACAAAAGCTCAAGAAAAAAATTGCTGAGATGGCCAAGTGAATGGCTTATACAGAATAATGACTTTGAAGAATCACTTTGATCAGTACCGTAATAGATTATTGTGTTACAAAGTAAAATAAATAATATATTATTAAGATATTGGTTCTGTTACAATAAAATTATTACATAAAAACATTTTACTGTATAAAGTTAAGTATAATATGTTAAAATAAAATACATATTATAATATTAAAATATTGGTTCTGTTACCATAACATTATTGTATTTAAACATTTTTACGGTGTAAAGCTAATTTTATATAGAATGTTTAATTCGTTACTGTATAAAGATAATTAAATTATTTACACATAGACAACTCATAGATTGAAATGTAGTTGGTATGTTTATATACATAGATATAATTGCCAGGAGCATACACATAGATGGGCTGGGATGACTAGGACACTGGTCTATTCTTTGCCTGATGTTGACCTGAATGTCATTTGCAGTGGTGGCAGGGTCTTCATGTCAAGGCACTGAATATTAGACCAACTCATGAATGTGTTGGACACTGATCGATTCTTTGCTTTATGGTTATCTGAATGTCATGTGCAGGGGTGACAGGATCCTTAAAACGAGGCACTGAATTAAAATTAAAACTGTGCATCCATGGGTTGGTACTGCTGGTCGATTTCTGCCCTGATACTTCACTGGTATTCATGCTGCAGATGATAGGTGTTGTATGTCATGGGATACTTCACTGGTATTCATGCTGCAGATGATAGGTGTTGTATGTCAAGGGCAGGGACAGCAGGCTAATTTGGGGGTCAATTGTAGTTGGTACTTTGAGAACAAAGTACTTGTCAGTATGGCCGTGATAGTATATGATACAAATATAATGTATAGCTGTGTATATGCTCCTGAATAAAATAAAGTAATAATGTGAAACATTAACCTAACTTTGGTTGTTTTGTTTAGTTTTACATTTTAGCATTGTTTTGCAGATAAAACTGTATTGTTTACACTGTTTTGTCTGCAAAGTAAAGTATTCATTCGAAGTTAATACTATTTATATAATTTAAGTGAAATCATAAGCAGAAAACCCCATTTTGTTAGATTTTGTTGTATTTTAGCCTTGCTTTGCAGATAAAACTGTATTGTTTACACTGTTTTGTCTGCAATGTAATGTATTCATTCGAAGTTAATACTATCTGTATAATTTTAAGTGAAATTATAAGCAGAAAACCACATTTTGTTAGATTTTGTTGTCGAATACCGCTGATGACGTAACGATCACCCGAGGCGCAGGTGTTGTTTACTCACTGGTATAAAAGGCTGTCGAACGGTCGACTAAGGGACAGTGATCGAGCAGCAGTCGGACCGAGCGGAGCTCCCCCCTCGTTGCAAAGTTAAGTAATTTAATTATTGTTTTACTGCTAGTTGGTTTTTGACATTGAAATTGTCAGTCAAGATTATAATGTTTTATTGTTTTATGTTTGTCTCTTCATAGAGATAGATAATGTATAAATTGTGGTTATATAGATAATGGATAGTGCTGTGTGGATTGTCCACTATTATTTATTATTATTTATTTTATGTTTTATTCTAAAATAACATGTACTAGACACCTAAGAGATTAAGTAAAATTGCTAGTGGTTTCTTGTTCACTTCTTCCACTAGTGGACAAAAGATTGAAGTGAACAGAATTTCAATAACACCTTATTTCTTATTTTTATAATAGTTTTGCGGTACTTAAGTCTAAAGAAATAAAGTTATTGGCTTCTGACTTCAGATTTCATTATTTACAATTCCCAAAATGTTAGGATGCATTGTGATGTAGGTAATTCCTTAATCCTATCAAAATTATATAGTTCGACTAGGTACTTATAGGTCGAAAATCTCTTACGCGCTTCAGCCTCCCCAATCGACGGAGTGGCGGCAGGACCCTCTCCTACGAGCCAGGTGCAAGCACCTAATGTGCGGCGGAGTATAGGAGAGTGGGAAAGTGGCACGGTCGATCTAACCAGGCCAAGCACTTCAACCGCATTGTCACGGTCTCCAAAGAAACCAGCGGCGGCTCCGGCGGCCCCCTTGGGACCGAAAGAGAAGGTAGCACCCACAGCATTGAAACCAGCGACGCGGAGAGTATCCGTGGAGACAGCGAGTGGGTCGCCGAAGCTGTCGGCAGATGTAGCGAAAACCACCAACAGAGTACACGAGTGCCGGGTCTGGCTTCAGAGGGCAAAATCGCACCTGGCTGAGTCTCGCAATCTGAAGTCAGACCTCAAGGCGGGCATTGCTCTGGCGGTGGAGAAAATGTATCAGCTGATGAAAGACGAGGCGGCTGCAGCTGCATCTGAAAAAGAAAAGATGAATATTAGTAAAGAAGCTAAAGGTAATAATGAGAAGGAAATGGTGAAGAAACAAGAAAAAGAAAATCAGGAACTTATACGTTTAATGAAAGAACAGGGTGAAAAGATAGATAGGACCCACCTGGAAATAGAAAAGCTGAAAGACACAATCGCGTTGCATCACACAACTTCCTTGACACAGGGCACCTATGCAAGCGTGACATCAACGCAGCCAAGCAGACAGGGGCCCGAGAGGAGTGCGCTTCACTCCATACTAGTCACGTCGAAAGACGAAAACCATTCCGGAGACGAAGTTGTGGACGAGATTAGGAAAGCTGTAAACGCGAAGGATGGATGGGTCACTGTCGAGAGGATCCGGAAGGTTAAGGATAAGAAGGTTATCATAGGATGCAAGACGGAAGAAGAAAGGGAAAGAATTAAGGAGCGACTCAAGGGTGCTGACGGTCGGCTTGTTGTCGAGGAGATGAAAAACCAGGACCCCATGCTGGTTCTCAAAGGCGTGCTGAAGCTGAATAGCGATAAAGACATCTTAGCAGCTTTGAGAAACCAAAATGGGGGGGTTTTTCATGGCCTCGACAAGAAGGATGACCGAGTGGAGGTACGTTTCAAACGACGAGCCAGAAACCCGCTCACGAACCACATAGCGCTAAGGGTGTCCCCGCAAATCTACAGTCGTATGATGGCCAAGGGAGCAGTCCACATAGACCTGCAGAGGGTTAAAGTCGAAGACCAGTCCCCTCTTGTGCAGTGCTCTATGTGCTTAGCTTACGGACACGGACGGCGGTTTTGTGTGGACACCTTACCGAAATGCAGCCATTGTGGCGGCCCGCACATGAAGAACGAATGTGCAGAGTACATGGCAGAAGCAGCACCATCTTGCTGCAATTGCATGGCCGCCAAAATGGAGAATGCAGAGCATAACGCTTTTAGCCCCGAATGCCCAGTGCGTAGGAGGTGGGAGGCATTGGCGAGGGCTAAAGTAGCGTATTGCTAAGGTGGTTCCAAGTCACTCCGGGGCAGGCGATCTCACCAGAGGATATGCAGTGGCCCAAGCGAACCTCCAGAGAAAAGAACTGGCAACCACGGAACTCTTTATAGAGGCCAGCAGACGAAATCTGGCATTTGCACTGGTCCAGGAGCCCTATGTGGGCGGGGCAAAGAGGATGAAGGACTACCGTGGGGCGAGAGTCTTCCAGTGCGCTAAAGTAGGAGATGGGACTGTGAAGGCGGCTATAGTGGTCTTTAACCACGAGCTTGAAGCCACCCAGTGCCCGAAACTCACGACTAACAACGTGGTAGTGGTGAGGATCCGAACCAGCGCCTGGGAAATCGCGGCGGTATCCTTCTACTTCGAGCCAGACCAGCCCATAGAGCCATACCTGGAACAGGTAAAGAAGATCAGAGAGGAGCTGGGCCCAAGAGGACTGCTAATAGGAGGCGACTGTAACGCCAAGAGCACCTGGTGGGGCAGCACCATAGAAGACCACAGGGGAGCAGAGATGTCCGGGACCCTGGAAGAGTCTGGATTACAGGTACTCAATACAGGTGATACGCCCACTTTCGACACCGTGAGGGGTAACGTGGCGTACACAAGTTTCGTAGATATTACAGCCTGTACGGAAGACCTATTAGACTTGGTAGATAACTGGAGGGTAGACCAGGAGATGACGAGCTCGGACCACAACGCTATCTTGTTTGAAATACAACTCCGCCGTTGTAGAGGCCTCAAAGTACAGAGGACAACGAGGCTCTACAACACAAGAAAAGCGAAATGGGACCTTTTCGACAGTAAATTAGCTCAAATAAAATTAGACCTCAACATAAATTTAGAAAACATTCCATTAATAAATAGTAAAACCGATTTAGAAACTTTTACCTTAAATTTTACAGATGCCATCACTGAGGCATGCAAGGCCAGCATGCCAATAAAGAAGAGTACTGAGGTGCTCAAGGTCCCATGGTGGAATGATGAGCTCGCAAGGCTGAAAAAAGTTACCACTACCTTTAGGCGAAAGATCAGGAACGCGGCACCTCACCGCAGATTAATAGTGGTAGCTGAGTACCTGAAAAAGAAAGAGGAATATGAGTGCCAAGCCAAGAAAGCCCAAATAGACAGCTGGAAGGAGTTCTGTAGAAGACAGGACAAGGAAGGAGTATGGGACGGTATTTACCGCATCATCCGTAGGACCACCAGGAGACAAGAAGACTTGACCCTAACCAAAGACGGTGCATTCCTAAACCCAAGAGAGTCGACGAACTTACTAGCGGAGACATTCTACCCACAAGACCTGGAGGAAACTGACGATGAGGAACATCGCCGCGTTAGAGAAGCGGCAAAGCGGGTAAACGAGTGGAAGCATGATGAATGCCATGACCCGCCGTTTACACTGCTCGAGCTAAAGACCGCGGTGGGGAGTTTTAACCCAAAGAAGGCCCCTGGAGCGGATGGCTTCACAGCGGATATCTGCAGTAGAGCGATCTACCAGGACCTGGACGCGTCCCTTGCCCTCTTTAACAAGTACCTGGAAATGGGTCACTTCCCGGACATCTGGAAGCAGGCAACCGTGGTTGTTCTGAGAAAACCGGGCAAGGATGACTACACGAACCCCAAGGCTTATAGGCCTATTGGCCTACTGCCGGTCTTGGGGAAGGTTCTGGAGAAGATGACAGTAGCACGGATTAAATGGCACCTAGTACCGAGGATCAGTACTCGCCAGTTTGGATTCATGCCACAGAGGAGCACCGAAGACGCCCTCTATACGCTAATAAACCATGTCAAGGACAGGATCAGGCTGAAAAAGCTGGTAACCCTAGTGTCATTGGATATAGAGGGCGCCTTCGATAGCGCGTGGTGGCCGATTATTCGAATTCGTCTGGCTGAGGAAAAGTGTCCGGTCAATATCAGGAGGCTACTTGACAGCTATCTCGACTGCAGAAAAGTCAGTGTAAGATTCGCCGGGGAAGAATGCACGAGGAGCACCAACAAGGGTTGTGTGCAAGGGTCAATCGGTGGACCCATCTTATGGAACCTTCTTCTGGATCCTCTGTTGCGGGGGTTGGGGGATAGGGGGGTGTGGGTACAGGCCTTTGCCGACGACGTGGTGTTGGTATTTGACGGAGACACTGGGCTTGACGTCTCGAGGCAGGCCAACGCTGCGCTCGCCTATGTGCAGCAGTGGGGTGTTCGAAACAAGCTGAAGTTTGCGCCACACAAAACCTGCGCAATGGTAGTAACAAAGAAGCTGAAGTACGACACCCCGCTGCTGACCATGGGAGGAGTGAGCGTTGGCATGTCAAGGGAGGTTAAGATCCTAGGACTGACTATAGACGATAAATTGACATTCAACACGCACGTCGCACAACAGTGCAAGAAAGCACTTGCTATTTATCAACAGCTTGCAAAAGCCGCGAAAGTTGATTGGGGTCTACACCCCGAGGTCATACACATGATCTACACGGCTACAATTGAGCCCATCATAATGTATGCCTCGCCGGTGTGGGCGCCTGCCGCCAAGAAACTCGGGGTGCGCAAGTTGCTCGCCATGGTCCAAAGAGGTTTCGCCCAGAAGCTCTGCAAATCTTACCGAACAGTCTCCCTGAACTCGGCATTGGTCCTGGCGGGGATACTGCCTCTCGACCTCCGGATACAGGAAGCAGCCGCACTGTACGAGGCAAAGAGAGGGTCATCCCTGTCCTGTCTTAAGGACAGAGAGCCCGAGCGTCCGGTGGGGTTTGCAGAATCTCCTCATCCGGCCGAACATCTAAGCTATGAGTGCGTCCGCCTGGAAGACCAAAACCTTGTGGACAGGTACAATGTGCAGCAGGTGCGAATAT
>CATPCX010000048.1:0-5000 GCA_955876795.1 Eupithecia tripunctaria
ACCTAACCTAACCTAACCTAACCTAACCTAACCTAACCTAACCTAACCTAACCTAACCTAACCTAACCTAACCTAACCTAACCTAACCTAACCTAACCTAACCTAACCTAACCTAACCTAACCTAACCTAACCTAACCTAACCTAACCTAACCTAACCTAACCTAACCTAACCTAACCTAACCTAACCTAACCTAACCTAACCTAACCTAACCTAACCTAACCTAACCTAACCTAACCTAACCTAACCTAACCTAACCTAACCTAACCTAACCTAACCTAACCTAACCTAACCTAACCTAACCTAACCTAACCTAACCTAACCTAACCTAACCTAACCTAACCTAACCTAACCTAACCTAACCTAACCTAACCTAACCTAACCTAACCTAACCTAACCTAACCTAACCTAACCTAACCTAACCTAACCTAACCTAACCTAACCTAACCTAACCTAACCTAACCTAACCTAACCTAACCTAACCTAACCTAACCTAACCTAACCTAACCTAACCTAACCTAACCTAACCTAACCTAACCTAACCTAACCTAACCTAACCTAACCTAACCTAACCTAACCTAACCTAACCTAACCTAACCTAACCTAACCTAACCTAACCTAACCTAACCTAACCTAACCTAACCTAACCTAACCTAACCTAACCTAACCTAACCTAACCTAACCTAACCTAACCTAACCTAACCTAACCTAACCTAACCTAACCTAACCTAACCTAACCTAACCTAACCTAACCTAACCTAACCTAACCTAACCTAACCTAACCTAACCTAACCTAACCTAACCTAACCTAACCTAACCTAACCTAACCTAACCTAACCTAACCTAACCTAACCTAACCTAACCTAACCTAACCTAACCTAACCTAACCTAACCTAACCTAACCTAACCTAACCTAACCTAACCTAACCTAACCTAACCTAACCTAACCTAACCTAACCTAACCTAACCTAACCTAACCTAACCTAACCTAACCTAACCTAACCTAACCTAACCTAACCTAACCTAACCTAACCTAACCTAACCTAACCTAACCTAACCTAACCTAACCTAACCTAACCTAACCTAACCTAACCTAACCTAACCTAACCTAACCTAACCTAACCTAACCTAACCTAACCTAACCTAACCTAACCTAACCTAACCTAACCTAACCTAACCTAACCTAACCTAACCTAACCTAACCTAACCTAACCTAACCTAACCTAACCTAACCTAACCTAACCTAACCTAACCTAACCTAACCTAACCTAACCTAACCTAACCTAACCTAACCTAACCTAACCTAACCTAACCTAACCTAACCTAACCTAACCTAACCTAACCTAACCTAACCTAACCTAACCTAACCTAACCTAACCTAACCTAACCTAACCTAACCTAACCTAACCTAACCTAACCTAACCTAACCTAACCTAACCTAACCTAACCTAACCTAACCTAACCTAACCTAACCTAACCTAACCTAACCTAACCTAACCTAACCTAACCTAACCTAACCTAACCTAACCTAACCTAACCTAACCTAACCTAACCTAACCTAACCTAACCTAACCTAACCTAACCTAACCTAACCTAACCTAACCTAACCTAACCTAACCTAACCTAACCTAACCTAACCTAACCTAACCTAACCTAACCTAACCTAACCTAACCTAACCTAACCTAACCTAACCTAACCTAACCTAACCTAACCTAACCTAACCTAACCTAACCTAACCTAACCTAACCTAACCTAACCTAACCTAACCTAACCTAACCTAACCTAACCTAACCTAACCTAACCTAACCTAACCTAACCTAACCTAACCTAACCTAACCTAACCTAACCTAACCTAACCTAACCTAACCTAACCTAACCTAACCTAACCTAACCTAACCTAACCTAACCTAACCTAACCTAACCTAACCTAACCTAACCTAACCTAACCTAACCTAACCTAACCTAACCTAACCTAACCTAACCTAACCTAACCTAACCTAACCTAACCTAACCTAACCTAACCTAACCTAACCTAACCTAACCTAACCTAACCTAACCTAACCTAACCTAACCTAACCTAACCTAACCTAACCTAACCTAACCTAACCTAACCTAACCTAACCTAACCTAACCTAACCTAACCTAACCTAACCTAACCTAACCTAACCTAACCTAACCTAACCTAACCTAACCTAACCTAACCTAACCTAACCTAACCTAACCTAACCTAACCTAACCTAACCTAACCTAACCTAACCTAACCTAACCTAACCTAACCTAACCTAACCTAACCTAACCTAACCTAACCTAACCTAACCTAACCTAACCTAACCTAACCTAACCTAACCTAACCTAACCTAACCTAACCTAACCTAACCTAACCTAACCTAACCTAACCTAACCTAACCTAACCTAACCTAACCTAACCTAACCTAACCTAACCTAACCTAACCTAACCTAACCTAACCTAACCTAACCTAACCTAACCTAACCTAACCTAACCTAACCTAACCTAACCTAACCTAACCTAACCTAACCTAACCTAACCTAACCTAACCTAACCTAACCTAACCTAACCTAACCTAACCTAACCTAACCTAACCTAACCTAACCTAACCTAACCTAACCTAACCTAACCTAACCTAACCTAACCTAACCTAACCTAACCTAACCTAACCTAACCTAACCTAACCTAACCTAACCTAACCTAACCTAACCTAACCTAACCTAACCTAACCTAACCTAACCTAACCTAACCTAACCTAACCTAACCTAACCTAACCTAACCTAACCTAACCTAACCTAACCTAACCTAACCTAACCTAACCTAACCTAACCTAACCTAACCTAACCTAACCTAACCTAACCTAACCTAACCTAACCTAACCTAACCTAACCTAACCTAACCTAACCTAACCTAACCTAACCTAACCTAACCTAACCTAACCTAACCTAACCTAACCTAACCTAACCTAACCTAACCTAACCTAACCTAACCTAACCTAACCTAACCTAACCTAACCTAACCTAACCTAACCTAACCTAACCTAACCTAACCTAACCTAACCTAACCTAACCTAACCTAACCTAACCTAACCTAACCTAACCTAACCTAACCTAACCTAACCTAACCTAACCTAACCTAACCTAACCTAACCTAACCTAACCTAACCTAACCTAACCTAACCTAACCTAACCTAACCTAACCTAACCTAACCTAACCTAACCTAACCTAACCTAACCTAACCTAACCTAACCTAACCTAACCTAACCTAACCTAACCTAACCTAACCTAACCTAACCTAACCTAACCTAACCTAACCTAACCTAACCTAACCTAACCTAACCTAACCTAACCTAACCTAACCTAACCTAACCACCTAACCTAACCTAACCTAACCTAACCTAACCTAACCTAACCTAACCTAACCTAACCTAACCTAACCTAACCTAACCTAACCTAACCTAACCTAACCTAACCTAACCTAACCTAACCTAACCTAACCTAACCTAACCTAACCTAACCTAACCTAACCTAACCTAACCTAACCTAACCTAACCTAACCTAACCTAACCTAACCTAACCTAACCTAACCTAACCTAACCTAACCTAACCTAACCTAACCTAACCTAACCTAACCTAACCTAACCTAACCTAACCTAACCTAACCTAACCTAACCTAACCTAACCTAACCTAACCTAACCTAACCTAACCTAACCTAACCTAACCTAACCTAACCTAACCTAACCTAACCTAACCTAACCTAACCTAACCTAACCTAACCTAACCTAACCTAACCTAACCTAACCTAACCTAACCTAACCTAACCTAACCTAACCTAACCTAACCTAACCTAACCTAACCTAACCTAACCTAACCTAACCTAACCTAACCTAACCTAACCTAACCTAACCTAACCTAACCTAACCTAACCTAACCTAACCTAACCTAACCTAACCTAACCTAACCTAACCTAACCTAACCTAACCTAACCTAACCTAACCTAACCTAACCTAACCTAACCTAACCTAACCTAACCTAACCTAACCTAACCTAACCTAACCTAACCTAACCTAACCTAACCTAACCTAACCTAACCTAACCTAACCTAACCTAACCTAACCTAACCTAACCTAACCTAACCTAACCTAACCTAACCTAACCTAACCTAACCTAACCTAACCTAACCTAACCTAACCTAACCTAACCTAACCTAACCTAACCTAACCTAACCTAACCTAACCTAACCTAACCTAACCTAACCTAACCTAACCTAACCTAACCTAACCTAACCTAACCTAACCTAACCTAACCTAACCTAACCTAACCTAACCTAACCTAACCTAACCTAACCTAACCTAACCTAACCTAACCTAACCTAACCTAACCTAACCTAACCTAACCTAACCTAACCTAACCTAACCTAACCTAACCTAACCTAACCTAACCTAACCTAACCTAACCTAACCTAACCTAACCTAACCTAACCTAACCTAACCTAACCTAACCTAACCTAACCTAACCTAACCTAACCTAACCTAACCTAACCTAACCTAACCTAACCTAACCTAACCTAACCTAACCTAACCTAACCTAACCTAACCTAACCTAACCTAACCTAACCTAACCTAACCTAACCTAACCTAACCTAACCTAACCTAACCTAACCTAACCTAACCTAACCTAACCTAACCTAACCTAACCTAACCTAACCTAACCTAACCTAACCTAACCTAACCTAACCTAACCTAACCTAACCTAACCTAACCTAACCTAACCTAACCTAACCTAACCTAACCTAACCTAACCTAACCTAACCTAACCTAACCTAACCTAACCTAACCTAACCTAACCTAACCTAACCTAACCTAACCTAACCTAACCTAACCTAACCTAACCTACCACCTAACCTAACCTAACCTAACCTAACCTAACCTAACCTAACCTAACCTAACCTAACCTAACCTAACCTAACCTAACCTAACCTAACCTAACCTA
>CATPCX010000048.1:12500-52500 GCA_955876795.1 Eupithecia tripunctaria
GACTCTGGCGATCGGTCAGAGAAAGTAGGATGGAGATCAAAAAAAAAAAAAAAAAAAAAAAAAAAAAAAAACCTAACCTAACCTAACCTAACCTAACCTAACCTAACCTAACCTAACCTAACCTAACCTAACCTAACCTAACCTAACCTAACCTAACCTAACCTAACCTAACCTAACCTAACCTAACCTAACCTAACCTAACCTAACCTAACCTAACCTAACCTAACCTAACCTAACCTAACCTAACCTAACCTAACCTAACCTAACCTAACCTAACCTAACCTAACCTAACCTAACCTAACCTAACCACCAGTCTGCAGCTAGCCACTCCCGAGAGCGGCAGGGCAAGCAAGTTCCGCAACTTGCTTAACTTGCTCCAACCCACTTTTTAAAGCAAGTAAAGCAATTTAACTTCCCAATTTTTCCAAAAGTGCAAGTTTCCTTTCCGAAAGTGCAAGTTCTCTTGCCAAAACTGCAACTTCAGTTGCCGAAGTGGAAAAAAAGTGCAAGTTTACTTTCCAGGACTGCAACTTCAGTTGCCGAAGTGGAAAAAAGTGCAAGTTTCCTTTCCGAACGTGCAAGTTCTCTTGCCAAAACTGCAACTTCAGTTGCCGAGGTGGAAAAAAGTGCAAGTTTACTTTCTAGACTTGCAACTTCAGTTGCCGAAGTGGAGAAAAGTGCAAGTTTCCTTTCCGAACGTGCAAGTTCCCTTGTCAAAACTGCAACTTTAGTTGCCGAAGGGGAAAAAAGTGCAAGTTTACTTTCCAGAACTGCAACTTCAGTTGCCGAAGTGGAAAAAAGTGCAAGTTCTCTCGCCAAAAGCGCAACTTCAGTTGCCAAAGTGGACAAACGTGCAAGTTTGGCAAAATAGCAACTTAACTTGCTTTACTGGACAAAGTGCAAGTCCGGCAAATCTGCAACTTTACTTGCCAAAGTAGCAATCCATCTTGCTTTGGCAATTCAACTTGCCAAACTTGCCACAAGCAAGTTTTCCTTTGACTCTGCAAATATGCCTCTCGTACGATCGCCAACGATTGGACGACCCCCACCGCCCTCTCAAGTTTCTCCAGAAAGGACATCACGGGATTCTGTTCTCCAACCCAATTTGGAACTCCCGAGCCAGGAACCACCATCAACACCTTCCTTTTCACAGGATAACCAGCAAAATTCATGCAATCTCAGCACTCAGCCGTTCTTTACTCGAACCATAGACCAGCTGGCTACGTTGCACAACAATCCCAACAACAACAGCATTGCTTTTTCTGATCATGTCACCAACCAAGCTGTAAAAATCAAGGCTCTACTGAAAGAGGGAAAGAGTCTCACCAAGATTAACAAAGAAAACATAGTCAAGACATGTGAAGATCTAATCTCCTCGGCACACATGTTCTCCAATCATCACCAAGAGCGCGTCGCAGTTGAGCCCCCCCATGAGCTTGCCAAACAGGATGAACTGGACTCATTGAAGCATATATTAGAGACCGAGCTCAAGGACATTAAGAAGCTCGTCAGCAAAAGTGTATCCATCCTTAACACATTAAACCCCACTCAGCCTTCTAGACCTCAACCTCAATCGGAACGTTATCTGGTGAGCCACGTCACTACAGAACATAAGAAGAGCCCAGCCTACAGACCAGCCATCATCATCACCCCAAAGGGCGGAGCCGCAAGGACCAAACAAGATACAATCGATGCGTTCAGGAAAAGCATCAGCTTCAGGAGCTCATCATTTGCACCTGCACGGGTGCAAGCAGTCTCAAACGGAAAGCTCCGAGTTGAATTTGACAGCCAGGACCAATGCGAAGACACCATGAAGCGCTTATCCGAGCCGTCATCTCATGTAAGTGCTGAACCCGCTCGTAAGCTATGTCCAATGATCATCCTTAAAGGTATATCTAGGGATGTTCCTCCTGAGGATATTCCCTCAATTCTTAAGGAACAAAACTACCCACTTACTGAACTCATGGGCAGCCCCGATGATCTGCGACTTCGCTTTAAAAGGGATAACCGCAACCCATCTCTTTACAATGCAGTATTCGTTGCTCGCCCCTACCTATACCGTGCAATGCTGGATATGGTCCGAGTCTGTCTAGACCATCAACGCGTTCGCGTGGAGGACTTCTCTCCCTTTATTCAGTGCCATAAGTGCTATCAATTTGGCCACATGCGTGGTAAATGCAGCTCGACCACAAAGCCTTGTGCGCACTGCGCTGGGGTGGACCATGACATCGACCAATGCCCACTTAAAACGAAGCCCTTTACAGCTAAATGCATTAACTGCGTCACACATAACAGTAAATTTAATGACAAATCAGACACCAGACACCGCGCAAACTCCGATCTATGCCCCAGGCTACGTGCCATGCGAAACAAAATTATGAATAGGGTAGACTATGGATACTAAGAATCAGCTTAACATAATTCAGTGCAACATTGACCGATCGCGTAATTGCCAACATGAGTTCTTAAACTCTTTTTCTTCTAGTAAACACCAGATTGCTTTGATTTCAGAGCCATACACTGGTTCTGGAAACGAAGTTAAACAAATAAAAGGCATAAATATATATCAGTTTCCAAACAATAACGGCCGAATCAAGGCTTGTATTTTCGTAAAGCCTGGCTTCGCATCCGTCTTAGGTCTAACCCAATTTTCAACACCTAACCTGTCAGTCATACAATTAAAGACAGGATCTCACGAACTCCTCATTTCGTCCGTATACATTGAACCAGCTGAAGATGTATCCAACACAATGGAACGATTAGACTTCTTCCTAAAATCATCTAGTGGAATGCAGTGCATTGTGGGGGGCGATTTCAATGGATGGCACAGCGTATGGGGTAGCACGAACATCAATGCCCGTGGTAGGAAAATACTAGAAATTGCCCATGGAAATGACTTATATGTTTGCAATCTAGGAACCACCCCTACATTTGAAACCGTTACACATGGTCGCCAGCGAAGCTCAATCATTGATCTTACTTTAGTATCCGGTTCAATCCTGCATAAGATATCAGGCTGGAGGGTGAATTTGGAATTTTGCAAATCCTCCCAGCATAATGCCATAGACTTCACACTTAATGTCCATCTCAGTAGGTCCTCGCACCAGGACAGCTTCTCTACCTTTCGATATCAGACCAATAAAGCTTGCTGGCCCAATTTCAAAGACTCTCTTCACACGCGTATGTTGTCTTCAGATATTTTAGAGAGGGAGGTCTCTCACCTGGATGCCTTGGGGTTGGACACTATCATCGACGATATCACAGGCATCATACACCTCGCTTGTGAAAGTTCCATGCGTACCAGAGGCAGCAACAATCCAAGTCACGCTAGGAAACCACCTTGGTGGTCAGAAAAGCTGGACACGTTAAAGAAGGAAGTCATTGACATACACCATAGAATTCATAGAGCCAAGAAACATGGACTTCCATTAAGTGATTTGTTAGAGGATCAAAAATCTATAAAGGAATGTTATGCGAAAGAATTGCGAAACGAATCGACGGCCAATTTTCGTCAATTTTGTGAAATGCAAACAAAGGAAAATGTTTGGACATTGACCAATAGACTGCTGAAAGATACAAATCCTCAACGTCCACCCTCAACTCTAAAACTAAGGAACGATTACACCACAGGTGGACGAGAAACTGCTACAGCCTTGCTTAACCATTTTTACCCTGACGATTTACCAGACACAGAATCCCGACATCATTTCCTACGAGCCGTACATTCAATAGATTCCGAAGATGATCCACCTTTCACTGAGGATGAAGTACTGGAACATTTAAGGTACATGAACCCTAACAAGGCTCCAGGGCTTGATCATCTAACCTCAGATATATGTCATCAATTTACCCTGGCTTATCCAAAGCTGATTACGGATATCATGAACCGGTGCCTCGATCTGCAGTATTTCCCTAAGAAGTGGAAAATAGCTTACATCAAAATTATTCCGAAACCCGGTAAATCAGACTACAGCATCCTAGGATCATTCAGACCAATAGGACTATTACCGGTATTTGGAAAATTATTAGAAAAATTGTTTATCAAACGTGTCACGTACTTAGCAGCTAAAAATGGCCATAGCAATAATCGGCAATATGGATTCCGTGAGCAGACTAGCACTATTCAGGCGGTTGGCAACGCAATAGGTATTATTAAACAGGCTAAAGCAGATAAACAACTTGTCATCGCAGTATCATTAGACATTTCAGCAGCTTTCGACAACGCCTGGTGGCCCGCCCTCTTTCATAGACTTCGTCAAATGAAATGCCCTAAAAACATTTATGGTTTGATTGAAGATTACGTACGCGATCGATTTGTTAAGTTAGATCATGCAGGAGAACACGTCACTAAGCGCATGTCAAAGGGGTGCGTACAGGGTTCAGCATGTGGGCCTGTTCTCTGGAACGTGATCCTGGACGAACTACTTGGGATGCAGTTCCCTTCAGGATGCCACCTGCAAGCCTACGCAGACGACGTCCTTCTTATTGTCACTGCTAAGGACATAATAGGACTAAAATCTGCCGCTGAAATCACGCTCTCAAAAATTTATGAATGGGGAAAAAGCGTCAAGTTATCATTCGGACCCTCTAAAACTCAGATGATTGCCTTTACGCCTAAAGCAAAACAAATTACGATTTCCATGAATAGCCACGACCTCTCTTACGATAGAGAAATTAAGCTGCTAGGAATAATTCTGGATGAAAAACTTCTCTTTAAAGCTCATGTCAAGTACATCACTGACAAAGCCATGCGAATCTTTAATAAACTATGTATATATACCCGACCAACCTATGGAACTCACCCCGAAAATACTCAACTCATTTACCATCGAGTAGTTGAACCCATAGTCACTTATGGTGCTGCAATATGGGGGCATGTAGTGGAGAAGAAGTACGTGCAGAGGATTCTCCTCAGAATGCAGCGTGGATTTGCAATCAAAGCTATACGGGGATTTCGAACAATCTCGACCACAGCAGCTCTTGCCCTGGCCCGTTTCATGCCAATAGACCTGAAAATACGTGAAATTTGCGTCACCGAAACCACCAAGTTATCAGGGATTACCAAACATCTTCCACATGACATCCAGCTCGAGAAACCAACACCTGTTCACGAGCTTCTTCACCCATCTAAACGAATTACATTTACCCCAACTCCCGATTACGCCACCTCAACACATCCCGATAACTCGACACTCATCTTCACTGATGGTAGTAAGCAAGAGGATGGCTCGGTTGGTGCGGCTTTCGTCTGTTTTGATCCTGGAGGAACCACACCCAAGGTCACACGCAAGTTTAAACTTCATAGCTGCTGCACTGTTTTCCAAGCGGAATTACTGGCGATCCTAGGCGCGTGCCAGTGGGCAGAACATCGCCGTTTACCATACACAGCAATATTCACTGACTCACTTTCCTCTATCAAAGCACTTGAAAATCGCAGTAACACTCACCCCATCGTAGCGCAAATTCATCACACAATACACAATATTTCTGTCAGACAGTCGCTGCGTATAGGCATTTCTTGGGTAAAAGGCCACTCTGGCATTACCGGCAACGAGTTTGCAGATGCAGCAGCTAATGCTGCAACCAAACTTCGCGTAGCTTTCCAATATTCAAAATTCCCCATTTCCTTTATAAAATCAATCACCCGAAAAGAAAACTACAACATCTGGCAAGAAAGATACTCAAGCTCTTCAACTGGAGCACATACTAAACTTCTTCTCCCCACCTTACACGATATACAGGACTTAGCAACAGTATGTAAAACTAGTTTCAGCATGACGCAGATCCTTACGGGCCATGGGTTCCATAAACAATATCTTAAAAGATTTAAAATCACCGAGGATGATCATTGTCCATGTGACGGGACAACAGCACAGGACATTCGACATCTCTTAGAGAAGTGTCCGGTATTTGGTGTACAGAGATTTGCACATGAACAAATGTGTCGTAGATTTGATGTTTCCCCGTATATTTTAACCGACTTGATTAAACGGGAAACCTGCATAAATTCGTTTATTAAATTGACGGACAGTATTGTTAATAGACTTAAGTCACTTAATCAAACGTAAACGGTTACCATATGCTAAATTTTGAAATTTAGAATTTTGCTGTGTAAATTTTGAGCCCGTGCGGGCAAACTTGCCCGTGCAAGCAAACTTGCTCGTGCAAGCAAACTTGCCCGTGCAAGCAAACTTGCCCGTGCAAGCATACTTGCCCCGAAGAACGGGCGGGTATGCTTGCACAGGCCTAAAAATCCTCTTCGTAGAATTGATATCGTGACAGAGGGAATAATAATTATAAGTAATAATATATGGTGAATTTTGACTTGCATACTTGCCCGTTTTTGTTTTGTATAAGAGAAGTCTACTGAAAATAGAGAAATGCAAAAGTAATTGTCTAAAGATTTGTTTTATATGCATAGACATATACTGAATAAATGACGTAATTGTGTATTATATCGTATTAAGTTTAATGTAGTGATCTATTCCCTGAAAGACTTGGGTCTCAAGATCCGATATCGGGACAGGGAAAAGATCTATCATAATAATATTTATAGAAGTGTGCAGGCAAGCTTGCCCGTTTTTGTTTTGTATAACAGAAGTCTACTGCAAATAAAGAAATGCAAGAGTAATTATCTTAAGATTTATTTTATATACTGAGATCTATCATAATAATATTTATAGAAATTTGCAAATATGCAAATATGTATCTATCATAATAATATTTATAGAAGTATGCTCCCGACAATTGAAATGTATCCATTCGCAGTCACATGTCGGGGCTACTGTGCTACAATAAGAAATAACGCTGTGCCAAACAAACTTACTCAATTGTGAAATGAATGATTAAATGTGAAAACAAAAAAAAAAAAAAAAAAAAAAAAAAAAAAAAAAAAAAAAAAAAAAAAAACCTAACCTAACCTAACCTAACCTAACCTAACCTAACCTAACCTAACCTAACCTAACCTAACCTAACCTAACCTAACCTAACCTAACCTAACCTAACCTAACCTAACCTAACCTAACCTAACCTAACCTAACCTAACCTAACCTAACCTAACCTAACCTAACCTAACCTAACCTAACCTAACCTAACCTAACCTAACCTAACCTAACCTAACCTAACCTAACCTAACCTAACCTAACCTAACCTAACCTAACCTAACCTAACCTAACCTAACCTAACCTAACCTAACCTAACCTAACCTAACCTAACCTAACCTAACCTAACCTAACCTAACCTAACCTAACCTAACCTAACCTAACCTAACCTAACCTAACCTAACCTAACCTAACCTAACCTAACCTAACCTAACCTAACCTAACCTAACCTAACCTAACCTAACCTAACCTAACCTAACCTAACCTAACCTAACCTAACCTAACCTAACCTAACCTAACCTAACCTAACCTAACCTAACCTAACCTAACCTAACCTAACCTAACCTAACCTAACCTAACCTAACCTAACCTAACCTAACCTAACCTAACCTAACCTAACCTAACCTAACCTAACCTAACCTAACCTAACCTAACCTAACCTAACCTAACCTAACCTAACCTAACCTAACCTAACCTAACCTAACCTAACCTAACCTAACCTAACCTAACCTAACCTAACCTAACCTAACCTAACCTAACCTAACCTAACCTAACCTAACCTAACCTAACCTAACCTAACCTAACCTAACCTAACCTAACCTAACCTAACCTAACCTAACCTAACCTAACCCCAGTCTGCAGCTAGCCACTCCCGAGAGCGGCAGGGCAAGCAAGTTCCGCAACTTGCTTAACTTGCTCCAACCCACTTTTTAAAGCAAGTAAAGCAATTTAACTTCCCAATTTTTCCAAAAGTGCAAGTTTCCTTTCCGAAAGTGCAAGTTCTCTTGCCAAAACTGCAACTTCAGTTGCCGAAGTGGAAAAAAGTGCAAGTTTACTTTCCAGGACTGCAACTTCAGTTGCCGAGGTGGAAAAAAGTGCAAGTTTCCTTTCCGAACGTGCAAGTTCTCTTGCCAAAACTGCAACTTCAGTTGCCGAGGTGGAAAAAAAGTGCAAGTTTACTTTCTAGACTTGCAACTTCAGTTGCCGAAGTGGAGAAAAGTGCAAGTTTCCTTTCCGAACGTGCAAGTTCCCTTGTCAAAACTGCAACTTTAGTTGCCGAAGGGGAAAAAAGTGCAAGTTTACTTTCCAGAACTGCAACTTCAGTTGCCGAAGTGGAAAAAAGTGCAAGTTCTCTCGCCAAAAGCGCAACTTCAGTTGCCAAAGTGGACAAACGTGCAAGTTTGGCAAAATAGCAACTTAACTTGCTTTACTGGACAAAGTGCAAGTCCGGCAAATCTGCAACTTTACTTGCCAAAGTAGCAATCCATCTTGCTTTGGCAATTCAACTTGCCAAACTTGCCACAAGCAAGTTTTCCTTTGACTCTGCAAATATGCCTCTCGTACGATCGCCAACGATTGGACGACCCCCACCGCCCTCTCAAGTTTCTCCAGAAAGGACATCACGGGATTCTGTTCTCCAACCCAATTTGGAACTCCCGAGCCAGGAACCACCATCAACACCTTCCTTTTCACAGGATAACCAGCAAAATTCATGCAATCTCAGCACTCAGCCGTTCTTTACTCGAACCATAGACCAGCTGGCTACGTTGCACAACAATCACAACAACAACAGCATTGCTTTTTCTGATCATGTCACCAACCAAGCTGTAAAAATCAAGGCTCTACTGAAAGAGGGAAAGAGTCTCACCAAGATTAACAAAGAAAACATAGTCAAGACATGTGAAGATCTAATCTCCTCGGCACACATGTTCTCCAATCATCACCAAGAGCGCGTCGCAGTTGAGCCCCCCCATGAGCTTGCCAAACAGGATGAACTGGACTCATTGAAGCATATATTAGAGACCGAGCTCAAGGACATTAAGAAGCTCGTCAGCAAAAGTGTATCCATCCTTAACACATTAAACCCCACTCAGCCTTCTAGACCTCAACCTCAATCGGAACGTTATCTGGTGAGCCACGTCACTACAGAACATAAGAAGAGCCCAGCCTACAGACCAGCCATCATCATCACCCCAAAGGGCGGAGCCGCAAGGACCAAACAAGATACAATCGATGCGTTCAGGAAAAGCATCAGCTTCAGGAGCTCATCATTTGCACCTGCACGGGTGCAAGCAGTCTCAAACGGAAAGCTCCGAGTTGAATTTGACAGCCAGGACCAATGCGAAGACACCATGAAGCGCTTATCCGAGCCGTCATCTCATGTAAGTGCTGAACCCGCTCGTAAGCTATGTCCAATGATCATCCTTAAAGGTATATCTAGGGATGTTCCTCCTGAGGATATTCCCTCAATTCTTAAGGAACAAAACTACCCACTTACTGAACTCATGGGCAGCCCCGATGATCTGCGACTTCGCTTTAAAAGGGATAACCGCAACCCATCTCTTTACAATGCAGTATTCGTTGCTCGCCCCTACCTATACCGTGCAATGCTGGATATGGTCCGAGTCTGTCTAGACCATCAACGCGTTCGCGTGGAGGACTTCTCTCCCTTTATTCAGTGCCATAAGTGCTATCAATTTGGCCACATGCGTGGTAAATGCAGCTCGACCACAAAGCCTTGTGCGCACTGCGCTGGGGTGGACCATGACATCGACCAATGCCCACTTAAAACGAAGCCCTTTACAGCTAAATGCATTAACTGCGTCACACATAACAGTAAATTTAATGACAAATCAGACACCAGACACCGCGCAAACTCCGATCTATGCCCCAGGCTACGTGCCATGCGAAACAAAATTATGAATAGGGTAGACTATGGATACTAAGAATCAGCTTAACATAATTCAGTGCAACATTGACCGATCGCGTAATTGCCAACATGAGTTCTTAAACTCTTTTTCTTCTAGTAAACACCAGATTGCTTTGATTTCAGAGCCATACACTGGTTCTGGAAACGAAGTTAAACAAATAAAAGGCATAAATATATATCAGTTTCCAAACAATAACGGCCGAATCAAGGCTTGTATTTTCGTAAAGCCTGGCTTCGCATCCGTCTTAGGTCTAACCCAATTTTCAACACCTAACCTGTCAGTCATACAATTAAAGACAGGATCTCACGAACTCCTCATTTCGTCCGTATACATTGAACCAGCTGAAGATGTATCCAACACAATGGAACGATTAGACTTCTTCCTAAAATCATCTAGTGGAATGCAGTGCATTGTGGGGGGCGATTTCAATGGATGGCACAGCGTATGGGGTAGCACGAACATCAATGCCCGTGGTAGGAAAATACTAGAAATTGCCCATGGAAATGACTTATATGTTTGCAATCTAGGAACCACCCCTACATTTGAAACCGTTACACATGGTCGCCAGCGAAGCTCAATCATTGATCTTACTTTAGTATCCGGTTCAATCCTGCATAAGATATCAGGCTGGAGGGTGAATTTGGAATTTTGCAAATCCTCCCAGCATAATGCCATAGACTTCACACTTAATGTCCATCTCAGTAGGTCCTCGCACCAGGACAGCTTCTCTACCTTTCGATATCAGACCAATAAAGCTTGCTGGCCCAATTTCAAAGACTCTCTTCACACGCGTATGTTGTCTTCAGATATTTTAGAGAGGGAGGTCTCTCACCTGGATGCCTTGGGGTTGGACACTATCATCGACGATATCACAGGCATCATACACCTCGCTTGTGAAAGTTCCATGCGTACCAGAGGCAGCAACAGTCCAAGTCACGCTAGGAAACCACCTTGGTGGTCAGAAAAGCTGGACACGTTAAAGAAGGAAGTCATTGACATACACCATAGAATTCATAGAGCCAAGAAACATGGACTTCCATTAAGTGATTTGTTAGAGGATCAAAAATCTATAAAGGAATGTTATGCGAAAGAATTGCGAAACGAATCGACGGCAAATTTTCGTCAATTTTGTGAAATGCAAACAAAGGAAAATGTTTGGACATTGACCAATAGACTGCTGAAAGATACAAATCCTCAACGTCCACCCTCAACTCTAAAACTAGGGAACGATTACACCACAGGTGGACGAGAAACTGCTACAGCCTTGCTTAACCATTTTTACCCTGACGATTTACCAGACACAGAATCCCGACATCATTTCCTACGAGCCGTACATTCAATAGATTCCGAAGATGATCCACCTTTCACTGAGGATGAAGTACTGGAACATTTAAGGTACATGAACCCTAACAAGGCTCCAGGGCTTGATCATCTAACCTCAGATATATGTCATCAATTTACCCTGGCTTATCCAAAGCTGATTACGGATATCATGAACCGGTGCCTCGATCTGCAGTATTTCCCTAAGAAGTGGAAAATAGCTTACATCAAAATTATTCCGAAACCCGGTAAATCAGACTACAGCATCCTAGGATCATTCAGACCAATAGGACTATTACCGGTATTTGGAAAATTATTAGAAAAATTGTTTATCAAACGTGTCACGTACTTAGCAGCTAAAAATGGCCATAGCAATAATCGGCAATATGGATTCCGTGAGCAGACTAGCACTATTCAGGCGGTTGGCAACGCAATAGGTATTATTAAACAGGCTAAAGCAGATAAACAACTTGTCATCGCAGTATCATTAGACATTTCAGCAGCTTTCGACAACGCCTGGTGGCCCGCCCTCTTTCATAGACTTCGTCAAATGAAATGCCCTAAAAACATTTATGGTTTGATTGAAGATTACGTACGCGATCGATTTGTTAAGTTAGATCATGCAGGAGAACACGTCACTAAGCGCATGTCAAAGGGGTGCGTACAGGGTTCAGCATGTGGGCCTGTTCTCTGGAACGTGATCCTGGACGAACTACTTGGGATGCAGTTCCCTTCAGGATGCCACCTGCAAGCCTACGCAGACGACGTCCTTCTTATTGTCACTGCTAAGGACATAATAGGACTAAAATCTGCCGCTGAAATCACGCTCTCAAAAATTTATGAATGGGGAAAAAGCGTCAAGTTATCATTCGGACCCTCTAAAACTCAGATGATTGCCTTTACGCCTAAAGCAAAACAAATTACGATTTCCATGAATAGCCACGACCTCTCTTACGATAGAGAAATTAAGCTGCTAGGAATAATTCTGGATGAAAAACTTCTCTTTAAAGCTCATGTCAAGTACATCACTGACAAAGCCATGCGAATCTTTAATAAACTATGTATATATACCCGACCAACCTATGGAACTCACCCCGAAAATACTCAACTCATTTACCATCGAGTAGTTGAACCCATAGTCACTTATGGTGCTGCAATATGGGGGCATGTAGTGGAGAAGAAGTACGTGCAGAGGATTCTCCTCAGAATGCAGCGTGGATTTGCAATCAAAGCTATACGGGGATTTCGAACAATCTCGACCACAGCAGCTCTTGCCCTGGCCCGTTTCATGCCAATAGACCTGAAAATACGTGAAATTTGCGTCACCGAAACCACCAAGTTATCAGGGATTACCAAACATCTTCCACATGACATCCAGCTCGAGAAACCAACACCTGTTCACGAGCTTCTTCACCCATCTAAACGAATTACATTTACCCCAACTCCCGATTACGCCACCTCAACACATCCCGATAACTCGACACTCATCTTCACTGATGGTAGTAAGCAAGAGGATGGCTCGGTTGGTGCGGCTTTCGTCTGTTTTGATCCTGGAGGAACCACACCCAAGGTCACACGCAAGTTTAAACTTCATAGCTGCTGCACTGTTTTCCAAGCGGAATTACTGGCGATCCTAGGCGCGTGCCAGTGGGCAGAACATCGCCGTTTACCATACACAGCAATATTCACTGACTCACTTTCCTCTATCAAAGCACTTGAAAATCGCAGTAACACTCACCCCATCGTAGCGCAAATTCATCACACAATACACAATATTTCTGTCAGACAGTCGCTGCGTATAGGCATTTCTTGGGTAAAAGGCCACTCTGGCATTACCGGCAACGAGTTTGCAGATGCAGCAGCTAATGCTGCAACCAAACTTCGCGTAGCTTTCCAATATTCAAAATTCCCCATTTCCTTTATAAAATCAATCACCCGAAAAGAAAACTACAACATCTGGCAAGAAAGATACTCAAGCTCTTCAACTGGAGCACATACTAAACTTCTTCTCCCCACCTTACACGATATACAGGACTTAGCAACAGTATGTAAAACTAGTTTCAGCATGACGCAGATCCTTACGGGCCATGGGTTCCATAAACAATATCTTAAAAGATTTAAAATCACCGAGGATGATCATTGTCCATGTGACGGGACAACAGCACAGGACATTCGACATCTCTTAGAGAAGTGTCCGGTATTTGGTGTACAGAGATTTGCACATGAACAAATGTGTCGTAGATTTGATGTTTCCCCGTATATTTTAACCGACTTGATTAAACGGGAAACCTGCATAAATTCGTTTATTAAATTGACGGACAGTATTGTTAATAGACTTAAGTCACTTAATCAAACGTAAACGGTTACCATATGCTAAATTTTGAAATTTAGAATTTTGCTGTGTAAATTTTGAGCCCGTGCGGGCAAACTTGCCCGTGCAAGCAAACTTGCTCGTGCAAGCAAGCTTGCCCGTGCAAGCAAACTTGCCCGTGCAAGCATACTTGCCCCGAAGAACGGGCGGGTATGCTTGCACAGGCCTAAAAATCCTCTTCGTAGAATTGATATCGTGACAGAGGGAATAATAATTATAAG
The DNA here is from genome assembly GCA_955876795.1 of Eupithecia tripunctaria. Lineage (NCBI taxonomy): Eukaryota > Metazoa > Arthropoda > Insecta > Lepidoptera > Geometridae > Eupithecia > Eupithecia tripunctaria. Next base: position 26,224 of record CATPCX010000048.1, read on the forward strand.
TAATAATATATGGTGAATTTTGACTTGCATACTTGCCCGTTTTTGTTTTGTATAAGAGAAGTCTACTGAAAATAGAGAAATGCAAGAGTAATTGTCTAAAGATTTGTTTTATATGCATAGACATATACTGAATAAATGACGTAATTGTGTATTATATCGTATTAAGTTTAATGTAGTGATCTATTCCCTGAAAGACTTGGGTCTCAAGATCCGATATCGGGACAGGGAAAAGATCTATCATAATAATATTTATAGAAGTGTGCAGGCAAGCTTGCCCGTTTTTGTTTTGTATAACAGAAGTCTACTGCAAATAAAGAAATGCAAGAGTAATTATCTTAAGATTTATTTTATATACTGAGATCTATCATAATAATATTTATAGAAATTTGCAAATATGCAAATATGTATCTATCATAATAATATTTATAGAAGTATGCTCCCGACAATTGAAATGTATCCATTCGCAGTCACATGTCGGGGCTACTGTGCTACAATAAGAAATAACGCTGTGCCAAACAAACTTACTCAATTGTGAAATGAATGATTAAATGTGAAAATAAAAAAAAAAAAAAAAAAAAAAAAAAAAAAAAAAAAAAAAAAAAAAACCTAACCTAACCTAACCTAACCTAACCTAACCTAACCTAACCTAACCTAACCTAACCTAACCTAACCTAACCTAACCTAACCTAACCTAACCTAACCTAACCTAACCTAACCTAACCTAACCTAACCTAACCATACCTATTCTAACCTAAATAGAGTAGAATAGGTATGGACTGTTGTGTTCTAGCGTTGTTGTGGCTGGCGTGGCGGAGTGGGGCTAGACGGCACTGGTATTGGTGTCGCACGTTGTATTGTATGATTGGATGAGGGGGTGTTCATAGGTATGTCTGTGCATATAATGTACATGTATTAAATATATGTATATGATATGCATGGGCGTATGCATGCTTGCACGCTCCCTCACTCCTGGGCTCGCTGGAGTGTGGCACTGGTGTCGATGTGGTTTGGCTCTGTTCCGCTTCATCGGTTTTGGTAGCGTGGGAGCATAGCAGTCAGTCTTTGGTTTGTGTAGGTGTAGGATGGATTGAGTTGAGTTGCACGGGCTGCCCATGGAGTTTGGTACATTAAGAGGGAACTATTACAAACCGACACACTGGTGTCGGTTTAGTTGTTTTGTGATTTCTTACTTAAACTCTGGGATTTCTGATTTTTCTATGCTAGGTAGACCTAAAAGTTATGGTATTTTCTATACAGGTCCTAAAATACCTATATTAAAACGTTTTTCAAAATTGCAAAACTCTCTGAGTTGAGTAGTTGTGTGTTGAACAAAAATATGGTTTCTTTTTCTAAAATGTTATTTCAAAATACTTCTTAACATGATTCATACAGTTCATCCATTTGTATGAGAAATCGTTTAGAAGTCAAATTGATACTAGTTTAAAAGTGAAAAATTTTAATCATGGCCTAATTGGATGCCTGCTGAAACTAGGTAGACATTTCTAACTATAGCTAAAATGTAATGCTAAAAATAGGGTTAAAGCTACTTTTAACTAAGTTAAGTTCTCTTGGATCTATCAATAAAATTTTAGAGCTGCTATCCTAATTTTAAGACCGTTAGTTTAATAGTTGAATTTTTCAAGCAACTAAAAGGTTACGCAAGGAATAAATATGATTATAGCCATTTTAACTAAATTGAGTTGTTTAGGTCTGTCAGCTTAAATTTAAAGCTGTTATCCTAAATTTGAAACATGTCAGGGGGGTGTGGGGGTGTGCGTGGCGCCGCGTCGAGGCACTTGGAGTTGTGCCTTAGCGGCTACTTGTGCCGCGCCGCGGCATCGGGGGTGTGCGTGGGCGCCGCCGCCGGCGCCGCGTCGAGGCACTTGGAGTTGTGCCTTAGCGGCTACTTGCGCTGCGCCGCGGCATCGGGGGTGTGCGTGGGCGCCGCCGCCGGCGCCGCGTCGAGGCACTTGGAGTTGTGCCTTAGCGGCTACTTGTGCCGCGCCGCGGCATCGGGGGTGTGCGTGGGCGCCGCCGCCGGCGCCGCGTCGAGGCACTTGGAGTTGTGCCTTAGCGGCTACTTGTGCCGCGCCGCGGCATCGGGGGTGTGCGTGGGCGCCGCCGCCGGCGCCGCGTCGAGGCACTTGGAGTTGTGCCTTAGCGGCTACTTGTGCCGCGCCGCGGCATCGGGGGTGTGCGTGGGCGCCGCCGCCGGCGCCGCGTCGAGGCACTTGGAGTTGTGCCTTAGCGGCTACTTGTGCCGCGCCGCGGCATCGGGGGTGTACCTGAGCGCCGCCGCCGGCGCCGCGTCGAGGCGCTTGGAGTTGTGCCTTAGCGGCTACTTGCGCTGCGCCGCGGCATCGGGGGTGTGCGTGGGCGCCGCCGCCGGCGCCGCGTCGAGGCGCTTAGGGTTGTGCCTTAGCAGCTGCTTGTGTCGCGCCGCGGCATGGGGGGTGTGCGTGGGTGCCGCCGCCGGCGCCGCGTTTAGGTGCTTGGAGTATATTCCCTACTTTTTACTAGCTATATGTATTTTATTGGATTGTTCCATCTTATTTTTTATATATATCCTCTTTCCCCTCATGCTACAAATATAAATTAATTAATATTCCTGAGACCTGAAATCAACAAACTACCTTAATAGCTGCATTTATAATTTATGAGGCTTAGTAATCACTTAGGTACATGCTTAATGTTAATTTAGAGATAAGTTTGTCGATTTTATTTTATTTTGAACATTACTATGTATTATAATTTAATGAATAATATTTATTAATTATTAATCGAATTTGTTACGCAAATTTTTGATTTGTTTATATATAAAGTAAAATACTTATTACAATGAATTCAGTAAAATATAATGAATTATTTATATAATTTGTATTTGTTATTTCTTTCATTGGTACTCCAAGGATTAAATTGATAATTCTACGGATGTATTTCTGAAAAAAAATTGTATTAAATTTAACTTTAAAAATAATAATAATAATAACATTCTATTGTCTATGAATCAGATAATTATACTTAGTATATTACAATTAATTTCAGATTTATCAATTATATATTTGTATTATTTTGTTCTGTTAAATCGGTACTCTGAGAAATATACTTATTATTTCTACAGATGTATTGGTTAAAATTTGTATTCATTTATTATGTATTTACAGTGTTTCATTAAAAATAATTATATTAATAATTTATTGTTTACAATATGATTAAAAGGATATTTTAGAATAAGATAAACAATGGAAAAATTTGATCAAAAAAACAAAAAAAGAATATGATGCCAAAGGGGGAAAGGAAAAAAAAATAGAACAAAAAAAAAAAAAAAAAAAAAAAAAAAATTAATAACAATAATATAAAAAAAAAAAACAGGAAAAAAATATATATATTAAGTAAACGTAATAGATGATAAGTAGTTATATTGCAGAAAAGAATAAATATTTCTCAATAATGTATACAATATTGATTCTGTAAACTATGTAATTTAGGGGTGAATGGTTGTATGAATGAGTGAGTGTGATATTGTGTGAATGTCCTTAGTTTTTAAGAAATGTAGTACTATTGTTGTTATTTTTATTTTAATTACAGGTATAATTCAAAGTTCCATGTCTATAATGATGTTGCATTTGACAGCAACAGGTTATTACGGATTTTAAAAGTAACAGCAGGCTAGCGCACTCACTGATCCTTTGATCTGTTGAGTTTACTAGTCGGCAACATAATAAAAAAAAAAAAAAAAAAACCTAACCTAACCTAACCTAACCTAACCTAACCTAACCTAACCTAACCTAACCTAACCTAACCTAACCTAACCTAACCTAACCTAACCTAACCTAACCTAACCTAACCTAACCTAACCTAACCTAACCTAACCTAACCTAACCTAACCTAACCTAACCTAACCTAACCTAACCTAACCTAACCTAACCTAACCTAACCTAACCTAACCTAACCTAACCTAACCTAACCTAACCTAACCTAACCTAACCTAACCTAACCTAACCTAACCTAACCTAACCTAACCTAACCTAACCTAACCTAACCTAACCTAACCTAACCTAACCTAACCTAACCTAACCTAACCTAACCTAACCTAACCTAACCTAACCTAACCTAACCTAACCTAACCTAACCTAACCTAACCTAACCTAACCTAACCTAACCTAACCTAACCTAACCTAACCTAACCTAACCTAACCTAACCTAACCTAACCTAACCTAACCTAACCTAACCTAACCTAACCTAACCTAACCTAACCTAACCTAACCTAACCTAACCTAACCTAACCTAACCTAACCTAACCTAACCAGTCTGCTCCCATCCGCAGTCGAGAGAGCCACGAAATAAAGCCGCTCCGCACTAAAAAAATCCCAAAAATCAGTTTTTTCGCGCAATTATACCATTGTGATACACCAAAATACGTGGAAACACCAGGCGCGCAAGGTGGTGAAATTCGCGCAGTGATTTGATAAGTGACGTGAAAGTTATTAACGAAAAAGTGAAAATTTGAGGTTAAATTAACCTTCTCTGTGGAATATCTCAGGATTGGCAGCGACAACATACCCCGTTTTTATTGCCCTCTGAAGGGCCTTCAGGAGTACTACACGACGACATACTTTGCCGATTTTTCTCGCACTGGAGTGCTGAGAAATCGGCAAAAAAACAAAAACCACGTGGCGGCGTGGTCAGTGATCCCGTGCTGTCAGAAGATTGCTGACACTGTAGCCCGAAGGACATCATCGTGGACACCCTGGAGGCACTTTGAAAACTGGAAAAAGTTAAGTTTTTAAAAATTTAGAGACTTTTTAAATTTTATGGTTTTTGAAATTGGTATATCTTTTTAAGAAGATCTTTTACCTGTTATTTTTGAAATCTCATTTTGTTAAGCTCTGGTCCTCTACCAACCCTCGAAAAATCAGCCCAGATTCATCAGCTGGTTTCCGTTTTATTCGGTTTTGAATTTTCAAGGTCAACATTAGGTCACTCATTATAGTAGTTAGTTAAATTTTATTTATTGTAAATCATTCCGTGTCTTTTTTTAATCTGTAATTCGTTTTTGTTTTCAAATTTTTTTAAAAATTGACTGATTTAGCTTAATTTAAGTGTAAATTTTGCGTTTTTTCTAATTTAAAAATCAGGTATTCAATATTTTTTATTTTTCACTATTGCATTCGTTTGGGCTTGGAAAGACCTATCCAACAAGCCCAAACACGGTATCTTTCGGTTGTAAACGGCCGTAATTAGACATTGGTCGGCCATCTTGGCCGCCATCTTGAAATTTTAAAATTTGTTTATCTCGGGAACCGGCTATTGTATTCACTTGCGGTTTTCACTATTGGTGTCTCAACGATCCACCCTTTCCGAATTATACTTAAAATAGCTTACTTTTTTGTAATTTTTTATATTCACTTTTAATTCCAGTAGGCTGTAGATCTAAGCGAGGACACCACAACTGTCCAAACCCCGAATCTTTGCGACCAAAACTGGGCCAGGAACGGACGTTTTAAGTTCCGCCCGCCATCTTGGACGCCATCTTGTTTTTTAATAAAACTGCCGTATCTTCGGCCCCTCTGGACGTAGAGAGCTGGGGTTTTCTGTGTGGGTGTGGGTGGAACCTTCTCTGGGTGCTGGTGGAGTTTCTAGCGTGAGTCAGAGCACAATTTTTTTATTTATAACAGTCGTCGGGTGGGTGCGGGCCGTGCCCTGCAGATCCTCCAGGTCCAATTCCTGGTTTTCTAGGACGATTTTTGACGAAGATACGCTGGTTTTTTACTTTGGCGGCCATTTTGTCCGCCATTTTGGAAAAATTTAAGTGCCCGTATCTTCAGAACCAGTGCGCCTATTTCAACGCGGTTTTTTGTAAAAGCTTTTTCGTAAGCAGGTCTAGCAAATAAATTGTAGAGACGGACTCTACATAGAGTCAAGAATTTTCAATTTATTTTTTGTTTTTTATTTTGCTTTTTATTGGTCTCGTTTATTTTTAGATTTTGCTTAGGCCGGTTATGTATCTTGCATAACAGTTATACATTTATTAGTTCACCTAAACTAGAATGCCAAATTTTAAAACTAAAAAATTAAACGTTAAGCCAAGCGGGCAGTATAGGACTGGATCGCCAAGGTCGGGGACGCCCAGAGTGGGCGGAGGGGTGCTATCTTCTTCGCTGGTTGCTGGCCATTCTGCAGGGCGTTCGGTGCCGCTACGGTTTCACTCCCAGCCACGGGGCGCGGTTGGACCAGACCCGAAACCTACAACTGTATGCCCAGCTAATATCGTTGGTGCAATGAGAAAGAGAATCGAGTCCGGCTCTGATATCCCCACCTATCGCCCACCTTCTTCTTCTTCTGAGGCCGACGAGTCTCTCTTGCGGCTTGGACAGGTTGGCGCGGACGCGCCTGCTCCGCTGCGGGACCAAGACGGTGCGACCACGCCACAATTTGCAGCCCCGTGCTTGGATGCAGACTCACCTGCCGCGCCGCTTTCCTTCCTGGAGACCTCTGTGCTGGCGACAGGTGAATCAGTCCATGACGCACCACATCGCGCAAACTGTCTGCTACAAAGCACAGTGGCAGAGCTTGAGAGGTCTCGCAACCTCAATCGCGACATTAAAGACGCGGTACTGGCGGGGGTGCAGGGGCTGCACGCCTTGGTGCTACGCCTCGCAGACTCGCGTGCGCGGCATCTCGCCGAGAGGGAGCGCGTGCGAGCGGTCGCCGAGCGACAGAGTGCCCTGCAACACAAGATACACGCAGATAAGCTCGAGATGATCACTTCCGGCCTGCGTGGCGAACTGGACGAGCTGCGGCGCACTACCACCAAGGCGATGGCGGAGGCTGAGGCGGCGCGCCGAGGAGTGGAAGAGATAAGCGGCAAGCTGGGCGCACAGCCCGAGGGAGAGGTAGCCAGCCTTCGTCTGGTGGGTAAGCTGCTCGAGGAGGCGCACGCCATTAGAGAGGAGTGCTCGGGCTCGCCGATGCCGGCCTCGCGGGGTGCCTTTGATGCTGTGGACACCGGACTGGAACACGTGGCGGCGGCACCGCTGCGGCCGGCGGGCGAGAGGTCATCGCACGCGTCGTACGCGCATGTCTCAAGGCATCCGCTCATGGTAAAGTCGCGGAACCCGACCCATACTGGCGATGATATCCTGAAACATATAAAAACAAATGTTGATGTCATTGGTCTGGGGGTCGGAGTTAACGGCGTGCGGAAGTGTCGCGGCGGCGGCGTCGCCATCTCGATGGAGAGCGCGCGTGAGCGGGAGGTGATGGAGGGCGCCATCCGTGCGCTTGGAGATGACTATAGCGTGTCCGAGCCTCGCCTCCGGGATCCGCAGCTGCGGCTCGTCGGGGTCGTCGCGGAGCTCACGGACGAGCGCCTTGTGGAGGCTCTGCTCCGACAAAACGAGGGGCTGCTGCGGCATGTGCCGGAGGCGGAGCGCAGCGTCAAGGTCGTGCGACGAATCAAAGGGCGTAATGCGGGGCTCAACAACGTCGTGGTGTCGATGGGCGCGGGCGTGTGGCAGGCCTTGCTGGAGCGGCGCGTGCGGCTCGGGTACCAGGTAGTTGTGGCGCTCGACCAGTCACCACTGGTGCAATGCTACCGGTGCCTGGGGTTCTCTCACCGTGTGGCCGAGTGCCGCGCGCCGGCGCCGCGCTGCGGATACTGCGCGGGTGAGCATGACACGCGTGCGTGCTCCGCCCGCAGCTCCGCGCCGCCATGCTGCACCAACTGCACGGCGCGCCAGTTGCCGGACCGGGAGCATCCCGCGTATAGCGCTGACTGTCCCGAGTGGCGCCGCTGGGACCGCATAGCGCGTCTCGGCGTGCGCTATTGCTGAGGGCACCGATCCGTCCGTACAGATGAACTGTCATATTAAAATCATGCAGTACAATTTAGGCAGGGGTAGAGCGGCGACGCACGAGTGTCTGAGGGAGGCCACCGTAAGGGGTATTAAAATCCTATTATTACAGGAACCTTACGTAGGGGCGAGAGGCTGCATGATGCCGCCAAACGGCTGCAGAGTGATACAGAGCGTGACGGGGAGACCCGACGCTCCGGTGCGAGCCGCCGTAGTTATCACGGACCCTAACTTGCGGTATTCCGAAAATTTAAATTTTATTAGTGAGGACTTGCTGGGCGTTATCATAAGAATTAATGATTTAGACATAGGGTTTATAAGCGTTTACTTAGATAAAGAGTTGAATCTAGACACGTACCTGTACAGAGTCAAGCAAATGGTGCAGAACATGGCTTGCACGCGGGTGGTGGTAGCGGGTGACGTGAATGCGGCCAGTCCTTGGTGGGGCTGCGCAGCGGAGGATGCGCGTGGCGCCGCAGTCGCGGAGCTGTTCGCGGAGCTTGGGCTCGAGGTTCGTAATGAGGGCAACGAGCCGACCTTCCTCGCCTACCGACATGGCGCGCCCGCAGCCAGCATAATTGACGTGACGGCCTGCTCCGCTGCACTGCTGCCCGCGCTTGCCGACTGGCGTGTTGACCCCGCGTTCTGCATGCTTTCCGACCACAGGCCTATCACCTTCACGCTGCGGCTAAGCGTGCACCGCGGCGAGGAGGCATCCGGTGCCAGCACGAGGATTTACAACACGGCAAAGGCGAATTGGACATTGTTCGAGGAAGAGTTCAAGCGGGAGATCTCTCGCGTTGAGCTGAGTGCCACAGTAGATGCGCTGGCGGACGGAGAAGCGGTCAACCGAGCCGCTGACCTATACACCGAGAGCGCGCTCGCGGCCTGTGAGAAGGCGATCCCGCGCATACTGCCTCGTAAATTCGGTAGATCCTGTCGCTGGTGGAGTGCTGAGCTGACGGAGCTCAAGGCCGAGTTGGTGCGCCGCCGGAGGAGAATCGCGAAGGCAAACCCTGCCAGGAGGCGGTACGTAGTGGACCAGTACCTGGAAACTAGGACGGAGTACAGGTTAGCTTTAGAGTCCGCCATGACCGCCAGCTGGAAGGAGTTCTGCACGGGCGAGACGGTGGAGGGAATATGGCAGAGGTCGTACCGGATCATGAAGGCGTGCGGAACACGGGTGCGCTCGGAGGACATGCTGCTGGCAGCAGCGGACGGGCGCGTGCTCGATGAGGCGCAGTCGGCAGCGCTAATGGCGGATACCTTCTACCGACTTGACGACCCGCACCGGGACTCGCCGCAGCATGCTGAGCGCCGCGCCGCCGTGCAGGCCTGGGCAGACCACCTCGCCGGTACAGCATCGCCACACGTCGCTTTTACTGAAACAGAACTCGATACGGTACTGCGGACCATGAGTCCTAAGAGAGCGCCTGGGGGCGATGGGCTCACGCTAGACATCTGTCTCCGGGCCTTTAGATGTGACAGAGCCCTACTTGTGGGGTTGTTCTCGCAGTGCCTTCGATTGGGTTGTTTCCCGAGATCGTGGAAGGTGGCGACTATAAAGGTTATCCCCAAGCCGGGCCGAGAATCTTACGCCACGCCTAAATCCTACAGACCTATCGGGCTTCTTCCGGTCCTTGGGAAGATGCTCGAAAAGTTATTCGTTAACAGGTTGCAGTGGCAGCTTGGCATGGAGAGACGGCTGAGTCCCTTCCAATACGGATTTACTCCTCAGCGGAGCGCGGAAGATGCTTTATTCGACGCTATGTCCATCGTTCGTGCTAGCCTGGAACAAAAACAAATAGTCGTTTTAGTCTCACTAGATATAGAGGGGGCATTTGATAACGCCTGGTGGCCCGCTATCATCGAACAGCTTAAGGCCAGTGATGTAGACGTCGAGGTCACGCGCCTCATACTTAGCTACCTGTCTGATCGGAGCATTAAATTAAAATACGCGGGGCAAGTAGTCTGTACGAACACAAATAAGGGATGCATTCAGGGGTCTACCTGTGGGCCGATCCTCTGGAACATCCAGCTGGAGCCGGTGCTGGAGCAGACGCAGTATGGGGGCGTCCGGGTTCAGGCTTTCGCAGATGACATCCTGATAATCGCAGCCGCAACCGATGGGGTTGATCTGGAGGAAAAGGTCAACCGGGCGCTGGCCGTTATCACTCAGTGGGGCGAGAACCTGAAACTGAGATTTGCTCCTGAGAAGACGCAGGCACTTTTGATCACCAAAAAGTTAAGATACCATTCTCCTAGGCTCGTGATGGCGGGCGTCCCCATAGCTTATGGATCTTGTCTCAGAATATTAGGATTAAATATCGACCCTATTCTCAATTTCAGAAGACACCTCGAACTTGTTTCTAACAAAGCCATCGCTTTCTACAAGGTGGTAGCGAGAGCGGCTCGAGCACAATGGGGTCTTAACTCTGATATTCTGAGATTGATCTATATTGCCGTGGTGGAGCCCACTATTCTGTACTCGGCGAGTAGCTGGGCCGATGTTTCAGATAGGGTTTATGCTGAGAAGATTTTAGATAGCCTTACAAGATCTTTTAGTATTAAAATAAGTAAGGCTCACCGCACAGTTTCTTTTGTGTCGAGTGTCCTGCTGTCTAGACTGCTGCCTCTTACCATGCGATTGAAGGAAAACGCACTTATTTATAGGGCTAAAAGAGGAACGCCTTTGGTTGGGCTGCCGGGAAGAAGTATGGAGACTAGAGAAAGTCCATTCTCACTGCCTCATCCTGCGGAGAGAAAGCATGTAAGGTTCGGGCTTATCGATTCTCAGGAGGATGCGTTGCGCCTGGGGACCGATGAACTCGTGCTTTACACGGACGGTAGTAAGCTTGAGGGTAGGGTGGGTGGTGCAGTCTCCTGCTGGTCTGGAGGGCGTGAGGTCCGCCATGCTAGATTCCGCCTCGAAAATTTCTGTAGCGTGTTTCAGGCAGAGCTTTGTGCGATTTTGCGAGCCCTTCAATTAGCTGAGGGTAGAGGGGAGTCAGCTTTTAGCATAGTCAGCGATTCTAGGTCGAGTCTTGAAGCCATCAGTGACCCTAATTCACTTCATCCCTTGGTAGCAGAAATCAAGGATAACATCTTAGGGCTAGCTCGGGGGGGGAAACGTACAAGTTTTTACTGGGTCAAGGCACACTGTGGCATAGAGGGTAATGAGAGAGCCGATGAGTTGGCAAAGCAGGCTGCTCTCCGTGATAGAAGACTACCATTCTACGACAAGTACCCTCTATCCTACGCAAAGTTGATAGTAAGATCGGATAGCGTTAATGATTGGCAGCAAATATATAATACATCTCAGACAGGTAGTACCACTAAATTATTTTTCAAAAATGTAACGCAAGCATTTCAAACATTAAAGAAAATCAATCTGGATAATTTTTATACACAAATTTTTACAGGTCACGGTGGCTTCAATGCTTACTTGTTTCGGTTCAGATTGACTGACTCTCCTTTGTGCTCGTGTGGTGAAGAAGTTAGCCAGTCTGTTCAACATTTATTATTAGACTGCGCGCGGTTTGGATTGTTGAGATATGAATGTGAATGCGCTATGGACTCTGATTTAAATGTTGATACTTTGGAGCAGTTGTTAGGGGACAATAATCACAGGCCTATTTTCCTGTCGTTTGCGAAGACTATTCTTCGCATAATAGGCAAAGAAAATGGGTCATTTTTGGAGACATAGCCATAAAAACTACTAGCCTAATATGCTTAATCGATTATTCTTAATTTGTCTTGTTTGGATATGGCTATTATCGTACTCTCTGTTTAAGTAAGCTTTACAATTATTTTATTATTTTATGAATTTATTATAACTACTTGACTTACTTATTATTACTTGTCTAATGTTGTGATATTTTAACTGTTTTAATTTATTTGAATTTATATTAATTTATTTTAATTGTTTTAATTTTGTGCTTTCTTATTCTTCCTCCCTAGTCAGCTATTTAATTTTTAATTACGTAACTTAAGTGTTTTTATTATTGTAATATTGCAAAGGATTGTTGCGTAATTTTATTTTATTACTTGAAAAAAAAAATATATATATATATATATATATATATATACAAGAACACAAAAACAAACAAAAAGAAAAGAAAGAAAAGTGGAAAAAAAATAAAATAAAAATAAAAATAAAAAAGAATGTAAAAAAGAGAGAAAATAACAAAAAGAATAAACAATAAACAAGGAAAAAAAAAAAAAAAAAAAGAGAAGGGAATAGATAGATTAGTACAATAATAGTTAAAGTTGAAAACTACATAATAAATTAAATTGAGGAAGTAGCGTAATAATAATTATTGATTGACTGTTGAAATGTATTTTATCTTATTTATTTAATGTGTATGTACAAATAATAAAATTTTAAAATTGTTTAGGTACTTCATTAGATTTTCACATGTATATGAAATGTATTTGATTTTTATAATTTTAATTGATTATTTTTAATAAATGTTATTCAATTGTTGTCAAAATATTATGTATAATTCAAATAATTTATCATGTATTATAATAGATTGGCTTTGTTTGCCCATCAAACAATTGCCCAGTTGAAATAGGTATGATTATGTCCTAATATAATTATAATAAGCATGCTTATTTAAATAATAAGCGTTATTATAATTTCACTAATGTATGTGTGTAATTGTCTTAAAAATATATTTATCCACTCTGTCTCCTTTTCTAGAGAATCTTTTTCTTATCTGTATTTTTCTATTTGTGATATGTTGTATTTTCTGTGTTTCAGGTGAATGAAAGTGCGTGCGTGATTGTGTGTGTGAGTGTTGTGTGTGTGTTAATTGATTTAAAATAAAATAATGTATAAATCCTTAGTAGGTAATTTAATGTTGTTGCATTTAATAGCAACAGGTTGCCTCAGGTTTTAAAAATCAAACGCAGACTAGCACACTCGCTGGTCCTATGACCAGATGAGTTAACTAGTTTGCAACACTTAAAAAAAAAAAAAAAAAAACCTAACCTAACCTAACCTAACCTAACCTAACCTAACCTAACCTAACCTAACCTAACCTAACCTAACCTAACCTAACCTAACCTAACCTAACCTAACCTAACCTAACCTAACCTAACCTAACCTAACCTAACCTAACCTAACCTAACCTAACCTAACCTAACCTAACCTAACCTAACCTAACCTAACCTAACCTAACCTAACCTAACCTAACCTAACCTAACCTAACCTAACCTAACCTAACCTAACCTAACCTAACCTAACCTAACCTAACCTAACCTAACCTAACCTAACCTAACCTAACCTAACCTAACCTAACCTAACCTAACCTAACCTAACCTAACCTAACCCAGTCGCGCTTCGAACGCCGTCGAAAGCGCCACGCCACGAAAATAAGCCGTTCCGCACGCGAAAAATCAATAAAAATAGCAAATTTGCTGTTTTAGTGACTTGTGACACATCAAAAGACGCGCAAAGTGAAGGCCCACACGTCTGTGAAAACCGCGTGGTGCTCAGTGCATTTTTCACAAAGTTATACGCAAAAAAGTGATTTTTTCAAATTTTTCAAAATTCAAATTGATTTTTCTTGCGATCTGCAGCGACGACCCTCAATTTTCAATTTACCCAGGGGAAGGCCCCTTGGAGTTCTACACATCGGACGTGCTTGCTGATTTTTTCCGCACTCCACTGCGGAATTATCAGCAAAAAAACAACTTCCACGTGGACACGAGCTCAGCGAAGGAGAGTTGCGCGGTTCCAAGTGACCACGCCAAATTGAAGAGGACACCGTCTGGACCCAGGAGGCACTTCAGAAACCCCCCTGAGATAAGTGGTGGCGAAGTTATAGACATTTAAATTTTTGTGCAGTTCAGTTTCTTTTTGGACACCTGATTATTCTAATTCTTCAGCGACAACCTAGCCTTAATTTTTGATATTTCATAACTTCTATAACGTTGTTTATAATTACTTTTAGATTAGATTTTTAAGACGAGCGGTTTAGGAAATATCTATTTTTAAATAATTTTACCAACCGCAAAAAACTTTGCAGCCTTGCATCTCCAAAACCGTGAGAGATAGGCCAATTTTATGACCTGGTTGCATATATTATAATATAATATATGTTACCAACCCCCAAATTTAATATATTTTGTAGAACCCCCTTAAATTTTTTCTTGTCTATTTTCAAAAAAATTAAATTTTAATTAGTTTGTTTAAGAAAAGTCTTAATTTCTTTAATTTTAGGTTGTAACTGTTATTTGTATTATAAGTTAATTTTAAAGTCATCGTCAATCCCCCCCCCCTTACCCACCCCCCCATTAACCAAAATAATTTATGCTCATATTTATGTTATTTTCTGCTTAATCGATTCTATCACTGAGCACCTATTTTTCTTCATACAAATCCATTTTAATTATCTTCTTCCCCCTACCACACCCCCTTTACATCCCCCCCAAATTAATTTCAGAATCTTTAAACGCATATATCTCGGGAACGGAGCAAGATAGCTCAATTTTGACCGCAGTTTATATATTTAATAAGATTAAATATATAACAAGGTTTCCCAATTTTTGGCTTCTGATTTTACCCCCCTTAACTTTTTCCCCACCCCCCCTCTTTTTCAAAGTCCTATATCTCTTTAACCTATACTTCAAATTTGACGGCGTCTTCTGTGTGATATAGAATAAAAGCAACTTATTATTATAAGTGTTGACAAAACGGGACTCTAGGTAGAGTCCTCAAAAATTATTTGACTGAAATTCATTTCTTCATGCTTTTCGGGTTCCTGACGATCTGAACACCTAATAGATACTGTCCACCTTAAATTTATGTAGAGGCCGGTACTCTGCTCAAAGTACTCTATGTAGAGTCGGACCCTAAATGCCATTTTACACGCATAGGCGATAGATCAGGTCAAGCCATCGTACAGACTTCTTAGTTTTAAGTCCATTTCTTAGGTAAGTCGACTCTAAGTAGAGTCTTCTCTACTTACTTACAAACGGGAGTAATACTTACCTGTGCACTTGCTGTTTACCGACGCTGGTTGACTGGAACCTGAAACAGAAAACATAGTGTTTAATTTATATAACTTTTACAAACCTTTTACCGATCTTTTATTTCATTTGTTTTCTATAATTGTGTTACAATGTCTTTTGGAATCCGTACACCTACTAAAAAAGCGCCAAAGACTATGGATT
Organism: Eupithecia tripunctaria; assembly: GCA_955876795.1. Lineage (NCBI taxonomy): Eukaryota > Metazoa > Arthropoda > Insecta > Lepidoptera > Geometridae > Eupithecia > Eupithecia tripunctaria. The sequence continues at coordinate 41,263 of CATPCX010000048.1, forward strand.
CAGACACCCGTATGCCCCTTGACATGACAGAGCAGGCGGAACCTTCACCCAAATCGACTGAGACCTCTAACGTGAGGCGCAGCATTGGAGAGTGGGAGACAGGCAAACCAGATGCTAAAGCTAAGGCCTCAACAAGCCCGAGGATGGTGGCTCCGGCTCTGGCGGGACCATCCAAACCAACAACCAAGACGGTGCTCTCTAAGGAGAGCCGAACAATTCGTAGGACATCTGTGGACGTGGTGGTGTGCTCACCAGAGCGGGAAAAACCAAAATACGCAGATAGAGTCGCGGAGGCTCGTGCCTGCCTACAAAGAGCAAAGATGCAGCTGGGAAGTGCACGCAACATAAGGACCGACATCAAAACTGATGTCACCCTGGCAGTGGAGCGACTCTACCAGTTGGTGAAAGAGGCGGAAGTAGGAAAGGCAAAAGAAGAGAAGAGTCAAAAAAGGGACAGGAGGGGGGGAAGAGGGAGGAACAACAGGTTCTTCCCTCTTCCATCCCTCCTGCCTCGAAGACAGACTTGTATCTGCTAGAAAAATTGGAGGAACACAGTAAGCTGTTGAGAGAAAGCAATGGGAGGATAGAAGCTCTGAAAGAGGCGATGGAGCGTCAGAAAGAGGTCCTCGAGAAGACCACATACGCGGGTGTAGCAGCGGGGCAAACCAGGAGGAAACTCCCGGAGCACACCGCTCTACACTCCGTGGTGGTCTCCTCTAAGGATGAAACTGAAACTGGGGAGGAGGTCCTCAGTAGAATACGAGAGGCGGTAAACGCAAAGGACGGATGGATCAAAGTGGATAGAGTTAGGAAGGCGAAGGACAGGAAGGTAATTGTGGGGTGTAGAACTGAGGAGGAAAAGAGGAAAGTGAAAGAAAGGTTGACAAAGGCAGAGACTCACCTCAATGTCGAGGAAGTCAAGAACAAAGACCCTCTTCTGATCCTCATGGGCGTTTTACAGTATAACAGCGACGAAGACGTCCTAAACGCCCTGAGGAACCAGAACCGTAGTGTATTTGACGGCCTCGACAAAGAGGACTATAGAGTGGAAGTAAGATACAGAAAGAGAACAAGAAACCCTCATACCTGTCACATAGTCCTCAGAGTGTCCACCAAAGTATGGAACAGGATGCTGGATGCACAAGACATCCAAATCGACCTGCAGAAGATCAGAGTGGCCGACCAATCCCCGCTAGTACAGTGCTCGCTGTGCCTGGGTTACGGCCACGGCAGGCGATTCTGTAAGGAATCTGTGGAAATATGCAGCCACTGCGGAGGACCTCACATGAGGACGGAGTGCGCCGACTGGCTCGCCGGGATCGCCCCGACATGCAGCAACTGCAAGCGTGCCAGGCACACAGTGGTAGAGCACAGCGCCTTTAGCCAGGAATGTCCGGTGAGGAGGAAGTGGGACGCACTGGCCCGTGCCACCATTGCGTATTGCTGAGGGCACCAGCGGCAAAAACGTTGCACACAGGACGGCTACCCCAACAAACACGAAACCCCATCTCGTGGTCCAAGCCAACCTTCAAAAGAAGCGTTTAGCCACCGATGAGAGGCCAACCAAAGAAAAGTGTCATTTGCACTGCTTCAGGAGCCATATGTGGGTGGGGTAAGAAGCATGAAGAGTTACAGAGGGGCGAGAGTCTTCCAGAGCGCGGATCCAGGAGAGGGTACTGTAAAAGCAGCCATTGTTGTTTTCGACCATGAAATGGACGTCATACAGTGCCCGGAACTCACCACGAACAACATCGTAGTGGTGAGGATAAGGACCAGCGCCTGGGAGATCACCGCGGTCTCTTTCTACTTTGAACCCAACCAGCCCATTGGGCCATACTTGGAGCAGCTAAAACAGATCGGGGATAAGCTTGGATCTTCGAGAATTATTTTAGGCGGAGACTCCAACGCAAAGAACATCTGGTGGGGTAGCCCTATTGTAGATCATAGGGGCGAAGACATGTCTGGCATTCTGGAGGAAATGAACTTGCAGATATTAAACGATGGTGAAACTCCTACCTTTGATACCGTTAGGGGAAACCGGACGTACACCAGCCATGTGGACATTACGGCCTGCACTGAAGACCTGCTCAGCTTAGTGGAAGACTGGAGAGTCGATGAAGACCTGGTAAACTCGGACCACAACTCTATCACCTTCAAAATTAGACTCACCAAATCAAGAGGTATAAATGTACAAAGAACCACAAGGCTTTATAATACAAAGAAAGCAAATTGGAACAAGTTTCTTGAGAAACTTGACCAATTTAAAATAGAAAAAAATATAACGAAAATAGAAATTTATAAAATAAACAGTAAAACAGAGATAGAAGAAACAGTAAATAAATATATGGACATAATTAAGCAAGCATGCAAAGAAGCAATACCAATAAAGAAACCAAATCAAGAACTTACCCTGCCGTGGTGGTCCGAAGAACTCGCTGACATGAAGCAGAAGGTCACCACTATGAGGCGCAGAATCCGATGTGCAGCGCCGGTCCGGAAAGCCAAGGTCATCCAGGAGTATCTGCAAGAAAAAGAGAACTATGAAACTGAAGTCCAGAAGGCCCAGACAAGGAGCTGGAAAGAGTTCTGCGAGAAACAGGATAGAGAGGGGGTCTGGGAGGGAATATATAGGGTCATTGGGAGGACAGCCAAACGACAAGAGGACATACCCCTGGAAAAAGAGGGAAAAACACTGGATCCGAAGAAGTCCACCAGATTGTTGGCAGAGACATTCTACCCCGAGGATACCGAGGAGGGAGAGACGATAACCCACATGCAGACTAGAGAGAAAGCAAACCGGGTAAACGGCCCGGTTCATGATGAAAAACATGACCCACCGTTTACTAAGGAGGAGCTACGAGCTGCAACGGAAAGTTTCAATCCGAAGAAAGCCCCGGGTGCAGATGGATTCACGGCTGACATCTGCCAGCGTGTTGTGTTTAGCGATCTCGACCTTAACCTCGCAATACTAAACAAGTGCCTGGAACACCATCACTTTCCCAACATCTGGAAGGAGGCAACGGTAGTAGTACTCAGGAAGCCGGGGAAAGACTCCTACACCAACCCCAAGTCTTACAGACCTATAGGCCTTCTTCCGGTGATGGGAAAGATTTTGGAGAAGATGATCGTGAGAAGAATGAAGTGGTACTTACTCCCAAGAATGAACCCCCGCCAATATGGCTTTATGCCCCAGAAGAGCACCGAGGACTCCCTTTATGACCTGGTGAACTACATACGTGGAAAGCTAGTAGCTAAAAAACTCATCACGATGATTTCACTGGACATAGAGGGAGCCTTCGACAGCGCATGGTGGCCCGCAATAAAAGTGAGATTGGCGGAAGAGGAATGCCCTGTCAACATTCGTAGGATAGTTGACAGCTACCTACACAACAGAAGGGTCAGAGTAAGGTACGCAGGAGAGGAGTACACGAAAAGCACCAATAAGGGGTGTGTCCAGGGATCGATTGGAGGACCCATTTTATGGAACCTCCTGCTGGATCCCCTACTGAGGGAACTGGAAGCGCGTGGTGACTACTGCCAGGCCTTTGCAGACGATGTTGTGTTGATTTTTGATGGAGACACGGCGATTGAAGTTCAGAGACGTGCAAATGCCGCCCTCGCCCATGTTCAGGAGTGGGGTGTCAATAACAAGCTAAAATTCGCTCCAAATAAGACCAAAGCTATGACAATAACAAGGAAGCTAAAATATGACACCCCACTGCTGAGAATGGGCGGGGTCGACATAGGCATGTCTCCTGAGATTAAAATCCTGGGTCTTACCATCGACCATAAGCTCACATTCAACACACATGCTGCAGAGGTCTGTAGGAAAGCTACAAATATTTTTAAGCAGCTCTCCAGAGCAGCGAAGGTCAGCTGGGGGCTCCACCCGGAAGTTGTCCGGATTATATATACGGCAACAGTGGAGCCAGTAGTCTTGTACGCGGCCAGTGCATGGGCACAGGCAACGGAGAAACTGGGGGTGCAGCGCAAACTAAATGCTGTCCAGAGGGGGTTCGCGCAAAAACTGTGCAGAGCATACCGCACTGTCTCCCTGAACTCGGCACTGGTGCTCGCCGGGATACTGCCACTCGACCTCCGAATTAGAGAGGCAGCCGCCCTTTACGAGGCCAAGAGAGGGGTACCCCGGCTAGCACTAGGAGATAGGGAGGTAGAGCGCACATTGTCATATGCCAAGATGGATCACCCGGCAGAACATATGCGCCTGGAGTTCGTGAGCCTGTTAGACCAAGAACAAGTGGATAACCACAACGACCAAGCAGTCCGAATTTTTACTGATGGTAGCAAGATTGATGGTGAGGTTGGGGCTGCGTTATCCCTATGGGAGAGCGCAGCTGAAACCAAAGCCATCAAACTCAAGCTACCATCCTACTGCACGGTCTACCAGGCGGAACTTTTGGCCATATGTAAGGCCACGAGGGTGATCCTCCAGCGCACAGAAAGCTCCTTCGGAGTTTATAGCGACTCAAGAGCCTCACTGGAAACCATCACCAACCCCAGTTCCCTCCATTCCTTGGCAGTAGAAACCAGGAGGAATATCGTGGCAGCCCGACTCCAGAATAAGACAGTGACCTTATTCTGGATCAAAGCACATGCGGGGCTAGCAGGGAATGAGCGTGCAGACGAGCTGGCCAAAGAAGCAGCGCACTCGTTGAAGCGAAAACCGGATTATGACATGTGCCCGGTGTCATTCGTCAAGCGACAAATCCGGATGGAGTCCCTTGACGAATGGAACCAAAGGTACATGTCGGGTCAAACAGCCTCCGTCACGAAAATGTTTTTCCCTAACGCCAAAGAAGCATACAAGTTAGTTAGGAAGCTTCAGCCAACCGGCGTCGTTACGCAGTTCATGACAGGGCACGGTGGGTTCTCCGAGTACTTGAACAGGTTCAGGTGTAAGGAGGACCCATCGTGCATATGCGAACCCGGGAAATATGAAACTGTGACACACATATTACTAGAGTGCCCAGCATATGGCTCGGAGAGACACGAGGTAGAACAAGAAATGGACTTAAAACTAACCGTAAATAGCATACATGAAGTAATGAAAGACAGAAACAACCGTCCCAAGTTTCTAAAATTTTGTACAAATATAAGTCTAAAAGTAATAAACAGAAATAAATAGATAAAGCAATATATGATGAATATATATAATAATTTATATATATAAGCATAATATAAAGATGTAGTCTCGTAACTGTAAAAGGAAAATGTACATATATCTTAAACTAAACTGTATGCAAATGTATCGTTATAAAATAAGAAACACGTAAATAAATATTGTTAGACCTAAGAAAATAGAAAATAATGAAATTGTAAACTTATGAAAACTTATGTAAATTTAAGAATCCCTAAACCATAGACATAAGAAATAATGTAAATAAAAATAAACGTCATTAAATAAAAGAAAACCCAGAACCCATCCTGAAATGAGTGAAAGGAAAATGAGAAAGAGAGAGAGAAAGAAAGATGAGTAATGAAAAGGACTCTGACCATGTCAGGGGTAGAAAAAAAAAAAAAAAAAAAAAAAAAAAAAAAAAAAAAAAAAAAACCTAACCTAACCTAACCAGTCTGCAGCTAGCCACTCCCGAGAGCGGCAGGGCAAGCAAGTTCCGCAACTTGCTTAACTTGCTCCAACCCACTTTTTAAAGCAAGTAAAGCAATTTAACTTCCCAATTTTTCCAAAAGTGCAAGTTTCCTTTCCGAAAGTGCAAGTTCTCTTGCCAAAACTGCAACTTCAGTTGCCGAAGTGGAAAAAAGTGCAAGTTTACTTTCCAGAACTGCAACTTCAGTTGCCGAAGTGGAAAAAAGTGCAAGTTTCCTTTCCGAACGTGCAAGTTCTCTTGCCAAAACTGCAACTTCAGTTGCCGAGGTGGAAAAAAGTGCAAGTTTACTTTCTAGACTTGCAATTTCAGTTGCCGAAGTGGAGAAAAGTGCAAGTTTCCTTTCCGAACGTGCAAGTTCCCTTGTCAAAACTGCAACTTTAGTTGCCGAAGTGGAAAAAAGTGCAAGTTTTCTTTCCAGAACTGCAACTTCAGTTGCCGAAGTGGAAAAAAGTGCAAGTTCTCTCGCCAAAAGCGCAACTTCAGTTGCCAAAGTGGACAAACGTGCAAGTTTGGCAAAATAGCAACTTAACTTGCTTTACTGGACAAAGTGCAAGTCCGGAAAATCTGCAACTTTACTTGCCAAAGTAGCAATCCATCTTGTTTTGGCAATTCAACTTGCCAAACTTACCACAAGCAAGTTTTCTTGGCAAATTTTTGCAAATTTTTGAGATTTTTGTACTGCGCTGTTACCTTTGACTCTGCAAATATGCCTCTCGTACGATCGCCAACGATTGGACGACCCCCACCGCCCTCTCAAGTTTTTCCAGAAAGGACATCACGGGATTCTGTTCTCCAACCCAATTTGGAACTCCCGAGCCAGGAACCACCATCAACACCTTCCTTTTCACAGGATAACCAGCAAAATTCATGCAATCTCAGCACTCAGCCGTTCTTTACTCGAACCATAGACCAGCTGGCTACATTGCACAACAATGCCAACAACAACAGCATTGCTTTTTCTGATCATGTCACCAACCAAGCTGTAAAAATCAAGGCTCTACTGAAAGAGGGAAAGAGTCTCACCAAGATTAACAAAGAAAACATAGTCAAGACATGTGAAGATTTAATCTCCTCGGCACACATGTTCTCCAATCATCACCAAGAGCGCGTCGCAGTTGAGCCCCCCCATGAGCTTGCCAAACAGGATGAACTGGACTCATTGAAGCACATATTAGAGACCGAGCTCAAGGACATTAAGAAGCTCGTCAGCAAAAGTGTATCCATCCTTAACACATTAAACCCCACTCAGCCTTCTAGACCTCAACCTCAATCGGAACGTTATCTGGTGAGCCACGTCACTACAGAACATAAGAAGAGCCCAGCCTACAGACCAGCCATCATCATCACCCCAAAGGGCGGAGCCACAAGGACCAAACAAGATACAATCGATGCGTTCAGGAAAAGCATCAGCTTCAGGAGCTCATCATTTGCACCTGCACGGGTGCAAGCAGTCTCAAACGGAAAGCTCCGAGTTGAATTTGACAGCCAGGACCAATGCGAAGACACCATGAAGCGCTTATCCGAGCCGTCATCTCATGTAAGTGCTGAACCCGCCCGTAAGCTATGTCCAATGATCATCCTTAAAGGTATATCTAGGGATGTTCCTCCTGAGGATATTCCCTCAATTCTTAAGGAACAAAACTACCCACTTACTGAACTCATGGACAGCCCCGATGATCTGCGACTTCGCTTTAAAAGGGATAACCGCAACCCATCTCTTTACAATGCAGTCTTCGTGGCTCGCCCCTGCCTATACCGTGCAATGCTGGATATGGTCCGAGTCTGTCTAGACCATCAACGCGTTCGCGTGGAGGACTTCTCTCCCTTTATTCAGTGCCATAAGTGCTATCAATTTGGCCACATACGTGGTAAATGCAGCTCGACCACAAAGCCTTGTGCGCACTGCGCTGGGGTGGACCATGACATCGACCAATGCCCACTTAAAACGAAGCCCTTTACAGCTAAATGCATTAACTGCGTCACACATAACAGTAAATTTAATGACAAATCAGACACCAGACACCGCGCAAACTCCGATCTATGCCCCAGGCTACGTGCCATGCGAAACAAAATTATGAATAGGGTAGACTATGGATACTAAGAATCAGCTTAACATAATTCAGTGCAACATTGACCGATCGCGTAATTGCCAACATGAGTTCTTAAACTCTTTTTCTTCTAGTAAACACCAGATTGCTTTGATTTCAGAGCCATACACTGGTTCTGGAAACGAAGTTAAACAAATAAAAGGCATAAATATATATCAGTTTCCAAACAATAACGGCCGAATCAAGGCTTGTATTTTCGTAAAGCCTGGCTTCGCATCCGTCTTAGGTCTAACCCAATTTTCAACACCTAACCTGTCAGTCATACAATTAAAGACAGGATCTCACGACCTCCTCATTTCGTCCGTATACATTGAACCAGCTGAAGATGTATCCAACACAAAGGAACGATTAGACTTCTTCCTAAAATCATCTAGTGGAATGCAGTGCATTGTGGGGGGCGATTTCAATGGATGGCACAGCGTATGGGGTAGCACGAACATCAATGCCCGTGGTAGGAAAATACTAGAAATTGCCCATGGAAATGACTTATATGTTTGCAATCTAGGAACCACCCCTACATTTGAAACCGTTACACATGGTCGCCAGCGAAGCTCAATCATTGATCTTACTTTAGTATCCGGTTCAATCCTGCATAAGATATCAGGCTGGAGGGTGAATTTGGAATTTTGCAAATCCTCCCAGCATAATGCCATAGACTTCACACTTAATGTCCATCTCAGTAGGTCCTCGCACCAGGACAGCTTCTCTACCTTTCGATATCAGACCAATAAAGCTTGCTGGCCCAATTTCAAAGACTCTCTTCACACGCGTATGTTGTCTTCAGATATTTTAGAGAGGGAGGTCTCTCACCTGGATGCCTTGGGGTTGGACACTATCATCGACGATATCACAGGCATCATACACCTCGCTTGTGAAAGTTCCATGCGTACCAGAGGCAGCAACAGTCCAAGTCACGCTAGGAAACCACCTTGGTGGTCAGAAAAGCTGGACACGTTAAAGAAGGAAGTCATTGACATACACCATAGAATTCATAGAGCCAAGAAACATGGACTTCCATTAAGTGATTTGTTAGAGGATCAAAAATCTATAAAGGAATGTTATGCGAAAGAATTGCGAAACGAATCGACGGCAAATTTTCGTCAATTTTGTGAAATGCAAACAAAGGAAAATGTTTGGACATTGACCAATAGACTGCTGAAAGATACAAATCCTCAACGTCCACCCTCAACTCTAAAACTAGGGAACGATTACACCACAGGTGGACGAGAAACTGCTACAGCCTTGCTTAACCATTTTTACCCTGACGATTTACCAGACACAGAATCCCGACATCATTTCCTACGAGCCGTACATTCAATAGATTCCAAAGATGATCCACCTTTCACTGAGGATGAAGTACTGGAACATTTAAGGTACATGAACCCTAACAAGGCTCCAGGGCTTGATCATCTAACCTCAGATATATGTCATCAATTTACCCTGGCTTATCCAAAGCTGATTACGGATATCATGAACCGGTGCCTCGATCTGCAGTATTTCCCTAAGAAGTGGAAAATAGCTTACATCAAAATTATTCCGAAACCCGGTAAATCAGACTACAGCATCCTAGGATCATTCAGACCAATAGGACTATTACCGGTATTTGGAAAATTATTAGAAAAATTGTTTATCAAACGTGTCACGTACTTAGCAGCTAAAAATGGCCATAGCAATAATCGGCAATATGGATTCCGTGAGCAGACTAGCACTATTCAGGCGGTTGGCAACGCAATAGGTATTATTAAACAGGCTAAAGCAGATAAACAACTTGTCATCGCAGTATCATTAGACATTTCAGCAGCTTTCGACAACGCCTGGTGGCCCGCCCTCTTTCATAGACTTCGTCAAATGAAATGCCCTAAAAACATTTATGGTTTGATTGAAGATTACGTACGCGATCGATTTGTTAAGTTAGATCATGCAGGAGAACACGTCACTAAGCGCATGTCAAAGGGGTGCGTACAGGGTTCAGCATGTGGGCCTGTTCTCTGGAACGTGATCCTGGACGAACTACTTGGGATGCAGTTCCCTTCAGGATGCCACCTGCAAGCCTACGCAGACGACGTCCTTCTTATTGTCACTGCTAAGGACATAATAGGACTAAAATCTGCCGCTGAAATCACGCTCTCAAAAATTTATGAATGGGGAAATAGCGTCAAGTTATCATTCGGACCCTCTAAAACTCAGATGATTGCCTTTACGCCTAAAGCAAAACAAATTACGATTTCCATGAATAGCCACGACCTCTCTTACGATAGAGAAATTAAGCTGCTAGGAATAATTCTGGATGAAAAACTTCTCTTTAGGGCTCATGTCAAGTACATCACTGACAAAGCCATGCGAATCTTTAATAAACTATGTATATATACCCGACCAACCTATGGAACTCACCCCGAAAATACTCAACTCATTTACCATCGAGTAGTTGAACCCATAGTCACTTATGGTGCTGCAATATGGGGGCATGTAGTGGAGAAGAAGTACGTGCAGAGGATTCTCCTCAGAATGCAGCGTGGATTTGCAATCAAAGCTATACGGGGATTTCGAACAATCTCGACCACAGCAGCTCTTGCCCTGGCCCGTTTCATGCCAATAGACCTGAAAATACGTGAAATTTGCGTCACCGAAACCACCAAGTTATCAGGGATTACCAAACATCTTCCACATGACATCCAGCTCGAGAAACCAACACCTGTTCACGAGCTTCTTCACCCATCTAAACGAATTACATTTACCCCAACTCCCGATTACGCCACCTCAACACATCCCGATAACTCGACACTCATCTTCACTGATGGTAGTAAGCAAGAGGATGGCTCGGTTGGTGCGGCTTTCGTCTGTTTTGATCCTGGAGGAACCACACCCAAGGTCACACGCAAGTTTAAACTTCATAGCTGCTGCACTGTTTTCCAAGCGGAATTACTGGCGATCCTAGGCGCGTGCCAGTGGGCAGAACATCGCCGTTTACCATACACAGCAATATTCACTGACTCACTTTCCTCTATCAAAGCACTTGAAAATCGCAGTAACACTCACCCCATCGTAGCGCAAATTCATCACACAATACACAATATTTCTGTCAGACAGTCGCTGCATATAGGCATTTCTTGGGTAAAAGGCCACTCTGGCATTACCGGCAACGAGTTTGCAGATGCAGCAGCTAATGCTGCAACCAAACTTCGCGTAGCTTTCCAATATTCAAAATTCCCCATTTCCTTTATAAAATCAATCACCCGAAAAGAAAACTACAACATCTGGCAAGAAAGATACTCAAGCTCTTCAACTGGAGCACATACTAAACTTCTTCTCCCCACCTTACACGATATACAGGACTTAGCAACAGTATGTAAAACTAGTTTCAGCATGACGCAGATCCTTACGGGCCATGGGTTCCATAAACAATATCTTAAAAGATTTAAAATCACCGAGGATGATCATTGTCCATGTGACGGGACAACAGCACAGGACATTCGACATCTCTTAGAGAAGTGTCCGGTATTTGG
>CATPCX010000048.1:57500-65000 GCA_955876795.1 Eupithecia tripunctaria
GGAAACGAATGGCCGGTTAACATCGTAGGCACAATTAGGAAAAGACTAGAGTCCATCTCCGACCCGCCGACCTACCACCCACCTAGTTCCGAGGCCGGCGAGTCTTCCTTCCGGCTGGGACAGGGCACGCCGGCCGACGACCCGCCCGCGCCCGCGACGCCGCGCTCGCCGACCTCGCGCTCGCGCTCGGGTTCGCCCGCCGCGCCGCCTTCCTTCCTGGAGACGTCCGTGCTGGCGGCGGGCGAGCCGGTGCAGGACGCGCCGCGCCTCGCGAACCGTCTGCTGCAGAGCACGGTGGCCGAGCTCGAGAAGTCGCGCAACCTCAACCGAGACATCAAGGAGGCGGTGCTGGCGGGCGTGCGCGGGCTGCACGGCATGGTGCTGCGCCTCGCGGACTCGCGCGCGCGGCACCTCCTCGAGAAGGAGCGCGCGCGCTCGCTCGCCGAGGGGCAGTGTGCTCTGCAGCAGCAGGTGTACGCGAACAAGCTGGAGGCGATCACCGAGTGCCTGCAGAGCAGCCTGGACGAGCTGCGACGCACGACCGGCAAGGCGGCGCAGGAGGCCGAGGCCGCGCGCCGCGCCGCGGAGCGCCTCAGCGACAAACTGGACGCGCGCCCGCCCGAGGAGACGGCCAGTCTGCGGCTGGTGGGCCAGCTGCTCGAGGAGGCGCACGCCATCCGCGAGGAGTGCTCCAACTCGCCGATGCCGCCCGCGCGCCCCGCCCCGCGCGACGAGCAGCACGCGCCGGCGGTAGAGAGCGCTCCGCCACCGAGCCGCGCCTCGTACGCGCGCGTCGCCCGACACCCGCTGATGGTCAAGTCGAAGAACCCGACGCACACCGGCGACGACATTCTGCGGCACATAAAGCGGAACGTGGACGTGATCGGGCTGGGCGTCGGGGTGAACGGCGTGCGCAAGTGTCGCGGCGGCGGCGTCGCCATCTCGCTGGAGAGCGCGCGCGAGAGAGAGGTGATGGAGGGCGCCATCCGCGCGCTCGGCGACGACTACAGCGTGTCGGAGCCTCGCCTCCGAGACCCGCAGCTACGGCTCGTCGGCGTCGTCGCGGAGCTCACGGACGAGCGCCTCGCCTCGGCCCTGCTCCGACAGAACGAGGCGCTGCTCGCCGCTGTGCCCGAAACCGAGCGCAGCGTCCGAGTGGTGAGGCGCATCAAGGGAAGGAACGCGGGCCTCAACAACGTGGTCGTGCAGGCGAGCCCCGCGCTGTGGCGCGCGCTGCTCGAGCGGCGCGTGCGGCTCGGCTACCAGGTGGTGACGGCGCTCGACCAGTCGCCGCTCGTGCAGTGCTACCGCTGCCTCGGCTTCTCCCACCGCGTGTCCGAGTGCCGCGCGCCGGCGCCGCGCTGCGGATACTGCGCTGGCGAGCACGACACGCGCGCGTGCACCGCCCGCGGCACGGCGCCGCCCCACTGCACCAACTGCGCGGCGCGCCGGCTGCCGGGGGCGGAGCACCCCGCCTACAGCGCCGACTGCCCCGAGTGGCGCCGCTGGGACCGCATAGCGCGCCTCGCCGTGCGCTACTGCTGAGGGCACCGATCCATCTGCGCAGATGAACGTACATGTCAAAATTCTGCAATACAACCTGGGCAGGGGCCGGGCGGCGACGCACGAGTGCCTGAGAGAGGCCACCGCTGCGGGTTTCCAAGTGCTACTCCTGCAGGAACCTTACGTCGGGGCTCGCGGCCGCATGGCGCCGCCGACGGGCTGCAGGGTGGTGCAGAGCGCGGCGGGGAGCGCCGACGCGCCGGTGCGCGCCGCCATCGTCATTACGGACCCGAACTTGCGGTTTTCTGAAAATGTTAATTATATAAGTAAGGACATATCGGGCGTAGTCATTAAAGTTCAAAATTTAGATATAGGTATAATCAGCGTGTACTTGGATAGGGAATTAGATTTAGATATTTACCTTAATAGAATAAAAACGTTAGTACGAGGCATGGCATGCTCGCGGGTGGTGGTGGCGGGCGACGTGAACGCTCGCAGCGCGTGGTGGGGCTGCGCGGAGGAGGACGCGCGCGGCGCCGCGCTCGCGGACCTGTTCGCGGAGCTCGGGCTCGAGGTGTGTAACGAGGGCCGCGAGCCGACCTTCCTCGCCTACCGGCACGGCGCGCCCGCCGCCAGCATCGTCGACGTGACCGCCTGCTCCGCCGCGCTGCTGCCCGCGCTCGCCGGCTGGCGCGTCGACCCCGCGCTCTGCACGCTCTCCGACCACAGGCCGGTCACCTTCACGCTGCGACTGAGCGCGCACCGCTCAGACCCCGCGCCCCCGCCGCCCACCACCAGGATCTACAACACGGGGAAGGCCAACTGGACTCTGTTCGAGGAGGAGCTCGAGCGGGAGATCTCGCGCGCCGAGCTGAGCGCCGCCGTGGGCGCGCTGGCGGACGGGGAGGCGGCCGACAGAGCCGCCGACCTGTACACCGGGTGCGTGCTCGCGGCCTGCGAGAGGGCCATCCCTCGCATCCCGCCCAAGAGACTCCGCAGAGCCTGCCGCTGGTGGACGCCCGAGCTGGCCGGACTGAAGGCCGAGATGGTGCGCCGCCGGAGGAAGATCGCGAAGGCGAACCCTGCCAGGAGGCGGTACGTGGTCGACCGGTACCTGGAGGCTAGGACCGAGTACAGGGCCGCGATAGAGTCGGCCATGACCGCCAGCTGGAAGGAGTTCTGCACGGGCGAGACGGTGGAGGGAATATGGCGGAGGTCGTACCGCATTATGAAGGCGTGCGGAGCGCGGGCGCGCTCGGAGGATGCGCTGATGGCGGCGGCGGACGGGAGCGCGCTGGACGAGGCGCAGTCGGCGGCGCTGCTGGCCGACACCTTCTACCGCTGCGACGACCCGCGGCGGGACACGCCGCAGCACGCCGCGCGCCGCGCCGCCGTGCGCGCCTGGGCCGCCGAGCTCGCGGAGACGGACGCGCCTCACGTCGCCTTCACTGAAACGGAGCTGGAGACGGTACTGCGAACTATGAGCCCTAAGAGAGCGCCCGGGGGCGACGGGCTCACGCTGGACATCTGCCTCCGGGCCTACAGATGTGACAAGGCCCTGCTCGTGGGGCTGTATTCGCGGTGCCTTCGACTAGGCTGTTTCCCTACATCGTGGAAGGTGGCGACCGTTAAGGTGATCCCCAAGCCAGGCAAAGATACTTACTCCACTCCCAAGTCGTACAGACCGATCGGGCTTCTTCCCGTCTTCGGGAAGATGCTCGAGAAGCTGTTCGTGAACCGACTACAGTGGCAGCTCGGCAAGGAGGGTCGCCTGGGCCCCTTCCAGTACGGGTTTACTCCGCAGCGGAGCGCCGAGGACGCCTTATTCGACGCCATGTCTATCGTCCGCTCGAGCCTGGAACGAAAGAAAATAATAGTTTTAGTCTCATTAGATATTCAAGGCGCTTTCGACAACACCTGGTGGCCCGCTATTATAGAACAGCTAAGGGCTAACAATGTGGATACTGAGGTGGCGCGCCTGATTCTTAATTACCTCTCAGATAGGAAGATTGTACTAAAATATGCTGGGCAAGCAGTACATAGAAACACCAGCATGGGTTGTATACAGGGGTCCACCTGCGGGCCGATCCTCTGGAACCTTCAGCTGGAGCCAGTGCTGGAGCAGACGCAGTACGGGGGCGTCAGGGTGCAGGCCTTCGCGGACGACCTCCTGATGATCGCCGCCGCAGCCGATGGAGTTGAGTTGGAGGGCATGGTCAACCGGGCGCTGGAGGTGATCACCCGGTGGGGAGAAGGCCTGAAATTAAAATTTGCTCCTGATAAAACGCAGGCACTGCTCATAACAAAGAAGCTGCGATACCATACTCCCAGTATTGTTATGGAGGGTGTCCCTATAGCCTATGGATCGAGTCTCAGAATATTAGGATTAACTATAGACCCCATTCTTAACTTCAGAATGCACCTAGAGACAGTTACCAACAAATCTATTGCATTTTACAAGGTAGTCTCTAGAGCGGCACGTGCACAATGGGGTCTTAATTCTGATATTTTGAGACTTATCTATATTGCTGTGGTGGAACCCACGGTTCTTTATGCGGCCAGTAGTTGGGCGGATATCTCAGATAGGGCATATGCACAAAAGATCCTAAACAGCCTCATTAGATCTTTTGCTATCAAGATAAGTAAAGCTCACCGCACAACATCTTTGGTGTCTAGTGTCCTGCTGTCGAGACTGCTGCCTCTGCCCTTGAGGTTGAAGGAGAATGCACTTATCTACAGAGTAAAGAGAGGAGAGCCATTACCCAGTTTGCCAGGGCGTAGTATTGAGCTCAGAATAAGTCCATTCTCCTTGCCCCACCCTGCAGAAAGAAAGTGTATAGGGTTTGGGCTGATTGAGTCTCAGGAGGTAGCGTTGAGTATGGGGAGCGATGGGCCCATCCTTTACACAGACGGTAGTAAGCTGGAGGGCAAGGTGGGCGGTGCTGTTAGCTGTTGGTCCGGGGGGCGTGAGGTCCGCCACACTAGATTCCGGCTGGAAAACTTCTGCAGCGTGTTTCATGCAGAGCTGTGTGCGATACTGCGAGCTCTCCAAATGGTTGAAGGCAGACGGGAGCCTGCTTTCAGTATTGCCAGCGATTCAAGGTCCAGCCTCGAAGCGGTGAGTGACCCTAGTTCGCTTCATCCATTGGTCGCTGCAATCAAGGATAAAATATTAATGCTTGCCCAAGATGGCAAAACTATATCCTTATACTGGGTCAAGGCACACTGCGGTATTGAGGGCAATGAGAGGGCCGACGAGTTGGCGAAGCAAGCGGCTCTGAGAGATCGAAGACAGCCATTCTACGATAAGTTCCCTCTGTCCTATGCTAAGGGCTTGGCAAGGTCGAGCAGTATTGATGAGTGGCAACGGGCATATGATTCATCCCAGACAGGCAGTACAACAAAGTTATTTTTCAAGGATGTTTCTTTGGCATATAGAACACTGAAAAAACTTAGCCTTGATAATTTTTACTGTCAAATTCTTACTGGCCATGGCGGCTTTAATTCATATCTATTTAGGTTCGGCTTAGCGCATTCTCCATTGTGCTCTTGCGGTGACGATACTGACCAATCTGTACAGCATCTTTTGTTGGAATGTGGCAGATTTGGATTGTTAAGGCACGACTGCGAGAGTACAATGGATATCGATATTAATCTTATTAATTTAGAGGCAATAATTGGTGACAATAACTACAGACCTATTTTCCTGTCGTTTGCGAAGAATATTCTTCGCATAATTGGCAGAGAGAATGGGTCTTTTGTTGAAAATGATTAGTACTTACGTGTTTAGCTTTGTTGTTCTGCTGTCTGCAATGGTTCACTTTGATTTTTAGACTCATTTATTAAGTATTTGTCTTGTTTTGTTTCGATTTTATTTGTTTGTTTTGGTTTTGTTTTAATTTAGCATCGAGTCTTCTTCTTCTTTTTTTTTTTAATGGAACCGTACTTGGTTGGCTCTACATTACGCTCTTGGTTGCAAACCGTTGACGTCGTTGGTCAGTCTTGTCTGCTGCCGTGGTTGGGTCGGGACTAAAGGAAAATAAATATATTTAAATTATATTAAAACATTTTTTTTTTTTTTTTTTCTTCTTTGGTTTTAACTACTTTTGTTATCGTTTAAATTTATTTGCCTTTTGTTGCCTACTATCTAAATAGTTTTAGTTTACGGGCAAAAAGTGTACTTGTCATTGGAGCCCGACCGGGTTTATAGTCTCTGGTTTACTTTGTTGTGGTCGGAACTGGGACGTCTATGAATTTCATTTGCAAAAATAATTTATTCAAACTTACCCCAGAGCAAATTAATTTATATTCTATTTGTATTTATTTTGACTTTGCTCTTTTATTAGAATGCTAATTTTGTTTTTAAATGTGAGATTTTATTCCCGCTGACCACGGACGAAGGAAATCACCCTTGGTCATTGTCTCTGACATATGAGTTTGACGTCGACAGCTTTTCGACAGGTGACGTAACCTCAATTCAATGTCTGTTTTGTTTTTTGTTGTTTACAATATTTTGTCTCAGTAAATTGGTGTAATTTTATGCCAATAACTACTGAACACACTACTAGACATAGAATGCTGTATGTTTCTTTTTGTTTTTCAGGATATAATGTACCACATTGAGCCTGGATAAATTTTTCGATGAATTATTGATAGAGTTATAGTTGTGTGTTTGTGAGCCCGTGCGGTTAATTTAGTTTTGTACTTCTACAGATTAGATAGAGTAGGATAGATTAGAATAGGTATGGACTGCTGTGTTCCAGCTGTGTTGTGGCTGGCGTGGTGGAGTGGGGCTAGACGGCACAAGTATTGGTTGTACGGTGCATTGTAAGATTGGGCGAGGGGGTGTTCATAGGTATGTCTATAGGCATGCATGTAATGTACATGTATAAAATACATGTATGTGATATGCATGGGTGTATGCATGCTTGCACGGTCCTTCACTCTTGGGCTCGCTGGAGTGTGGCACTGGTGTCGATATGGTTTGGCTCTGTTCTGCTTCATCGGTTTTAGTAGTGTGGGAGCTTAGCAGTCTGTATATCGTTTAGTTTGTGGACGTATGGATGGTTGAGTTGTATGGGCTTGTTGAGAGTGGCTGTGGCCCTGGAGTTTGGTTACATCAAGAAGTAAGAACCGCTGCAAACCTACAATCTCCTAAATTGTTGAACATCTGTGAGCAACAGAATTAAATACATAATGACTTGTGCCCCGAACAGACTTAAGGACAAGGGTAATCATAGAAAACTGTTGAATGTATCTCTTCAAAATAAATTTATTTTAACTTATTAATATCTTTAGAGTGTTCTTACCCTGTGTATTATTTATTTTCGCCCCAAGTTAAGCTAATAGTAGCCATAGTTTATGACAGTATAAATTTATTTCTACCTTAGTTTTGATGGTCAACATCAAATAGCCTTGTAGTTATCCTTCTACATTATGTATGTGATGAATGATCAAGATCAAAATAGCCTTGTGGTTATCCCTCTACGTTATCTATGAATAAATGATCGATTAGTTCCACCATAAGTAATATTAGAATCAGCATTGGGGGTGTGCGTGGACGCCGCCGCCGGCGCCGCGTCGAGGCGCTTAGGGTTGTGCCTTAGCGGCTGCTTGTGTCGCGCCGCGGCACCGGGGGTGTACGTGGACGCCGCCGCCGGCGCCGCGTCGAGGCGCTTAGGGTAGTGCCTTAGCGGCTGCTTGTGTCGCGCCGCGGCACCGGGGGTGTGCGTGGACGCCGCTGCCGGCGCCGCGTCGTGGCGCTTAGGGTAGTGCCTTAGCGGCTGCTTGTGTCGCGCCGCGGCACCGGGGGTGTGCGTGGATGCCGCCGCCGGCGCCGCGTCGTGGCGCTTAGGGTTGTGCCTTAGCGGCTGCTTGTGTCGCGCCGCGGTATCGGGGGTGTGCGTGGACGCCACCGCCGGCGCCGCGTCGAGGCGCCTGGAATTGTGCCTCAGCGGCTGTTTGTATCGCGCCGCGGCGCCGGGGGTGTGCGTGGAC
>CATPCX010000048.1:70000-82500 GCA_955876795.1 Eupithecia tripunctaria
CTAACCTAACCTAACCTAACCTAACCTAACCTAACCTAACCTAACCTAACCTAACCTAACCTAACCTAACCTAACCTAACCTAACCTAACCTAACCTAACCTAACCTAACCTAACCTAACCTAACCTAACCTAACCTAACCTAACCTAACCTAACCTAACCTAACCTAACCTAACCTAACCTAACCTAACCTAACCTAACCTAACCTAACCTAACCTAACCTAACCTAACCTAACCTAACCTAACCTAACCTAACCTAACCTAACCTAACCTAACCTAACCTAACCTAACCTAACCTAACCTAACCTAACCTAACCTAACCTAACCTAACCTAACCTAACCTAACCTAACCTAACCTAACCTAACCTAACCTAACCTAACCTAACCTAACCTAACCTAACCTAACCTAACCTAACCTAACCTAACCTAACCTAACCTAACCTAACCTAACCTAACCTAACCTAACCTAACCTAACCTAACCTAACCTAACCTAACCTAACCTAACCTAACCTAACCTAACCTAACCTAACCTAACCTAACCTAACCTAACCTAACCTAACCTAACCTAACCTAACCTAACCTAACCTAACCTAACCTAACCTAACCTAACCTAACCTAACCTAACCTAACCTAACCTAACCTAACCTAACCTAACCTAACCTAACCTAACCTAACCTAACCTAACCTAACCTAACCTAACCTAACCTAACCTAACCTAACCTAACCTAACCTAACCTAACCTAACCTAACCTAACCTAACCTAACCTAACCTAACCTAACCTAACCTAACCTAACCTAACCTAACCTAACCTAACCTAACCTAACCTAACCTAACCTAACCTAACCTAACCTAACCTAACCTAACCTAACCTAACCTAACCTAACCTAACCTAACCTAACCTAACCTAACCTAACCTAACCTAACCTAACCTAACCTAACCTAACCTAACCTAACCTAACCTAACCTAACCTAACCTAACCTAACCTAACCTAACCTAACCTAACCTAACCTAACCTAACCTAACCTAACCTAACCTAACCTAACCTAACCTAACCTAACCTAACCTAACCTAACCTAACCTAACCTAACCTAACCTAACCTAACCTAACCTAACCTAACCTAACCTAACCTAACCTAACCTAACCTAACCTAACCTAACCTAACCTAACCTAACCTAACCTAACCTAACCTAACCTAACCTAACCTAACCTAACCTAACCTAACCTAACCTAACCTAACCTAACCTAACCTAACCTAACCTAACCTAACCTAACCTAACCTAACCTAACCTAACCTAACCTAACCTAACCTAACCTAACCTAACCTAACCTAACCTAACCTAACCTAACCTAACCTAACCTAACCTAACCTAACCTAACCTAACCTAACCTAACCTAACCTAACCTAACCTAACCTAACCTAACCTAACCTAACCTAACCTAACCTAACCTAACCTAACCTAACCTAACCTAACCTAACCTAACCTAACCTAACCTAACCTAACCTAACCTAACCTAACCTAACCTAACCTAACCTAACCTAACCTAACCTAACCTAACCTAACCTAACCTAACCTAACCTAACCTAACCTAACCTAACCTAACCTAACCTAACCTAACCTAACCTAACCTAACCTAACCTAACCTAACCTAACCTAACCTAACCTAACCTAACCTAACCTAACCTAACCTAACCTAACCTAACCTAACCTAACCTAACCTAACCTAACCTAACCTAACCTAACCTAACCTAACCTAACCTAACCTAACCTAACCTAACCTAACCTAACCTAACCTAACCTAACCTAACCTAACCTAACCTAACCTAACCTAACCTAACCTAACCTAACCTAACCTAACCTAACCTAACCTAACCTAACCTAACCTAACCTAACCTAACCTAACCTAACCTAACCTAACCTAACCTAACCTAACCTAACCTAACCTAACCTAACCTAACCTAACCTAACCTAACCTAACCTAACCTAACCTAACCTAACCTAACCTAACCTAACCTAACCTAACCTAACCTAACCTAACCTAACCTAACCTAACCTAACCTAACCTAACCTAACCTAACCTAACCTAACCTAACCTAACCTAACCTAACCTAACCTAACCTAACCTAACCTAACCTAACCTAACCTAACCTAACCTAACCTAACCTAACCTAACCTAACCTAACCTAACCTAACCTAACCTAACCTAACCTAACCTAACCTAACCTAACCTAACCTAACCTAACCTAACCTAACCTAACCTAACCTAACCTAACCTAACCTAACCTAACCTAACCTAACCTAACCTAACCTAACCTAACCTAACCTAACCTAACCTAACCTAACCTAACCTAACCTAACCTAACCTAACCTAACCTAACCTAACCTAACCTAACCTAACCTAACCTAACCTAACCTAACCTAACCTAACCTAACCTAACCTAACCTAACCTAACCTAACCTAACCTAACCTAACCTAACCTAACCTAACCTAACCTAACCTAACCTAACCTAACCTAACCTAACCTAACCTAACCTAACCTAACCTAACCTAACCTAACCTAACCTAACCTAACCTAACCTAACCTAACCTAACCTAACCTAACCTAACCTAACCTAACCTAACCTAACCTAACCTAACCTAACCTAACCTAACCTAACCTAACCTAACCTAACCTAACCTAACCTAACCTAACCTAACCTAACCTAACCTAACCTAACCTAACCTAACCTAACCTAACCTAACCTAACCTAACCTAACCTAACCTAACCTAACCTAACCTAACCTAACCTAACCTAACCTAACCTAACCTAACCTAACCTAACCTAACCTAACCTAACCTAACCTAACCTAACCTAACCTAACCTAACCTAACCTAACCTAACCTAACCTAACCTAACCTAACCTAACCTAACCTAACCTAACCTAACCTAACCTAACCTAACCTAACCTAACCTAACCTAACCTAACCTAACCTAACCTAACCTAACCTAACCTAACCTAACCTAACCTAACCTAACCTAACCTAACCTAACCTAACCTAACCTAACCTAACCTAACCTAACCTAACCTAACCTAACCTAACCTAACCTAACCTAACCTAACCTAACCTAACCTAACCTAACCTAACCTAACCTAACCTAACCTAACCTAACCTAACCTAACCTAACCTAACCTAACCTAACCTAACCTAACCTAACCTAACCTAACCTAACCTAACCTAACCTAACCTAACCTAACCTAACCTAACCTAACCTAACCTAACCTAACCTAACCTAACCTAACCTAACCTAACCTAACCTAACCTAACCTAACCTAACCTAACCTAACCTAACCTAACCTAACCTAACCTAACCTAACCTAACCTAACCTAACCTAACCTAACCTAACCTAACCTAACCTAACCTAACCTAACCTAACCTAACCTAACCTAACCTAACCTAACCTAACCTAACCTAACCTAACCTAACCTAACCTAACCTAACCTAACCTAACCTAACCTAACCTAACCTAACCTAACCTAACCTAACCTAACCTAACCTAACCTAACCTAACCTAACCTAACCTAACCTAACCTAACCTAACCTAACCTAACCTAACCTAACCTAACCTAACCTAACCTAACCTAACCTAACCTAACCTAACCTAACCTAACCTAACCTAACCTAACCTAACCTAACCTAACCTAACCTAACCTAACCTAACCTAACCTAACCTAACCTAACCTAACCTAACCTAACCTAACCTAACCTAACCTAACCTAACCTAACCTAACCTAACCTAACCTAACCTAACCTAACCTAACCTAACCTAACCTAACCTAACCTAACCTAACCTAACCTAACCTAACCTAACCTAACCTAACCTAACCTAACCTAACCTAACCTAACCTAACCTAACCTAACCTAACCTAACCTAACCTAACCTAACCTAACCTAACCTAACCTAACCTAACCTAACCTAACCTAACCTAACCTAACCTAACCTAACCTAACCTAACCTAACCTAACCTAACCTAACCTAACCTAACCTAACCTAACCTAACCTAACCTAACCTAACCTAACCTAACCTAACCTAACCTAACCTAACCTAACCTAACCTAACCTAACCTAACCTAACCTAACCTAACCTAACCTAACCTAACCTAACCTAACCTAACCTAACCTAACCTAACCTAACCTAACCTAACCTAACCTAACCTAACCTAACCTAACCTAACCTAACCTAACCTAACCTAACCTAACCTAACCTAACCTAACCTAACCTAACCTAACCTAACCTAACCTAACCTAACCTAACCTAACCTAACCTAACCTAACCTAACCTAACCTAACCTAACCTAACCTAAC
This sequence comes from Eupithecia tripunctaria, assembly GCA_955876795.1. NCBI lineage: Eukaryota > Metazoa > Arthropoda > Insecta > Lepidoptera > Geometridae > Eupithecia > Eupithecia tripunctaria. The sequence continues at coordinate 74,351 of CATPCX010000048.1, forward strand.
CTAACCTAACCTAACCTAACCTAACCTAACCTAACCTAACCTAACCTAACCTAACCTAACCTAACCTAACCTAACCTAACCTAACCTAACCTAACCTAACCTAACCTAACCTAACCTAACCTAACCTAACCTAACCTAACCTAACCTAACCTAACCTAACCTAACCTAACCTAACCTAACCTAACCTAACCTAACCTAACCTAACCTAACCTAACCTAACCTAACCTAACCTAACCTAACCTAACCTAACCTAACCTAACCTAACCTAACCTAACCTAACCTAACCTAACCTAACCTAACCTAACCTAACCTAACCTAACCTAACCTAACCTAACCTAACCTAACCTAACCTAACCTAACCTAACCTAACCTAACCTAACCTAACCTAACCTAACCTAACCTAACCTAACCTAACCTAACCTAACCTAACCTAACCTAACCTAACCTAACCTAACCTAACCTAACCTAACCTAACCTAACCTAACCTAACCTAACCTAACCTAACCTAACCTAACCTAACCTAACCTAACCTAACCTAACCTAACCTAACCTAACCTAACCTAACCTAACCTAACCTAACCTAACCTAACCTAACCTAACCTAACCTAACCTAACCTAACCTAACCTAACCTAACCTAACCTAACCTAACCTAACCTAACCTAACCTAACCTAACCTAACCTAACCTAACCTAACCTAACCTAACCTAACCTAACCTAACCTAACCTAACCTAACCTAACCTAACCTAACCTAACCTAACCTAACCTAACCTAACCTAACCTAACCTAACCTAACCTAACCTAACCTAACCTAACCTAACCTAACCTAACCTAACCTAACCTAACCTAACCTAACCTAACCTAACCTAACCTAACCTAACCTAACCTAACCTAACCTAACCTAACCTAACCTAACCTAACCTAACCTAACCTAACCTAACCTAACCTAACCTAACCTAACCTAACCTAACCTAACCTAACCTAACCTAACCTAACCTAACCTAACCTAACCTAACCTAACCTAACCTAACCTAACCTAACCTAACCTAACCTAACCTAACCTAACCTAACCTAACCTAACCTAACCTAACCTAACCTAACCTAACCTAACCTAACCTAACCTAACCTAACCTAACCTAACCTAACCTAACCTAACCTAACCTAACCTAACCTAACCTAACCTAACCTAACCTAACCTAACCTAACCTAACCTAACCTAACCTAACCTAACCTAACCTAACCTAACCTAACCTAACCTAACCTAACCTAACCTAACCTAACCTAACCTAACCTAACCTAACCTAACCTAACCTAACCTAACCTAACCTAACCTAACCTAACCTAACCTAACCTAACCTAACCTAACCTAACCTAACCTAACCTAACCTAACCTAACCTAACCTAACCTAACCTAACCTAACCTAACCTAACCTAACCTAACCTAACCTAACCTAACCTAACCTAACCTAACCTAACCTAACCTAACCTAACCTAACCTAACCTAACCTAACCTAACCTAACCTAACCTAACCTAACCTAACCTAACCTAACCTAACCTAACCTAACCTAACCTAACCTAACCTAACCTAACCTAACCTAACCTAACCTAACCTAACCTAACCTAACCTAACCTAACCTAACCTAACCTAACCTAACCTAACCTAACCTAACCTAACCTAACCTAACCTAACCTAACCTAACCTAACCTAACCTAACCTAACCTAACCTAACCTAACCTAACCTAACCTAACCTAACCTAACCTAACCTAACCTAACCTAACCTAACCTAACCTAACCTAACCTAACCTAACCTAACCTAACCTAACCTAACCTAACCTAACCTAACCTAACCTAACCTAACCTAACCTAACCTAACCTAACCTAACCTAACCTAACCTAACCTAACCTAACCTAACCTAACCTAACCTAACCTAACCTAACCTAACCTAACCTAACCTAACCTAACCTAACCTAACCTAACCTAACCTAACCTAACCTAACCTAACCTAACCTAACCTAACCTAACCTAACCTAACCTAACCTAACCTAACCTAACCTAACCTAACCTAACCTAACCTAACCTAACCTAACCTAACCTAACCTAACCTAACCTAACCTAACCTAACCTAACCTAACCTAACCTAACCTAACCTAACCTAACCTAACCTAACCTAACCTAACCTAACCTAACCTAACCTAACCTAACCTAACCTAACCTAACCTAACCTAACCTAACCTAACCTAACCTAACCTAACCTAACCTAACCTAACCTAACCTAACCTAACCTAACCTAACCTAACCTAACCTAACCTAACCTAACCTAACCTAACCTAACCTAACCTAACCTAACCTAACCTAACCTAACCTAACCTAACCTAACCTAACCTAACCTAACCTAACCTAACCTAACCTAACCTAACCTAACCTAACCTAACCTAACCTAACCTAACCTAACCTAACCTAACCTAACCTAACCTAACCTAACCTAACCTAACCTAACCTAACCTAACCTAACCTAACCTAACCTAACCTAACCTAACCTAACCTAACCTAACCTAACCTAACCTAACCTAACCTAACCTAACCTAACCTAACCTAACCTAACCTAACCTAACCTAACCTAACCTAACCTAACCTAACCTAACCTAACCTAACCTAACCTAACCTAACCTAACCTAACCTAACCTAACCTAACCTAACCTAACCTAACCTAACCTAACCTAACCTAACCTAACCTAACCTAACCTAACCTAACCTAACCTAACCTAACCTAACCTAACCTAACCTAACCTAACCTAACCTAACCTAACCTAACCTAACCTAACCTAACCTAACCTAACCTAACCTAACCTAACCTAACCTAACCTAACCTAACCTAACCTAACCTAACCTAACCTAACCTAACCTAACCTAACCTAACCTAACCTAACCTAACCTAACCTAACCTAACCTAACCTAACCTAACCTAACCTAACCTAACCTAACCTAACCTAACCTAACCTAACCTAACCTAACCTAACCTAACCTAACCTAACCTAACCTAACCTAACCTAACCTAACCTAACCTAACCTAACCTAACCTAACCTAACCTAACCTAACCTAACCTAACCTAACCTAACCTAACCTAACCTAACCTAACCTAACCTAACCTAACCTAACCTAACCTAACCTAACCTAACCTAACCTAACCTAACCTAACCTAACCTAACCTAACCTAACCTAACCTAACCTAACCTAACCTAACCTAACCTAACCTAACCTAACCTAACCTAACCTAACCTAACCTAACCTAACCTAACCTAACCTAACCTAACCTAACCTAACCTAACCTAACCTAACCTAACCTAACCTAACCTAACCTAACCTAACCTAACCTAACCTAACCTAACCTAACCTAACCTAACCTAACCTAACCTAACCTAACCTAACCTAACCTAACCTAACCTAACCTAACCTAACCTAACCTAACCTAACCTAACCTAACCTAACCTAACCTAACCTAACCTAACCTAACCTAACCTAACCTAACCTAACCTAACCTAACCTAACCTAACCTAACCTAACCTAACCTAACCTAACCTAACCTAACCTAACCTAACCTAACCTAACCTAACCTAACCTAACCTAACCTAACCTAACCTAACCTAACCTAACCTAACCTAACCTAACCTAACCTAACCTAACCTAACCTAACCTAACCTAACCTAACCTAACCTAACCTAACCTAACCTAACCTAACCTAACCTAACCTAACCTAACCTAACCTAACCTAACCTAACCTAACCTAACCTAACCTAACCTAACCTAACCTAACCTAACCTAACCTAACCTAACCTAACCTAACCTAACCTAACCTAACCTAACCTAACCTAACCTAACCTAACCTAACCTAACCTAACCTAACCTAACCTAACCTAACCTAACCTAACCTAACCTAACCTAACCTAACCTAACCTAACCTAACCTAACCTAACCTAACCTAACCTAACCTAACCTAACCTAACCTAACCTAACCTAACCTAACCTAACCTAACCTAACCTAACCTAACCTAACCTAACCTAACCTAACCTAACCTAACCTAACCTAACCTAACCTAACCTAACCTAACCTAACCTAACCTAACCTAACCTAACCTAACCTAACCTAACCTAACCTAACCTAACCTAACCTAACCTAACCTAACCTAACCTAACCTAACCTAACCTAACCTAACCTAACCTAACCTAACCTAACCTAACCTAACCTAACCTAACCTAACCTAACCTAACCTAACCTAACCTAACCTAACCTAACCTAACCTAACCTAACCTAACCTAACCTAACCTAACCTAACCTAACCTAACCTAACCTAACCTAACCTAACCTAACCTAACCTAACCTAACCTAACCTAACCTAACCTAACCTAACCTAACCTAACCTAACCTAACCTAACCTAACCTAACCTAACCTAACCTAACCTAACCTAACCTAACCTAACCTAACCTAACCTAACCTAACCTAACCTAACCTAACCTAACCTAACCTAACCTAACCTAACCTAACCTAACCTAACCTAACCTAACCTAACCTAACCTAACCTAACCTAACCTAACCTAACCTAACCTAACCTAACCTAACCTAACCTAACCTAACCTAACCTAACCTAACCTAACCTAACCTAACCTAACCTAACCTAACCTAACCTAACCTAACCTAACCTAACCTAACCTAACCTAACCTAACCTAACCTAACCTAACCTAACCTAACCTAACCTAACCTAACCTAACCTAACCTAACCTAACCTAACCTAACCTAACCTAACCTAACCTAACCTAACCTAACCTAACCTAACCTAACCTAACCTAACCTAACCTAACCTAACCTAACCTAACCTAACCTAACCTAACCTAACCTAACCTAACCTAACCTAACCTAACCTAACCTAACCTAACCTAACCTAACCTAACCTAACCTAACCTAACCTAACCTAACCTAACCTAACCTAACCTAACCTAACCTAACCTAACCTAACCTAACCTAACCTAACCTAACCTAACCTAACCTAACCTAACCTAACCTAACCTAACCTAACCTAACCTAACCTAACCTAACCTAACCTAACCTAACCTAACCTAACCTAACCTAACCTAACCTAACCTAACCTAACCTAACCTAACCTAACCTAACCTAACCTAACCTAACCTAACCTAACCTAACCTAACCTAACCTAACCTAACCTAACCTAACCTAACCTAACCTAACCTAACCTAACCTAACCTAACCTAACCTAACCTAACCTAACCTAACCTAACCTAACCTAACCTAACCTAACCTAACCTAACCTAACCTAACCTAACCTAACCTAACCTAACCTAACCTAACCTAACCTAACCTAACCTAACCTAACCTAACCTAACCTAACCTAACCTAACCTAACCTAACCTAACCTAACCTAACCTAACCTAACCTAACCTAACCTAACCTAACCTAACCTAACCTAACCTAACCTAACCTAACCTAACCTAACCTAACCTAACCTAACCTAACCTAACCTAACCTAACCTAACCTAACCTAACCTAACCTAACCTAACCTAACCTAACCTAACCTAACCTAACCTAACCTAACCTAACCTAACCTAACCTAACCTAACCTAACCTAACCTAACCTAACCTAACCTAACCTAACCTAACCTAACCTAACCTAACCTAACCTAACCTAACCTAACCTAACCTAACCTAACCTAACCTAACCTAACCTAACCTAACCTAACCTAACCTAACCTAACCTAACCTAACCTAACCTAACCTAACCTAACCTAACCTAACCTAACCTAACCTAACCTAACCTAACCTAACCTAACCTAACCTAACCTAACCTAACCTAACCTAACCTAACCTAACCTAACCTAACCTAACCTAACCTAACCTAACCTAACCTAACCTAACCTAACCTAACCTAACCTAACCTAACCTAACCTAACCTAACCTAACCTAACCTAACCTAACCTAACCTAACCTAACCTAACCTAACCTAACCTAACCTAACCTAACCTAACCTAACCTAACCTAACCTAACCTAACCTAACCTAACCTAACCTAACCTAACCTAACCTAACCTAACCTAACCTAACCTAACCTAACCTAACCTAACCTAACCTAACCTAACCTAACCTAACCTAACCTAACCTAACCTAACCTAACCTAACCTAACCTAACCTAACCTAACCTAACCTAACCTAACCTAACCTAACCTAACCTAACCTAACCTAACCTAACCTAACCTAACCTAACCTAACCTAACCTAACCTAACCTAACCTAACCTAACCTAACCTAACCGCAGTGTCATTAGACATTTCAGCAGCTTTCGATAACGCCTGGTGGCCCGCCCTCTTTCATAGACTTCGTCAAATGAAATGCCCTAAAAACATTTATGGTTTGATTGAAGATTACGTACGCGATCGATTTGTTAAGTTAGATCATGCAGGAGAACACGTCACTAAGCGCATGTCAAAGGGGTGCGTACAGGGTTCAGCATGTGGGCCTGTTCTCTGGAACGTGATCCTGGACGAACTACTTGGGATGCAGTTCCCTTCAGGATGCCACCTGCAAGCCTACGCAGACGACGTCCTTCTTATTGTCACTGCTAAGGACATAATAGGACTAAAATCTGCCGCTGAAATCACGCTCTCAAAAATTTATGAATGGGGAAAAAGCGTCAAGTTATCATTCGGACCCTCTAAAACTCAGATGATTGCCTTTACGCCTAAAGCAAAACAAATTACGATTTCCATGAATAGCCACGACCTCTCTTACGATAGAGAAATTAAGCTGCTAGGAATAATTCTGGATGAAAAACTTCTCTTTAAAGCTCATGTCAAGTACATCACTGACAAAGCCATGCGAATCTTTAATAAACTATGTATATATACCCGACCAACCTATGGAACTCACCCCGAAAATACTCAACTCATTTACCATCGAGTAGTTGAACCCATAGTCACTTATGGTGCTGCAATATGGGGGCATGTAGTGGAGAAGAAGTACGTGCAGAGGATTCTCCTCAGAATGCAGCGTGGATTTGCAATCAAAGCTATACGGGGATTTCGAACAATCTCGACCACAACAGCTCTTGCCCTGGCCCGTTTCATGCCAATAGACCTGAAAATACGTGAAATTTGCGTCACCGAAACCACCAAGTTATCAGGGATTACCAACCATCTTCCACATGACATCCAGCTCGAGAAACCAACACCTGTTCACGAGCTTCTTCACCCATCTAAACGAATTACATTTACCCCAACTCCCGATTACGCCACCTCAACACATCCCGATAACTCGACACTCATCTTCACTGATGGTAGTAAGCAAGAGGATGGCTCGGTTGGTGCGGCTTTCGTCTGTTTTGATCCTGGAGGAACCACACCCAAGGTCACACGCAAGTTTAAACTTCATAGCTGCTGCACTGTTTTCCAAGCGGAATTACTGGCGATCCTAGGCGCGTGCCAGTGGGCAGAACATCGCCGTTTACCATACACAGCAATATTCACTGACTCACTTTCCTCTATCAAAGCACTTGAAAATCGCAGTAACACTCACCCCATCGTAGCGCAAATTCACCACACAATACACAATATTTCTGTCAGACAGTCGCTGCATATAGGCATTTCTTGGGTAAAAGGCCACTCTGGCATTACCGGCAACGAGTTTGCAGATGCAGCAGCTAATACTGCAACCAAACTTCGCGTAGCTTTCCAATATTCAAAATTCCCCATTTCCTTTATAAAATCAATCACCCGAAAAGAAAACTACAACATCTGGCAAGAAAGATACTCAAGCTCTTCAACTGGAGCACATACTAAACTTCTTCTCCCCACCTTACACGATATACAGGACTTAGCAACAGTATGTAAAACTAGTTTCAGCATGACGCAGATCCTTACGGGCCATGGGTTCCATAAACAATATCTTAAAAGATTTAAAATCACCGAGGATGATCATTGTCCATGTGACGGGACAACAGCACAGGACATTCGACATCTCTTAGAGAAGTGTCCGGTATTTGGTGTACAGAGATTTGCACATGAACAAATGTGTCGTAGATTTGATGTTTCCCCGTATATTTTAACCGACTTGATTAAACGGGAAACCTGCATAAATTCGTTTAT